>CM055403.1:21034336-21053297 GCA_029228625.1 Pseudolycoriella hygida | reverse complement strand
CAAATTGCCGCACTAGTGCGATGACGGTTTTTTTACGCACTAGTGCAATAATAGTTATTTATGCAACTAGTTGCGAAATGGAGTTGTTTTTGTCACTAGATGTGAAGTTATCAAACGAGCGAAGCGAGTTGGATAACCACATCGTGTGACAAAAACAACCAATTTCGCAACGTGTTTCATACAATACTTTATGCAACAACTTGTGAAACGTGAACTTTTGAATGAACACCCAAATGGGTGATAAAAAGTCACTTTTTATCACTAGTGACAAAATGTAACTTTTTATCACTAGTGACAAAATGTAACTTTTTATCACCCAAATGAGTGATAAAAAGTTACTTTTTATCACTAGTGACAAAATGTAACTTTTTATTACTCAAATGAGTGATAAGAAGTTACTTTTTATCACTAGTGATAAAAAGTAAAACCAGTTATAAAACGATCTCTCTAACGTCACCGAAACGATGCATGAAAAAGTTCACTTTTCACAATGGCGTTGCATAAATTACTATTATGCAACGCCGTTGTGAAAAGTGAACTTTTTCATGCATCGTTTCGGTGACGTTAGAGAGGTCGTTTTATAACTGGTTTTACTTTTTATCACTAGTGATAAAAAGTAACTTCTTATCACCCGAATGAGTGATAAAAAGTTACTTTTTGCAACACACAATCGATTTTCGACTGTTTTCGATGTTGTTCACGATGCGGTAACGCGATCAAAATCGAAACAGTTTCCAATTATTTTAAGAGTGTGAGGGGAAGTGAAAAAATTTACACCTTGTAACGATATGACTTTTAAAATTTGATACATGTGCTGAAATGTACCCCTCCGTTGCTATGATACGACGTTACAATGTCGTATGTTTGCATTGCAATCTGATCAAAAATTGTTTGTACACTGTACGATATATTGGTTTCTGTGGAGTGAATTTTTTAAGTTTGGTTGTTCTTTTCTTCTCAATCGATTTGTTTGTTGCAAAAAGCAGTGTGTCCACCTCGTTGCGATACTTGATTTTTTCAGCATCAGTCCTAATATTGTCCATACGAGCCAAAGGCGTCTCGCAACATGGTTGACAAACTACTATTTTGTCACTAGTGATAAAAAGTAACTTTTTATAATTGACTTACGTGATAAAAAGTAACTTTTTGTCACTAGTGATAAAAAGTAACATTTTATCACTCATTCAAAAGTTCACGTTTCACAAGTTGTTTCATAAAGTCTTGTATGAAACACGTTGCGAAATTGGTTGTTTTTGTCACACGATGTAGTTATCGTAAAATACCTATGAACCAAGGAGTTTTGTAGGAGTAACGAAATTCCAAAAAATAGATAAATTCTGAATCGCAATGTGCTTTCTTAAAGAACTTCGGTATACAATGAAGAAATTTATAATTAATTAATTAATTAATTAATAATTAATTAATATAATTAAAAAATGTTGTCTGGCCTGAACTCGTTTATTTCATGATTATTGCTATTAGTCATTTTCATATATTTTGTTACTAATTTAGTTAGTTATTCACCTAAGTTTCGTGGCATTTCGTAATGGGAACAATTCCTAGGTCTTCCTGACGTTTCCTTAAAGCTCAAGTTCACTAGTTTTTTCAGCGCCGGCGAACAGCCATTTTCATATCTTCTGGCTATTCGCCGGCGCTGGCGAATAGTCACTTCGAATATAAAAAGAGTTAAGTGTGCAAATTATAGGTTTCTTCATTGTAATTCCGAAGAGTTGAGGGACTCTCCAAAGAAAAAAGGAGATGGTGGAAGAAGTGTTTCATAGATTGTCCATCTGAAATCGGAGAAATGTGTACAGGAGAATGAAGGTGTTCACAAATCACCAGACGTGTCTTTTACGGACAGCCCCTAAAGAAAGTAATTTTCAGTGCTAGAATGAAGCCTCCGGAGATTTTTGGAAAACGCTACCTAAACGATTTTGAAAGCATCAGATCAGAAACATTGTGGAAGATCAATTCTACATTACACCCCTGTGGTGTAGGTTTATTGATTTAAACAAAAATATTTCAAATAAAAAAAATTAAATAAAAACATTTTATGGATAAAACGCTAAAGCACTAAGTCATCAATAAATTTATGAGACGTATAAAATATACTCGACTTGAATATGCACATATAACACTTAATGGTAATATTTGAAATGGGAGAATATTGTTATTTTAAACAGAAAGTGTCGTTTTATTCATAAAAAAAAACTTTTAAAATTCTGTTTGCGCGAGGCAAGCGCGGTGTGCTCTTTTTGATGATAAAAGAAACACGAAACGAGTGTGCGCAACTTAAATTTGGATATCAAAAAGAATTAAAAGAAAAATGTATTCAAACGAACACATAAATGCAATGAATTTTAACGTTTTTCATAATTTTGATTATTACTTTTGATTATGGGATAGGAGAAAGAGAAATTGGTTAAGTCATTACCTAATTTTCATGTTAATTTGAAAATTACAGATATTTGCGTAAGAAATTATTATGTTTCGGAAACGAGTACTAATAATCGAGGGGAGAGTCATTGGCCAAAATTCGGGCCAACTTTACTTCATTCATTCATGCTGCCTGAAAAAAGCTGCAAGCTCTTTTTATTGTTACTGCGCAATGAAATACTATCACGAATGATTTTATTCTATGAGTTTGGATTTATCAAGTTGGGTCGGTCCGTATTCAGGCCCGTAGCCAGGATGAATTGACAGGGGGCAGCGCCCCATCGCAATACTACGAAAATTGAATGAATGAAAAATTGTGTAATTTCGCCGAAAGCGACAATTTTTAGACGTGTAAGAAGAGCGAAACCCAAGGGCCGCCGAGCTAGGGCCGTTTAAGTGGTTTTTGGTCTTTGTACATAACTCGTGTAAATCTTTTCCGATTTTCATAAATTTTTTTTATTTTGAAAGATCTGGGTATGGTCGACAATTTATGGAAGAAACTTTTTTGGATTTGAGTCCTCATACATAACTCGAGTAAATAAATCTTTTTCGATTTTCATAATTTTTTTTCTAATCGACAGGTCTATGAAAGCCCAACAATTTGTAGGAGAAACTTTTTTGAGATTAGGCTCTTGGATTTAGCTAGGGCCTTAAAAACGAATATCTGCTTGCGCCCTACATGTGTTTTTGACTTCCCGGTGGCTTTCTTTTCCCGGTGACTGTCTTTTCCCGGCGGTAGTTGCTGTTGTTCCAAAAACTCCCTGGGGTCCAGGATCCCGCTATCCCGCATAATTTCCATGCACGTAACCAATGACTGGAACTTTTAGGTTAACCTGCTTTGGTATTTCACGTCTTAGTCTGTCTTCAGGCTGAACCTGAAATTGTAAATGAATGTAAATGAGGTTTGGGTCTAATTTGAGTCTAATGTTACTAATTTTTAGAAGCAATTTTCCAAGTGTGAACATGCCTTCTTATTAGTAGTCTAGAATGGAATTAATTTGTTACTCTTTCAAGAAAAATGAATTAGATATGAAATGTGTGAGTGAAGCGAGCAAAGAATTTGTTTATTAAAACTTGAAATTCAAAGGTTTCCACTGTAGTCTATTTTTCTTTTCCTTATTCAGTGTAACATTTTTGTTTTCTTTGAAAGTCGCAGAGGGCAGAGCAAGTGCCAGGGGGACGACGCCTGGACCTTGAAGCTCAGATCGGGTGAATCTTTGTTTCGTAGCACATTCACCATGTAAATCTCGAAAGCCTCCCAGTCCCCAACAGGAATCTGCCCAGAGCGGCAGCTCCCACTTCGGATACTGTTGCGGGCTGGACCACATGACTTCATAGAGTCCTAAGTCTCAGTGAGGAGAACTTAGGGTATTCGCATATGACGTGAACGTCCGTTTTCTCACCTAAGCCCCATGTGCAGTTGGGATCGTTCAATCCACAATCCACATTGCCCAGTGATCGCACCCACAACTCTCTTGATGAGTCCTCTCTCCATGTTTAACAGTTCTCTAGCCCACTTCCTATCGGGTGCCGGGAAGAAACGCTTGGCGTGCATTACTCCTTCAGTCGTAGTAATTCATTTCACGTTCTTCTTCTTTTGTTTGCTCTCGCTTTCACCACAGCTATGTATATGATGTTGAACGTGGTGAAAACGATTTTTGAAACCAAAGCAACAAGTGTACGTGTGGTGAAAACGATTTTTGACATGAAATCTGGAACAGTCCGAGCGTGTTTGTCGTGTAAATATTTGAAAACTTACAGTCTATGTCGGCGTCAGAACTTGACGTGTAACGAATTGATTACATTAATAATAATGGACATTCAATCGTCACATTTAGAAAAATAAACTAACTATAACCTCAAATTAGTTCCGAAAGCCAGCAAAGAATCATCTCTCTGACCGGTTAAAGAACTGACTCCACGAAAAACCAAACAGTCACTCATCACGGTGAGGTTTAAGCTATTAGAACTATTTCTGTTAATGGCAAGAAGATTTTCGCACTTAAATGACGTAAGGATCTATGCTGAAGGGAGATATGCGGCTAGCATTACCGAAGGATGTAAGAGAAATGCTTCATCATCTCTAATATGAAATGTACAACGGAAACATTTCCTTACAATTTGAGGTCAAGGCCTCCCGTTTTTTGGCACCTTAAGGCCCATAACTTGTGTGCTAAAATATTATATTTTCGCTGATATCCGTGGATAAAGATGCAGTTTCAAAAAAGTAAGTCAGCATTTCCCTTCCTTGCCTTTTAAGAGGAACTAAACTTATTTTTTGGGATCGAACCTTGTCTCAGAGCGACGAGTTTTTGTGTAAATTTTGACGATTTTTTCGCCGTTCTCAGAGTAGGTAGGATCCCAAAAAATAAGTTTAGTTGCTATTAAAAGGCAACATATTTAGGAAGGAAATGCTGATTTCTTTTTTGAAACTGCGTCTTTGTCCACTGATATCAGCAATAATATAATATTTGAGCGCCTAAATGTAGACTATATTTTAGCATACAAGTTATGGGCCTTAACCGATGTAATCTTCTAAATTCTTTTGCGTTTAATGACAACAATTTACTTTGAATAACATAATCGAAAACTGCCCTAAATATCCGAAAGTGATTTTCCCTTCGTTACTTATGCTACAATGCATATAAGTTGCATACCATTTTATTTAAGATTTCAATTTGAAACGATTTAATCATCTACACGTGAAATTATATGTTGCTTCGTAATTTATATTAGAATGCCCGCGACTTTGATTGATTAGATTTGAGATTTCTACGATTTAGATTATAGATTTCAGACATTTTTCGTTATTTATTGCTTTCGAGTCATCATCGCGAATAAGACAAGCACAACTCCGAATAGAAACTTTCAAAAAATGATTAAACAGCCTCCAAGAGTAAGGTTGATAATTGTTTGTTGGTTGGTAATAGAATGTCTAATACATTCATTCAAATGTTATGCAACGTAACGCAAGGGCAACTTTTTAGATGTGCATCGGCTTAACATTTTTTAGACGTCTCTGAAGACAGTTTTCTAAAGCTAAATCCAATCGAGAATGACTCAGAGTTGGTTATGGGATACAATTTCCAATTAGACAACAAAAAATTAGTCCTGATACCTTTACTAATCAAAGGATTTTGAACAACATGCTTTTCAATCAGAGATGGGTAGTACGTAACGTAGTAGTACGTATACCACACTAGTACTAGACGTTTTTTTGCTGGTGTAATTCAAGTACAGGCTTGGCTTTTAGTTAGGCTCGGATTCAAGTCGAAGTTTTTGAAGTTTCCAGTTAGCCATTCATCTCTCTCTCTCTCTCTCTCTCTTGTTTGGAGAAAACTTTTTGATACCGGTAAATAGACTGACTGTCGAACAAAGGTTCGGAAATGTATGCAGCGGGAAGCCATTTTCACGATTGTAGATACCGGAAAGGACACGTGCTAATGCATACATAAAACGCAAAATGCACATTCCAAATCCTAGACAATGTAAAATGCATATCGTACATACGACGCACACTATATACATATACATCGTCTCTCTCAATACAAAATCGTACAATATCTTGCTCCGAACGAACAACGTTTTGCTACAAACTTTTAACATCGTGCTCGTTCGTTGATAATGCGAATAAGTATGAAGAATCATACGCCATGTAGTTTTCATATTTAATTTCCTAGAAACAAAATTCTTTGAAAAAAAACCTCTAATTCCATATTAAGAACGTATTTATTATTCTGATCTGAAGAAAAATAGTGTTTTGTGAAGTCCAATATGAGATCAATCAAAGCACTTCTAGCATGACTATAGATTTGACAGCTTTCAAATAAAGTACGTTGTGCAGAGCTACCGATTATATTTAGGACATGTTCAGAGTGCCATTGCATTTGTACTGTACCTGCAAGGCGTACAGCAATGGTCCATGGCTATTTTCACAAGTTAATTTTAACAGACGTAAAACGTAATTGTCAGCAATAAATTATTCTACGGCATACCTTCAAAACATACCGTTTTTTTTTATTTAGTTGTTTTTCTTGAAAAGAATTACAAAATTTTACCCCCATCTGACAGCCGCAAAAGAACTGACGGAGGCCGAATGTATTACCGAAGAGTATTTACTATGTTATGAGAGGTCTTTACGCTGGAAATCAAAAATCATACACTTTTCAGTGTTCTTAAGAGTAATATTGTGATTTGAAATTCAATTTAAGTGTCCGCTATCGCTCGTTTTTTTCCTTTCATTTATTACTTTAATTAATTTCTTTTTCTTTAAAATAATATTTTACGTCACTTTTGTCGAAATAGCCATGAATCATTATTCGTTTAGTTAACTTTGACAGGTCTTCCCAAAAAAAAAAATACACGGGTAGATCCAGCGCCTATTTATGTTGAATTTATTGGTGAATTTTGTGAATTTTTGCGAATTTTGTAAACTTTTGCGAATTTTGTGAATTTTTACGAATTTTTGTGAATTCTTTTTTGTAAAATCGAACAATCGATTGCACCAATCATGCCATACTTCGTTTCCCTGAAAAGTATATGCATCCCTTAATGATTCAAGTTCAAAGATGAACAAAATGGGTTAAATGGTTCCGGAGATAAGGTCGAAGAAGTGTCTAAGAACGTGGTTTTTCGAGGGTCTTCGAACATAGCCAACTGCGTTGTTAACGAAATATTACTCTCATTCTTTAAATATGCTTTCTTCGTTCGGAAACGCCGGGTCTTTGGTTATGTTTGTTCTGTAAAGTGAATTGAATACAGAGCCCGTGGTAGTAACGAATAAGCACACATCCATTCATAAGAGTATAAAATCCGGAAGATACAAAATGCGGACAAAAGAATCCGGAAGATGCAAAATCCGGATACCGCAAATCCGGATGATTTCGCATTATAAGCATCGTCCGGATTTTGAGGCATCCCGATTTTGGAGCATACGGATTTTGTGGCAGTTTCTTTTTCATTAACATATCTGTCATGTGTTTTGTATGTATGGATCTGCCCCTTCGCGTGCTGTGATTCCGCCATAAAGCCGGCCTTACGTCGCGTCTATGGGATTCTGCACTTTAGACCCCGCAAGGGCAGATATTCCCTCTTAACCACACTTTGCGGGAGCTGCCGCCTCTCGACTCCGCTTTTTTATTTTTCTCTTAGGTTCAGGGCCTAGTGTGCGGCGATGCTTTTCCAACGAACAATATTTTGTTTGTCAGAAGTCAGGTACAACTACCCTAACAAAATTTTATTTAATATAAATTTTAATCATCTGTATTTTGAGGTATCTGAACTTTTAGTCATCCGGATTTTTTTTTTTTTTTGGGGGGGGGGGGGAGGAGGTTAAGGTTCGAAAGCCATATTTTGTTACAACATAGAAAAAAATGTAAAATCGTCAAACGAGAAATGTGTTACTACGTCACTACATCCTCGACAAGGTTGAAATATTTTATGATCATCACAAGATCATTCGGGGTGATTTACAATCGTTGTTTCATTACATGACGAAACATACCGAGAAGGGGATCTAAGCTCAAGGAAGGGAAAGTTTCAAGAAGACGATTTTTGCATGACATCGTGAAATTTTTCATGAATGAAATGCCTTGTGCTAAATCAGTTTGCAACTATTCTTTAAAGGCCTAGCACAAAAGTTAAACATTCGAAAATACATTAAAAAACTTTTAGAAGAGAGGAAGTATACCGCAAAAAGCAGTGTAAATTTTTGTGAATTTTTGCGAATTATTGTGAATTAATTCAACTTCAAAATGTTCACCAGTGAACTTCACCAGCAATTGCTGTACGCGCTCCTACACATAACAATGTGAAAGTGACAGATGTGGAATTTTTCTAATATGGTAACACCAAACATTCATAACTTTCGATTTATGAATGAAATTCGGGGTTGCCTAGTTCTAAAAATTTCGCATCGGTGACTTTCGCATTTCTATGAACACTAAGCAATGCGTTTTTGTTAATAAAATCAGATTTGTTTTAACCTCGAATGAGGAAACATCTCTCTTTCAATTGTAGAATAGAATTACCTGTAGTGAATACAGAACAATGTCATTTGTGAGCGATAAAAATTTCTCTAGGCCAATCAGATTATAGTATTTGTCATACGTGAGCGAAACAATTATAAATGATGTGCTCTGACTCTCTGCATGGAAAGCTCGTATAGGAGAGAACATACACACATGCCTTATTATTTTGAGATATGAGTCAAGTGGACGTTACAAGTCAAGTCGTTTCGTGGTTATTCAAATTTATGTGAAAACTACATATTTTTTAATAATAATAATAATCCGCCGTTACAGCCCCTCCGGGTCAGAGGCTAGATCATTTTATTTGACTAGTTCCACAATTTTTTGTGAGCTTTTTTGCTCACGTGGATTCTTCTTAGAGATCCTTTCGTTACCGAAGTTTTTACTGTGTCAGTGGTAAATTGCACACAAACCTAGTGCCAGCTATGATGCACTAGGTGCAGAAACTAGTAACGTGTTAGAATGTCGGTTCCCCCATCATTGTGTTTAACCGGCAACTCACAATACTACTCTTAATAACAAATTTTTTAACTGTGTAAACTTCGATGCACTGTACTTTTTGGTGTACTACTTTTTTCTCTAGGCCATTCTCAACGAAAAGTGCGACATCTATTATCCTCGTAACGTCGATATCATAAACTAAAGAGAGTCTGTTCTAAATGTCAAAATTCTCAAATAAGTTAGTCTCCTTCAAACTCCAAGTGTACAGAATGTGCCGCCATCTATTTCCTTTAAGAACTGCCTATAGTCATGCCAGAAGTGCTATGGATCAATGTAAAATTCGTTACATGACTCGGGATGATTAGATCATTATAGATATATATAGATAGATGAAGGTGTGAGGGGGACCTGTTGTTGCCAACAGGACAGGAACCTAGATACAATGTCCTTTGTTCCGCTACCCCCCTTTTCTTCGTTTATTGTGCAACATAGTCGTTTAAAACAATTTACAAAGAAATACAAATGATTTTAGTTCAAGTGTTGATTACAAAATGGATGCGTGATATCAGTTGTCGTAGTTCGAGTTATTTGAATCGTCCTCAGTTCTGCTGCAGATACTTCGTCAGGAATTTTCTTTATCTTCACTTCATTGAATCCTTCCTTCTCCAGTCCTTCTTTTTTGGATCCGTCCGTGAAACTCAACAGACCATTCTCTAGTGGGTAGATACTCCTTTCTCGTAGCCACTTCTCGCTGTTCGGTATGATGCTAGTGAAATCATCATCTAGCATCAAGACTCCATGTGATGACACCTAGGTACTTAGCCGTCACTCTCAAGTTGATATCCTTTCCAAAGAGTCTGAAACTTCCCAAATCCTCTTCATTAGCTTTGAATCTCCTCTTGAACAGTATGAGCTCCGTCTTTTTGGGTTAACTCTTAGTCCTCTCTCTCTACACCATGCTTGAACCTCCCTCAGAAGATTTCTCATCAGATCTCCTATAGTCGTCGGGCAGAATCCACAAACCAGGGCAGGAACGTCGTCAGAATAACCTTGGGTGAAACCTCCAGATTGATTTGGTATCACTAGCAGGGAGTCTATCACCATACACCACAGTATCGGTGATAGTATCCCTCCTTGGGGACAACCTCTAGTCACTCCCAACCTGATCGTGGTGCCACCTACACGACTCGGAATGATTAGATCATTATTCATTCGATGTGTTAGTGAATTGAGAGAGTATTGCAACATAAGGATATGTGTTTGTGAAGTCGAAGGAAGCGACTACCTGTACTACAACCAGTTATTGACGGTTTACATTGCACTAACATGTAATATACTATTACATTGAGGGTGTATTTCTCGAAACAAAGTCGAGAACTACAAAAAACTATGATATACATTCTGTTAACTTTCATGACGAAAGCATTTCATGCGTGCTGTATAGTTAGAACTCACTTAATTATGTTTTACTTTAACTCTTGAATCGTATTTCTCGTAGAGATTGTTTATAATTATAATGTGACCTATAATTAGAAAAAATGTAACGAATCGCTTAAGGGATTGGACTAATTATTTGATTGACGATTCTCTCTACTATTTTCAGATTAACCTACAAAATGCCTCCACTGGAATCCAGAACGATAAAGTAGACCAGTGTTAACTATTCAAGCACAGAAATGATGCTCAATCACAAATTTCAACACAAATATCAAATTTATAAAATGGGATGTATATACAATCGGACAAGACTATCAAGTGGTTTTTTGCCATTATTCCTGTACATTTCATTGATTATATTACCATCTATAAACACATCAAATAATGCCTGTGATTGGACTGGAAGGTAATTAAAGTTTGTTTAATATTTTATTGGAGTTACATGTTTTGTGCATTCCTTCCGACCATATGCGATGGTATCTTTATTATAGATATGGGCAATGTCAGTAGAAATCGATTTTTCTACATTTGATTTTGATTTCAATTAAGAAACATACATTTTCCTATAAAATTATAGCTATTTAATAGTAATAGTGAAGCAGCTGGTTCGTTTTACCTTCCAATCGGTTGAATGCTATACGCGATGTAAGAATTCAGCTTCGTGATTACGTACGAATAAGTAACTTGTATCTTACCGATCGAATGCAGAAAATGATATGAGCAACAAAATAAAATAAAAAAAATGAAATAAAAGAAATATAAGAAATAACGATCTCGGTCCATTTGTGGAGTTTCTCGCGCGCCTAATCCATTTTCAGTGCATCAACGTCTGTTCTATATTTGGACGTAAATTGCATTGTCCAGTTTTATTTAATATTTTTTTGTATTTATTTTATCTCCATGCTCATTTGCTTTCAATTCGAAATATTTTTCTGGTTAAACCATCTTAACGAACAATTTTGGTTTGCCTTTTTTCTATATCGTCAATGAAAAAAGGTAAAACGTCTACAGATCTCGAATATTTTGAAAGCTAATTCAAATTCGTTTTTATTATGGACAACGCATGTTTTATGTTCATAAATTTAGTGTCGTTGAACGAAAACAATAAAATGAGAAGAACAATATGTGACTTGATGCCAATACTCGAAATGAAGTAGGGAAGGTGGACGGAACTGCGACTATAACAACAATTTTATCACAATGTTTCATTAAATTGATGTTATAGCACAATGACATACTATAAATATAGACTGGCAGTCTTTGAGAAAAATTAACACAAACTGAAGCAAGAGTGGCATGTGACATGTTTAGTAGTGTTGGTAAATTACGTAAAATTTATGTGGATTTCGTAAAATTTAGGTGTTTTACGTACTGTCAGCAGAACAAATCAGCGTAAATTGTGTATGTGTTGGTGTGCGGTATGCATACCATACACAAATTACGTATTTTCATTTTTGCTTCGGTTGATAGTTACGTAAACCCAGTGTACATATTATTATGTCATTGTTATAGCTGCTATTCGCACAGTGTGCATCATGCCCGCAGCGGTAGCGGAGGGTGTGACGCAGTCCCCACACCCCAAAAAAAACGTCTGCAAACCCTAAAAACTCCATACAAAAACCTTTGGGACAAGACACGATATATAGGCGAACTTTGGAGTTTCCCCCCCCCCCCCCTGGCCCCCTCCCCAGCCAAATATTAAAAAAAAACTACTTCCTATGCTGATTCCAACGCACTTTGGATCATCAAAATCGGTTGAAAACGAGCCGCGATATCGCCAATCAAAGATGATCAATTTCCATATAAAGATGGTAAAAATATGTGCACTTAGGAGGCCGTGCAACAGAATTGACTAATATTGTTTTTGTTCCTTTTAAATATTTTGAAATTAATTTCTTTTTTTTGTAATAGATTCAATAAAATATACTATGGGTCAATCATCTAGTGGTCTACCTAGTGTTTCTGACTGTGTTTGTTTTTGTTTAACGGATAATGTCCAGGATGCGAGTGCTCAAAATTGGATTTTTTGCAAAGGATGCAGCAAGTGGTACCATAGAAAATGTTGTTTGGTAGGTGATGACGAATTCAAAAGGATGGTAAATAACACGGATTGGTACTGCTCAAGTCTTCATTGCGACAGGATTTTTTCTTCATTTGGAGATAATGATAAGGTAAAACATCCAACTCGTGAACGTTTGACTAGGAAATGTAAAAACAAATGCCCAGAACGTGTTTCAGAAATTTCTTTGGAAGATGTTTCTGTTTCTGGAAGGGTAATTTGTAGTATTTGCGGTTTCCTGGCTAAGAATATTCATGGGTTGAATGTTCATATGAGTAAACATAGGCGTGACATTCATGTTAGTGATAATTTGCCTAATAATGAAATGTCTAATTCTGATGAGTTGACACATGATGAGACTGTATCTGAAATTTTAAATAATTTCGGATTACTGCTTAACAAGTGTCGAGTTTCAGTTCCATTGACTCGTATTATACAGAAATCCGTGAGGATTGCTGTTTGTCAGGAACTTTGTAGGGAAATTGAAGGTTTATTACAGAAAAATGATGTTAATTCTTGGATGAGATTACTTGCTTTTCCATACATCGTTTTGAATAATAAATCAAAGGGGAAAGATGGTATTAATATCATTAGGTCTAATTTGAATTTCTTTAGAGATTGTAGGGACATCAATGAAGCTTTGTCCAAAGTTTTAATTGACGCAAGTATTCCATTCACATTGAATAAATCTGTCAATGGAGATGCTGTTATTATGAGAGTAGCTACGAGGAAAGTTAGTGAGGGTGACATCAAAGGTGCTGTTAGAGTTTTATGCTCTAATGAAACTGTTGCGCCTCAAACTTTGGAAACTGTTTCCAAGCTGAAGGCCAAGCACCCAGATGATGATGGCGGGGATTTTGAGAAAATAGAACTGATTAGTAGTTTGTCAGCTACTACAATTGAGGATGTTGTCAAAGCTATAAGAAGCTTTCCATTGAGTTCTTCTGGTGGTATAGGCGGTTTGCGACCTCGACATTTAAAAGATTTAACTTCTTTTACTTGCGGTGAATCTGCAAATCGTCTTTTAAGGGCAATAGCCTCATTGGTGGACATTATTAAGTTTGGTAATGTTCAAAAAGATGTCTCTAAAATATTTTTTGGAGCTTCATTGACTGCTCTTATGAAAGGTGAGGATGATGTTAGGCCGATAGCAGTAGGTATTGTTTGGAGACGCTTAACAGGTAAAATTGCTTGTTACAATGTTAGGGATAGCTTAGTCGAGAAGTTAAAACCCGTTCAGTTAGGATTTGCTGTTCAAGGAGGGGCAGAAGCTTTGGTTCATGCTGTACGTAGATTCTGTACAGCTGACCATGATGGGCCAATGGCTTTAGTTAAGTTTGACTTTAGCAATGCCTTTAATATGTTATTTAGAAAGTTTATGTTAGGCGAAGTTAAGGAGATATGTCCAGAATTATTTCCTTTGCTTCAACAAGCTTACAGGCTTTCCTCCAATCTTTACTTTCTTGATGAGCCTTTGCTTTCAAAGAGAGGGTTTCAACAGGGTGACCCACTAGGTCCTCCAGGTTTTTGTATTGGTATTATGAGAATGACACATTCTCTTTCATCTAGGTTAAATGGTTGGTATTTAGATGATGGTACTGTTGGTGATAGGCTTTCAGTAGTATTAGATGATATTAGGAAAGTGTTAGATTTTTGTGAATTATCAGGCTTGTCATTAAACAAAAAAAAATGCGAAGTTTTTTTTGTTGATGCAACTGATAAAGATAAGGCCCACATGTATTCTGAGATATCAGCGTTATTGCCAGGGATTAAGAAAGTTGATGAGTCTTCTCTTGAGATATTAGGCTCACCAATCTTTGAGTCAGGTTTAGAAAGGATGTTTTCATCCAAAATTGCAACGATCAAATTAATGTGTGATCGTTTACAATTAATGGATGTTCACCCCGCATTGTGTATTTTTAGGAAGTCTTTAGGTAGTTGTAGGTTCAATTATTTGCTGCGTTCTTCTAGGGCATTTCTATTACGTGATCATTTAAAAAATGTTGACGAGATTTTTCGTTCAACTATTGAAGCGATTACGAATGTTAGGATGTCAGAATTTTCTTGGGATCAGGCTACTCTTCCTTTAGCTTTTGGGGGTTTAGGCATTCGGAAGGTTGAAGATTTGGCATTGCCAGCCTATTTATCATCTGTGTATTCTTCATCTGATCTGTCAAATAAGTTGTTAGAAAAATTTAATTTCAAATAATCGATAATTACATTTTAGAGTTAGTTGAGGAAATTCCTCAAGATTTTATTCCAGGTTATGAGAAGAGAAAGGAGCAGAAAAATTGGGATCTTCCGAGGATCAACAGCAAGTTTTCTAGGATGTTTGATTCTAGTGAACCTGTTGCTCGAGCCAGACTACTTGCGTCATCTACTAATGAATCTTCAAAGTGGCTGCAGGTGGTCCCATCGAGTAATACGGGTTTACTATTAGATAACAATTCCGCGAGAATTGCTGTTGGTCTTCGTTTAGGTTCTCAATTATGTGAAGAACATAAATGCATCTGTGGTGCTATGGTTAAAAAGGACGGCCTACATGGTTTGTCTTGCAAGAAGAAATCAGGGATAATTTCTAGGCACGATGAAGTTAATAAAATTATTTCTCACGCATTGTCTTCCGCAGGATTTCCAAATATAATACAACCACCAGGAATTTCTAGGGATGATGGTAAACGACCTGATGGCATGACTCTAATTCCGTGGAGTCATGGAAAGTCTCTTCTCTGGGACGTGACTGTTCGAGACACGTTAGCTCCTTCTTATGTCAATGAATCTTCCAAGAAAGCGCGTTCAATAGCCGATAAAGCGGAAAGATTTAAGCATAATCATTATATTCGTTTAAAAGAGAATTATTTATTAACTCCTGTTGCTTTCGAAACTCTAGGTTGTATGGGCCCAGAAACGAAGAAATTTATAGGCAAATTAGGGTCATTGATAAGGACAGCTTCTGGGGAATCACGCTCGAAAGATTTCCTATTACAGAAGATTTCAGTTGCAATTCAAAGAGGCAATGCGGCATGCATCCTGGCAACATTAGGGAAAAGTAGAGTAGATGAAATTTATTTATTGTAATTTGTTGTTGAAAAGATCGTTTTTTTACTGGCTGCGCCATTGTGAGCAGTCTTTTTTTTCGCTTAAATAAAAACATTGAAAAGTGAAAAAAAAAAAAAAAAATGTTTGAAAATAATCAAAATTTTATTCCTGTGTTGTGTGTCCACGATGTATCTATCTATTTTTTTTTTTCTCGAGAACCGCCCGGGCGATTTCCTTAAAATATTTAGGGAAGTTCAGTTTCGGTCCCAAATGGAAAATTCAGCCGGTGGCTATCCCAAAAAATCTTGGAACTGAGTTATTGGCCTTCAAAGTTTCCATACAACCCCCATATATGAAAATCCACCGACGGAAGCACTTCTTCGGCTATATCTCAGTGGTCAGGTGAATGGGGTATCAAATGAAAGGTATCGATCTCACGAAGCCAACGGAACCGGTCTTGTGGAAATCCGTTGGGGGTTTCGTTGCTAGGAGTCGGTCAAAATGGTCCGAAATGAGCTACGCTGTCGTAGAGCGAGTATGAGAAAATTTTTTTTTGAAGTGACCGAAAATGATGTGTAATGATGTGGAAAGTGCGTAGGATGATGTGGAAAGTGCGTAGGATGATGTGGAAAGTGCGTAGAATGATGTGGGAAGTGTGTGGGATGATGTGGGAAGTGTTTGGGATGATGTGGGAAGTGTGTGGGATGATTCGGGAAGTGTGTGGGATGATTCGGGAAGTGTATGGGATGATGTGGGAAGTGTGTGGGATGATGTGGGAAGTGTGTGGGATGATGTGGGAAGTGTGTGGGATGATGTGGGAAGTGTGTAGGATGATGTGGGAAGTGTGTAGGATGATGTGGGATGATGTGGGAAGTGTGTGGGATGATGACTGTTTTTGAAAAAAAAAATTTGAAAAAATTTATTTAGGAAAATTTTTTTTTAAAAATTTTTTTTTGAAAAATTTTTTTTAAATTTGTTTTTGAAATAAAACTTTTTTTTTCAATTTTTTCCAACTTACTTCCAAAAGAATTGATATCCCAACAAAAACCTCTTAAAGGTAAGGTGTGACGCAGTCCCTATTTCCACTTCCAAAATGAATGATATCGATGGAGGTGACGCTTACGCTGGTCGAACGCAAAAAAAAAAAAAAATTAAATGGAAGTAACTTTATCTCGTGTTCAAAAAATGCGTCACAGATCACACTTTCGAACTATTTTCTTTTGTTCTGAATGTTGTATTGGCTGAAGTAGTCAAGACAGAAGTACGAATAGAATTATACAAGAAAAACTCTGGCGTATTCCGCAACAGTTCTTGCCACTTTTCTCAACATACTAAAATACGGTGGATGAACTGGACATGTACACCTTTATGTGAAATGCCTAATATAATCAATTCACTAGACTATGTTCCGTTATTATCGCCCGCTGGTACGTTCTTTTGCCCGCTTCCACGAAATTCATAATATGTCAAGTGGATACTTCGAAATAAGCCAACGTCGCACTAAATATTGTCCGAATTGCAGTGCACTATTCTTAAAAGACTTTTCATAAATTAAATTTATTTTTGCTCAGATTGCTAACAGGCCACCAATACACTAGTGACGATTATTTTTTCGTATAAAAAAAATTTTGTCTGACTTCAATTAATTGATTAAATTGATCATTTAACTTGCATGACTATTGGACTCAAAACACACATTGTGTTTCCATTTAATTAGACGATAGTCAATGAATGGGTTGTTACCATAATAGTTTGTGTTGGTTGTGACGAAAATACGCTGTGCATCCAATTTTAAAATTGTTTAATTATTGTAGATGTAGTGGAGGTCAATATATTCGAGCCCATTAGGTCCAACTTACTTTCATCAATTAATTGCATCGACACTTGCTGAGATCTCTGTTTGACTTTATTGGATTGATGAAGTCATTATAATTTTTTTTTGTTCGAGAGATTTAGAGAATTGTAATCGTTAGGAGAGAAAACGATGTGGCCTCATTTAGATCTAAATAGACACCTGGTAAACTCATATTTTTTTACGAAGAATTTTTTATTCCATAATGAATATTAGTTTGTGCTTGACATATAATGTGAAAGTCATTTTCTTGGGTATATTTCAAAATGCAAATTTTCAAAAAGCAAAATGTACGCTGATGTAAAATATATGGCGAGTGATGTGAATTTTCTGTAAAATTGCTTAAAACTGTTTTTTAGACCCGTACAAAGTACGTGTCTTGTGCGTTTTGTACCGCGTTTGTTACATTGTGAATTCGAATCCGTGAGTAAAGGGAAACTTTCTTTTGTTGCCTAGAGATGCCGAATCAATGAAAAAAAACGATGTCTGTCTGTCTGTGCTATCGTACCACCGATTTTCAAAAACTTTTTTCCCTGAAAGGTGGTCAAAGTGAAATCGAGTAGATGAGCAAAATTGGTCGAATAGTTTCGGAGATAAGGTCGAAAGAGTGTCCATATCCAAAAACATGGTTTTTCGAGGGTCCGTGAATATTCTTCTCAAATATCTCAGCAAGTATTAAAGCATCTGTTGTCGCAGAATAGGAGTTTTTTTAGACCCGTACGAAGTACGTAGGTCTGATGCGTTTACTACCACGTTTGTTACATTGCGAATTCGGACCCGGGACTAAGGGGGAAACTTTTTTTGTCGTCTCCAGATGACAAATCAGCGAAAAAAAAAATGTCCGTCTGTCGGTCTGTCCGTCAACACGATAACTTGACTAAATCTTGACCGATTTTCAAAAACTTTTTTTTTCCTGAAAGGTAGTCAAAAAATATTTTATGATATTGAATCTGGGCACTGTCGGCCCAAGGGCCGCCGAGCTAGCGCCGTTTAAGTGGTTTTTGGTATTTTGCTCATATCTTTTCTGATTTTCATGAATTTTTATTGTTTGAAAGATCCGGGCATGACCGACACTTTGTGGAAGAAACATTTTTCGATTTGAGTCTTTGGCCTTAGCTAGGGCACTAAAAAAGAGTCTTTGTTAGGGCCCTACGTGTTTTTTGTACATAACTCGAGTAAATCTCTTCCGATTTTCAAAAACTTTTTCTTGTTTGAAAGATCTCGGCACGGCCGAAAATTTATAGAAGAATTTTTGCCTGTGCTTAGGGCTCAAGTGGGCCTCATGTCGGTCCTAAGGTCGACCCTAACATAAAAAAATATTTTTTCCTATGTTGCACAGCAAATTGAAAGAAACATTTTCGTTTGGAATTATGGCCCTAGCCCAAAAAATAGTTTTTTGCTATGTTGTGGACAAAATTGAGGAGAACATTTTTCTCTATTTGGAGGTCAATTTTGTGCGTTGGGAGAATTTTTTTACACCGTTTCTTCGTACGGGTTTTTCAAAATTGCCCTACGGGCAATTTCCAATACAGTCTAATGTGAACGCAACATTTACTTAAATACGTTCCAGTCTTTTCGTAACATCAACTCTGTTTGCCGCATCTATTCTGATACGTACGGGTCCCTTCTATGTTTTTTTTTTGGAAATCGGGTCAGCGGTCTGGACAC
>CM055403.1:21008836-21033836 GCA_029228625.1 Pseudolycoriella hygida | reverse complement strand
AGAAAATTAAAACCGGATTTGAAAGACACAAACATGAAAAATCTGGCTTATGTTTCGAGGATAATCTCTGGGTGATTTGTTGAAAAAAAGACAAAACCAAAGTTCAATTGGGCTTTACCTTGATAAACTATCGAATAGAAGACGAGTGAAGAAAGCCACAATTTTCTTTCCCCCATTGAGTGGATAAATGATTACAGATTACTGAATACAACATTTTTTCACAAGCAAGAAATAATTTATACTTTCAACTAAATAAGTGGGTATTTCTGTAAATAATGATTTGGAAGAACAAGAAGGCCTGTAACGACGAAGAATGTTCATGCACCACAGTATGAGCCGGCAGTATTTCACACGATTAATGCGACACCGGCTTATGTCAAAGCATATGAAATTTCATGATGAAGTGCATGAAAAGCACACCATTTTTTGTAGCTTGCGAGTTTCGTCAAGAAACTTTATATATTTTGAACC
Organism: Pseudolycoriella hygida; assembly: GCA_029228625.1. Classification (NCBI taxonomy): domain Eukaryota; kingdom Metazoa; phylum Arthropoda; class Insecta; order Diptera; family Sciaridae; genus Pseudolycoriella; species Pseudolycoriella hygida. Next base: position 21,033,365 of record CM055403.1, on the reverse strand, counting down.
AGGCCGACGACGTCGCACTGAAATTGAAGATATAGGGAAAATCGAGGGACAGATTATCGTGTATTTTGAAAGCAAAATGATTTTCTTAAAGAAAATCATCAAAGGATTTTTTTGAATTTCCAATTATTTTCTATCGTTTTCTTTGATTTGTAAGGATTTTCTTTGATTTATAAGGATTTTCTTTGATTTTGGAGGATTTCTTTTGATGTCCAAAGATTTTCTTGCAATTCACAGCATTTTTTTGAGGATTTTCTCAACAATTGATTTTTTTCTGAGTCCAAGACGAATTTTGTTCGTTTATCTGCCACTCGGGGAATATGACTTACCAAAAATTTTTTTTACAGCTATGGTTTGAAAATAATTATTACGCATCTGCGGGAAAATTTATTTATCTTCGAGGAGGAAGCTTGCATTAGCGGAGGAGGAGCCGAAAGATATAATTCTCCGATTGGATAAATAAATTATCCTGCAAAAACGTAAGAGTTTTTATGCACCGAAGCAAGAAATCAACAAAAAGTACATTATTAACCAAGGGATGTAATGACGCGATTATAGTCGAGGTGAAGTGAATGTCCGAGGGGCTATACCCCGAGGAATATCCACGTATCGAGACTATAATCAAGTTATATACCTTGGTTAATACGATAGTTTATATCATTTGGGCATATAATTCGCCATTTGACTAGTGGCTTTTTTTTCAATCTACCTCCCAGTTTGTATGAAACTCGACTATAATATGGTCATTATACCCCTACTTTCAGGTATGTAAATGGCTAATTACATGCCCCAATGATATAAACAAATACACAACACAGTAATGTATGACTTATAATTTTCTTGTTGGTATGTATGCGATTGCATCCCTTGTATTATAATGTACTATGACTAACATGCAAGAAAATATGAAAACGGATGAAATATAATAATAATTACACGACACGACACGTCACGTCATTACAGTTCACTTCATAAGAACGTGTTTGAATCGACGTTCGAATGCACTTTTTATGTTGATAGTTGTTAGAGATTTATAAATATGAAATAAATAAAAATGATACTAATAAAAAGAACGAGTATTTTCGAACTGGTTTTCCTCTGTCCATCAGGAAAGTTGAAGGTTTTCGTTAAAGACATTAATTATTGGAAGATTATGTGACGGATTATAACAATAACTTCAAGCCTTGTTTCTTGTCCGAATGCAAATGAAATAAACGTTGATCGATTGGTTTAGTCATTCCAATAAGATTTTTTAGTTTATTGTGATAATAATAACAAAAATTATGTTCGTAGAAAATTTCTGGTTTACAATAAGTTTTCGATAAATGAATAGAGAAAAAACCTTGGGTCATTAAACTCCTGGGTCGAAAAGAATATTCTCATTTTATCGTTCGATATTAAATGAACATCTCACTTTTGTAAAACTCATATATTTGAACATTAATTAAAATGAAATGAACATTCAATTATTTTATAAATACACGGCTAGATACACTAAAAAAAAACGATGTATTTGAAATGCAAATACATGGGAAATTTCAGGGCTGGTTGTGTAAGATTTTTGACAGTTTGTGACACTTGTGACAGTTGTTTTCACACTCTATTTGTCTATGGCAAGGACTGTTTGTCTCTTGCTTTCATGCAATGGAAAATAAAACGAAAAAAACACTTGAACAACGAGTCTGTGAGCCGATTTATTAGCTTTTTCGCAAAGCAATATCAAAAAACTTGACTGACAAAAAGCCTCAACCCAATAATTCGCCATTTTGTTGGATTTCCCAAACACAACTGTTTGTATTTTCACTTTCACAAAAACTAAGCACTTTGGTTAGTAATATTATCACGAATTCGAGGAAACCATCTGCTTGTTCATGAGTATCAGTCTGCAACTGACCAGTTAAATAAACTGGACTACAAGACTTAACTGGTTCGGTTTAAAAAATAAATAGCCGAAAAAACATTTTTTTGTGTTATAATCGGAAGGACATTTCGATTCACTTTTTTTGTGGGATGTTCAATCAAAATATTTTGTATGCTTCATTTACGTGTAGCAAGTATATTGTTCATTACAGACGTAAGTTGACTTTGACCGACTTAATGTTTTTACAACGAATGTTTCTCTGTGTAATTGTTTGAAAAGTTGTTTTCTAGTTACTTAAAGAAAGATATGAATTTGATGAAAGATTTGTCATCGCTATAACTTTCTGAGATAAGAGACTTGCAAATTTATGAACGACCGTCTACGATTTATGTTCAGAGTACGCCACGCAAGTACATTAGGGGCCATTAGTGCGCACGAAAAAAAAATGGATTTTAGACCCCCTTCTCGCTTGCACGCAAAAGTACATGAAACAAAATTCGAAATGTATGGAGCGCATGCTTTTCCCAAACCCCCCTTCCGCGTGTGGAAATTATGTTTTTTTCCCCGTATTCAATTTCGATTTCCCGATTTTTCCCGATATCCGCTAAAATCAGGCTGAATGTACCTTCCTCGTTTAGTTGCAGATTAAGGTATTCTGCACAAAGAACAAACAATAGATAGCTTAACCGTCCAGCATATGATTAATTACGCGAGCGTGGCGAGCTAAATTTTTTAAAGCGTTTCTTCCAATTTTTTTTCCTTGATACGGTGGAGTGCTCTTTCATTTTCTTAAATTTCCTTAAATTTATTTCAAAAATAGAACAATTTCTCAGAATATAGTTAGCGCCGCAGGCCTGCCATACAACGCAAAAAAACCTAGCGACGAGAACTTGTGAGAGAAAATATTGAAAATCTCTCATCTGATAACGTCGCTAGGTTTTTTATGCGTTGTAGGGCAGAGGCGAAAATTTCAAAATTATTTTTAAATTTCAAGATTATGCACGAAAATCTGATTTTACAGATTTGGGCCTGGGATAAAGAAAATTATATTGAGGTTAATTATTCGCGAGCGGAGCCAGCGAATTTTTTTTAAAACTTTCTTTGTAGCTTCTTTCTTCTAGCTATTTCCCGTTTTTAGTAAATCTAGCCATTTCCCGAATTTCAGCCATTTCTAGATTTTAAGCCATTTCCCGATTTCCAGCCTTTTCCCGATTTTCTGCCTTTTCCCGATTTTCAGCCATTCCCCGATTTTTCTTTGTCATTTCCTGATTTTTAGTTATTTTCGACATTTAATTATTTTCCGATTTTTAGTCATTTCCCGATTTTAGTTATTTCCCATTTTTTAGTCATTTCCCGATTGTTAGTCGTTTCCCGATTTTTAGTCATTTCCCGATTTTAGTTATTTCCCGATTTTTAGTCATTTCCCGATTTTAAGCCATTTCCCGTTTTTTATTTATTTCCCGATTTCTGGTCATTTAACGATTTTTAGTGATTTCCCGATTTTACGATTTTTAGCCATTTCCCGATTTTTAGTCATTTCCCGATTTTAGTTGTTTCCCGATTTTTAGTCATTTCCCGATTTTTAGCCATTTCCCGTTTTTGCTCATTTCCCGATTTTTAGTCATTTAACGATTTTTAGTCACTTCCTGACTTTAGTTATTTTCCGACTTTTACTCATTTCCCGGTTTTTAGTCATTTCCCGATTTTTACTTATTTCCCGATTTTTAGCCATTTCCAGATTTTTAGTCATTTCCAGATTTTAGTCATTTCCCGACTTTTACTTATTCCCGATTTTTAGCCATTTCCAGATTTTTTGTCATTTCCAGATTTTAGTTATTTCCCGATTTCTTCGACGCGCCGTATGTTATTTTTTCGTCTAATTTCCCGGTATCCGCACTTTTTCCACACGCGCCCCCTTCACCAAAAAAAGTGAGCGCACTATTTGAATGGCCCCTTATATGTCGATTCACTGTGAGGTTGGACTTCTATCGAAATTATTTTCGCGAAAAATAATTGCGTCAGCCAATGACAGACAAGAGTTTTTCGATAAACTAATTTAACGAATCGATAAAAAAAAATTAGAGAAAAATCCTTCTCTCATTGTCTGACGCAATTATTTTTCACGAAAATTCACAGTGAATGTACAATACATTGTACATGGAAATGCGAAAAAATACATCTTATACCCGCATTGTTCTCCGAGAGGGTGTAATTTTTTTCCGTGTACATGTTATCAGAAACGATGAAACATACCATTCGAATAGGTGGAATCAATATAACATTATTAAAATTAGAAACTAAATACATGCAGTAATTTTATGCTTCACAATATCAAATGCTTTTCGATAACATAAATAAACAGAAATTTTAATTAAATAAACAACGTCTCGCGTACATTAACAAAATCGATAACATTTTCTGTTTCATTTTCTACATTTTTTTTGTTGAATTATTTGGAAAATTTAATACCAAAACTATTACAAATGTTTGTGCATTACACTTATTACAACGTCAACAATGCTTTCTGGCACCTTTTAAAATAAAAACCAGAGAACGAACACACGTTGGCAAGATCTTTTTGTTTACACGGTGCATATTGAAAAAAAAAGAAAAGAAATGAAAAATAACAGTTGGCTCTACAAGAATTATTACCACAGCAACGAAATTCAAAAGATTTTTTCTTAAAAAAAAAGGTATTTGGTATAATGAGATAACGAGATTTTCTCCAAGGCTATTTTGTCAAAACAGGTACAAGGAGTTACCTTGACCAAATGAACAGAACGAAACAGAAAACATTATTTTTAGTTCTATGCTAGAGTTGAGCATTCGAGTTCTTTTTCGATATCCGAGATTAGAATAGAATTTTCAAAAACGGAAACATGACTCCGATAACTGAAAACTTGTCACGTTCGGGTTGAAAAATAGTAATTTTTGATACAAGCTACGTATGAAGGTAGTTCAACGCATTAGATGTGAGATTGCCGATACGAGCCGAAGGCGAGTTCGGCAACACATCGTGCATTAAACTACCAGCATACGTAAAGTGTATCAAACAAGGTTTTTAGCAATTCACCGACAAAAACGAGATTTTCTCTTAATATGAAAATTCAATTCAAGTAGTGCGTAAAAAACCTTTCTGCAATTCAATGTCGAAATACGACAATTTTCAATACTGCTAGATTTGAGTGCTGAAAAGTTTTTTAGCACTCAAATTTGAGTGCGGAAAAGTTTTTCAGCACTCAAATTTGAGTGCGGAAAAGTTTTTCAGCAGTCAAATTTGAGTGCGGAAAAGTTTTTCAGCACTCAATTTTAATTGACATTAAAAATGCAATTAAAAGGAAATTGTGATCGAAATAGAAATTTTATTGTTTGGTTTTGTCTATTTCGGCATTGAATTGCAGAAAACGTTGTTCCTACCTCGTTTTGTAACTAGATTTTTTCAGCACACGTCCTAAATAGTGTCCACACTCGCCTCTGACTCGTGCGAACACTATTTAGGACTAATGCTGAAAAAACCTTAGTTACAAAACTAGGTACGAAAATCACTATTATCGCACTAGTGTGTAAAAAACCGTCATCGCACTAGTGCGGCAAAGTGACTTCATGCGACACCGAAATGACGCACGAAAAAGCGAGTTTTTGTCGGTGAACGGCAAAAATAGTATATTTCAACATACCCATACATGTTGAAAGAAATTTTTCTGTAATAGTGAGAGTCTGTGGGCGCACATATCGCGAAAAGCACCTTTCATCCCAAGTAACGGGAAAATATTTTCCGTCACAACCAATACATTATACAGAAAAATATATTGTATTTGTGAGCGTCACTTAACGTATAGAGGTGAGGAAGATGGCGGGCCCATCGTGGAAATGGGTGCCGAATAGCATCATTCCTCAAACTCGGTAAATTATGGGTTGAATTCGGGTCGGGTTTTCTCCGAGCTCTAGTAACCCGCTCAACTCTAGTTCTGTGCACAGAAATTGTCGGTATTTGCAACCCGTAAATATTTTATTATTTTTTCTTCTGTATTTCGTTATTTTTCATGGCAGAAATTCATCAGAAAAAGCATCTCGGTTTACGATATGTAAAGTGGCTTTCTTGGTATGCTAAAAATCATTTAAATTAGAAAAGTTCCAAAAAGATTCAAAGTCGTAAATCGCGTTACGTATAAATTGTTTTGTTACCTAGGTACATTACATGTGAAGCTAGATATGTTGGAGTGCCAATAATTTTGCTAACTTGGTTTTAATGATAAAAATTTATTATTCCAATGGCATTCTAGCCGTTCACCCGCTTTCCTCAACTTTTCAATATCAAATTTTATATTTCATTGGATCCGTCGTCGCGTCGTTAAGAAAAAACTCATGGTTATACCAATCATGATTCCTGGCGGCTAATGCAAAAAGTTATTTATGTTTCAAAAAGAATTGTGATTTCATGGTAGAACAATGTATGGTACTTTCTTTTTATGAATACTTCGTTCTACCGACGAGAATTATTTCTCTTTTTTTCTTTATATGTTTCCTAACAAAGTTTTAAAAATCACTAGAAATTCAAATTACTCTTAATTCCCACCTGACCTGCTGTTTTTTTGTGACCTTGTTGTTGTTGATCCTTCAAAGAATGCATGACGAATCGAAACAATTTTCTTGCAAACACGAAGGCATAACGAATCGCAGTAATATTCTTGCAATTCGACAATAATTGAAGGACTTGCAAAGACAGGCAGTGGCGGACTCTACTTCGAATTAGGGAATTGAAGGTAACTTTGTCAAATGCTAATTTAATTTAAAGTAAAGGAGCAGACAACTCATGCGTTGATTAAGGTTAAGATGGGAACGAAACATTGGACTAAATCCAGTCCGAATACCAATGTGAACGACTGGCACATAGTCTGATCCTTAACGCATTTTCTGCCTCAATCTACTTAAAGTGAAATGCGATTAGTGGACTGATCACATAATATAATTTACAGCTTTTCTTATCATGAGAAGCTCTTTCTCTTATTAATTATCAAATTCCATGGCGTCCAAATCTGGTATACATCTGACTTGAATCGGTGGATTTCCTGGACCCGAACTACTGATGAGAAAGTGAAGATCCTGACCATCCAAACGAACACCGAGGTCAATTTTGGTAACGTTATCGTCTCTACTGCCGCCAGCTGCGCCCATGTCTTCACTGTATTCACTACTCTCACTGTCTTCACTATCATCATCATCCATTCCATCCATATCATAAACATCATTCAGAGAAGGTATTTTGTAATTGTTTCCGACTTTGATTAGGAATCCCTTGCTAACGCCATACTCTAAAATTCGTTGTACCTCCTGTCTGACGATTACTTTCGGTTGATCAATCTTTTGGCTAATGAATTCAGTCACTTTTGCTTCTGTGGCACTATTTTTAAAAGATAATATAGTGGAGCACACGGTTTTCGTATTTAACTGATCGATTTTTAGCGCCTCCTCTTCGTTCCAATCAATAGGATCCATTTTGTGACTTTGTAGAAAATATATAAAATTTGCTAACGCGAAGAAGGTTCCTTATGCTCGGCTGTTCGAAGAAAATGAATAAACTTAACTGACTCTCCTCATCAGACTACTGTGTTTCAATATTCATAAAACAATTCTCGGAATAAGTTACTTGATGGTGTGCGAAGTAACAATTTTTGTCTGCACTTTGATTTCCGGTGCGCTTTTCTAATTTATTTCTTGAGAAAATGTTTTTTTATGTGAAACAATTAAACATTTACAATGTCTGATGACTCAGTAAAAGTGATTTTTTTTCTCATGATACCTGTTTGCGTTACGAAATCGATATTTTATGTTCGTTGAACCGAGCAATTTTATGAATGCTTGGAGATACCAAAGTTTCTCAATAATTTGATGTCAAATTCATTAATAAATTGTGCATGCACGTTTTGTCCATGGTCTCAATACACTAACATCACTGATTTCTCTTTGCACTTATCTATTTTGTTTCGGTGCCAATTTGCATCTACAATGTACAGCCGACCCAAAAAAATAACAAATTCATATTTTAAACTCATCCACCGGTGTTTCCTGAGGAAATGGGAAAATTTATTTTACTCTAATTTTCGTTAAAAAATGCTCAGTGAAATGATTCACATCATGCATCCCTTTATAAAAAATGCAAAAAAGGACGCGCTAATAATGACAAGAACAAATGGAAATATTATATGCAAGGGACCCGTAAGTATCAAAATAGATGTGGCAAACAGAGTTAATGTTACGAAAAGAATTGAACGTATTTAAGTAAATATTGCCTTTACTCTTAAGTGTATGATATTACGTCCATTGTCAATTGTATTGTAAACTGTCGAGAGTTCAATATTGAAAAACCCGTCCGAAAAACCACGTAAAAAAGGCCTTCCGAAAGTACAACATTGACCCCCAAATAGACAAACATGTTCAGCTCAATTTTTAACGACCTTAAGACCAGCCTGGGGTCTTCAGGAGAGGTCTCGGACAAATACTCTACAACATAGTGAAAAACCATTTTGTTGTCTAGGGCAGACCTTAGGACCTCGGACACATACTTCCATAGACAAAAAATGTTTCCCTTAATTTGCTCTGCAACATAGCAAAAAAAATTTTTTTGGTTAGTGCCGACCTGAGGCCCACTTCAGCCCCAAGCACAGGTACCGGGACTAAATTTGTTTTTGAATATAATTCGGTACTCGAATACCTCTCAATTAGAAAAAGAATCAACAAAATCAGTTAGGATTTATCGAATTTATGTAAACAAACACGTTGGGCCTTAGTAGAAACTCAGTTTTAGGGTCCTGACTGAGTCCAAGGGTTTCTAATCAAAAAAATTTTTGCCATAAAACGAAAGACAGTCATAGACCTTTCAATCAAACAAAATTTGAAAATCGGAAGGGATTTAATCGAGCTAAGTACAAAAACATGTAGAGCGCTAGCAGAGACTCGTTTTTAGTGCCTATATCCTAGGGCCCAAACTTTTTGATTTGGCACCAGGCTGCCCTCTATGTGACCTTGAACAATGAAAAAGAGGGTAGCCTGGTGCTAAGATAAAAATTGTGAATCATTCGTCAATGCCGTCATAGTGATATGCTTAAATTTTTGGCACCAGGCTGCCTACTTTGTGCCGTCGAACCATGATAAAGTACGCAGCCTGGTGTCAAATTGAAAATATTTTTTCCAAGTAGTACTTGCTATTGGCTTTAACATTGCCTTATATCATTTTTTGATCCCAGGCTTCCTAGCCGAAAATGCAGTCTTCCACTTGTTGCAACTTTTTGACGGCTGCGTACTTCGGATTCAAGATCCAGTAGTTTCATGCACTAGAGGAAGGATCATTCTAGTGCATGAAAGAACTATATTTGCTAAATGTATTGGAGATTCTCATGTACTGTAACAAATTGTGCCATAATATGTGGAACTTCACCTTAGAAATATTCACAAACGATCAAAAATATCGTGTTGGGTCCTTGGGTCCTTGGGTGGTGAGTTTGGCCCACACTAACGACACTACAGCCCGAACGAGTCAACAGATTTTCTATAATTTGCGTGATTTTCTAATGTCCATCTCATTTATTTAAAACCTTCCATTGCGATTTCCGTTCTCATTTCGCAATGATATAAGTGAAAAAGTCCCATAAACCTTCATAAAACCACGTTTTTTACCACTTTTTCGACCGTAACTTCGAAAGTTTTCAACTGATTTTGCCCAAATTCAATCCCTTAATCAATTTTAAGATTATCTTGGAGGAAAAAAGAATTTGAAAATCGGATAAGATTTACCTGATTTATGTAGAAAAAACACGTTGGGCCCTAGTAGAGATTTAGTTTTGGGGCCATGTCTGAGTCCAAAAGTTCAAAATTTAAAAAAATTTCTTCCAAAAATTGTCAGGCATACCCAGACCTTTCAAACAAAAAAAATTATGAAAATCTGAAAAGCGACCTTTGGCCTGACAGTGCCCAGATCACAACTCGAGTTATCGTGTTGACAGACACACGGACGGTGCTCGCCCCTACTTCCAGGTCGAGATTCGACTGGTTACAAACTTCGTGGTGAACGCATAAGACCCCTTTTCGAAGAACTTCGTTCTTCTTACGGTTCTAAAAATCTGAGTTGAGCTTGAAAGTCCCTAATAACGGAAGAACGACATGTATGTCGTCACCCGTACACGATGAATTCTGTTTACAGATATCTGAGTCTATCCTAAGGCGGAGATATAATGAACACCAGAGAAATCCAATGTATCGTCGTTTCCATTCGTAAAGGATGTAAGTTCAACCGTCAACTTTTGACAGCTGTCAGATTTGAATTTTGACCCAAAGTTTTAAAAGCGATTCCTCACACTGTCATGTCATATAAATACAAAGAATTTTAAGGACTCAAATAATTATTGAAAAACTTGGTGCCGAAATTCAAATCTGACAGCTGTCAAAAGTTGACAGGTGTACTTACATCCTTTACAAATGGAAACGACGATATGCAGCTACAATATATAAGCGTGGTGCGGATTTCACGTTAAGCATGTGGTCCAACAAACAGATTAATGGTTGCTCACACAAATGCCCTAGAAAAAGGTATTTCAGTTGTGTGTGATACACTGCATTTACCGAGGCCGTTTAGAATAAGTATAGCTTCGACGGAGGCTAGAAGATGTATTTTAATGTCCGGGCCCAAACAGCCAGATTCATTTGTCGTGTACGGCTTGTGCCGGAGGCTAGAAGATGTATCGTCGTGCGTATGCTCAGATGAGGAGGCTCATTCGGCGTACCGGTCACAACTATGCGTTCTGAAAATGGGAACATTTAATGTGGGAATCTAACTAAGACAGAATGCATGACGTGGAATGATAGAAGAGTAACAGGGAAGGAACAAAGGATCATAGTATTTGTGTTTCCAGCCAGTTGACCGCCTCGACCTCGAAATCTAACTCCCATCCTTATAAAAAAAAAAATACAAAAAAATGACTGGTGGGTTTATGGTGAAACTGAATAAGTTTTTACAATCTCTTAGATTTAATTCGTTCAAACACTACTGAGCTTAGTTGAAAAACTTGGGGCAAGCGAATAATCAACTCCTAGCATTGAGGCCAGTCCTTATTGGGGTCATTGTGTGAATGTATTTGTTTCTCATAACAAACGAAACCACATTCGCTAAGTCTAGCTCTAAATGCTCTTCAGGAGTTGCATCTCCCAGATGCTTCAATTCTCAGACCTTCCAATGCCGGGTAGGTGCAAACAAAATCACCTGCCGTTTCTGGCTCCATGACAATGACAAAAAGAACTTTAACACTCTATTTTCCTCAACGTAACGTGAACGTGAATAAATTACCAACTCCAGCTATACAGGAAAAGCGACATCTGTGCCAGATAATTCGCAGGCAATCTGGAGAAAATTACCCACCAGAGGTAAGGGTTTTTTTACATCTTTTACGTAAATGCAGAATGTTTTGTCATTAACACACACCGTTGCTAACATCTGTTTCGTAGAGCTCTTTGTAAAATCCATTCAAGAAATTATAATAAAGGTAGGAAAAAAAAGATTTCTCTTCGTTCCTCCCCATTTTTACCATGGACGCTTACTTAGCCTTTGTTGTTGTTGTTGTTATTGTTATTGGAAATCTCATGCAGAAAACTTTAATACAATACTTCGATTATCGACTAGCAATTTAATTGGAATTTCATTTTCTCACTTATTGAACTATTTGTGTTCAACACCAAGTTTCAGTAAAGCTAATGCTATCATTTTCGAATGCATAGCGGTTTCATCAAATATTTTAACAAACCAAGTTATACGTTGGTAGTTGTTTTTATGAGGCAACCAACAATTTGTTCCCATCGACATATGTGACACAGAATCGTTTCAATTTGTAGAACTGTACGACGTACGAAGTTCTATCGTTTTTTTCACTACGTTGTTTATGTAGCATATGCACTTCGATACCGGAGTTGGTTGATTTTCCATTTTGATCAAAAAAATGTCTGTCCCATTTCTATTAAACTTGGCCAGTCTCAATTAACCATTGAAATGGGCATAGATTGACATTTTCCTTCCGATCTTCACCAATAAGATGGCGTAGTTTTACAGATTTCGTACCTACGTTTTCCTGTGTTACCCGAGTTATGTATATGATGGCGGTTTTCGTTCGGAGGATATGTGTTATTTACGAATTTTTCAAAAAATACGCCTCGATCTTCCGCAAATGTTAAACTGTTTTGTGACAAAAGTCCGCATAATAAAGGAATTTGAATATTTTATTAAAAAAAACAGACACCGTCGATACATTTTCTATAAAAAATCTGCAATTTATCATAGGCATAAAAGATAAAGAAGACGCGACGATAAAAAACGTTAAAGATTTCGTTTGACGAAATACACAACCTATAGAAAAGTATAGTGATGAAGTGAACTCAAATTCCAACCACCGATGACAAATGACCGATGACCGAATCATCGATGATTCCACTGTGAATCATCGATGATTCCACTGTGAATCATCGGTGATTCTACTGTGAATAATCGGTGATTCCACTTTGAATCATCAGTGATTCTCTTGTGAATCATCAGTGATTCTCTTGTGAATCATCAGTGATTACACAGTTAATCATCGGTGATTCCTCTGTAAATCATTGATGATTTCTTTGTAAATCATCGGTGATTTCACTGTGAACCATTGGTGATTCCACTGTGAACCATTTTTTATTCCACTGTGAACCATTGGTGATTCCCTGGTGAATCATCGGTGATTTCCTGGTGAATCATCGGTGATTTCCTGGTGAATCAGCGGTGATTTACTGGTGAATCATCGGTGATTTCCTGATGAATCATCGGTGATTTATTGGTGAGTTCCCGGTGGACGTTCACAGACGGAAGGAGGGACAGAAAAAGGTCAAAACGTAAAGTAGCTATTGCTACTTAATAAAGACCAAACATAGTCAAAACTCAAAAATCCAGTACATAAATGAGTGAAAAAGGCTAAATTTTTCCGCAGAAATGGCCAAGAAAGTGCCAAAAATTGGATTCGATTCGGTTCAAGTGCAGGTACGGCGAAGGTTGAGGGATCCGGATTTTCACATTTGTGTCTTCTTTAAAATTTGTGCTTATTGAGGGCTCACCTTAGGGTTCTAGAATCAAGAAAACTAATTTTGATGCGGTGAAAAATTTTTGACGTTTTTCTTTGTAGGAAAATTGTTAACAATTCGAGATATTTGATGGAATTGAATTACCCATTTGAAAACTTCCATGCAGATCGTACGGGTCAAGCGTGCAGTCAGCGCTATGTTCTTCTATAACAACGACTTTAGTTCAACTACCTTACTACTCTGCAGGTGTTTATCAGTTTCTATAAATTATTAAAGAAAGAGAAGAAGAAATAAAAAACAAATTCCAGGCCATAATTATCACTTTTATAAAGAACTTGTTTGGCTGCTGGTACACATCTTTGAAAATGTTTTTCTTAGTTTTTGTGTCAATTTGTCTTTATATGCTAAACGTTTCAATTTATATAAATTGAGTTCCCATTCTTAACAATGAACGACTGCGAAAATTAGAAATAATGTCAAAGCATTTGAAAAACCTCGAGAGTTAGTCAAAAGACAATTTGTCGTATTTATTAATGTTGGATGTGGAACAAGCACTAAAATTACCTGAAAACATGAATAAAATTTAATATTTTGCAACAATTTCATTAACATTGCGTAAAACAATAAATTGTTGTATTGTATTATTGTAATGGTTTTTCTTGTTTGCAACAGTTTCAAGTATGGGAAAGACATAATCTCATACAAAGGGAAAATTTGTATATCTAATATTTGCCGTTTGCAATTTTTACAAAATACATTTTCAATGGCTTTCAAACGCTAATTGAATCGTACAATGAAAATGGAAATATAATTCTATTTTTACTTGAAAAATAGTGGGACAACAAAAAACATCCCATAAAACAACATTATATTTTGTCCGTTTGACCGATACTTTTTTCCGCAAAAAAAAAAACGTACAAATTTATCTGCCTCTAGCGACTTGCTGTATGGTGAGTGTATATCGTTTGTGCCGCCACCCGTGTCAATTTTTTTCGTACACACAATGCTTCTCCATATCAGCACAAATACAATAAATGAATGACACAATGCGACCGAAGATCTAACCAATTTTTTTATTGTACCCAAGAGAGACATCAGTGTACGGGGTCACAATAGACGAAAGCTCTTGGTGTATAGCTGGACGGTAACAACACGCGTTGCGTTTATTTAATGCTCTTGTTCCCACAGAATAATTTCATTTTGGTGCAATCTCATAAAATTTCATTTTTAAAATGGGTTCTGGGTCGCATTGATGTGATGTTATTGCTAAAATTAATCATTCACATCAACCCAAGCAAATAGATGTAAATGGCGAACACTAGTCATGATTGCAGAACGTAAATGTAATTATACAAATAAAGTGTTTGATGCACAGGGAATGTTTGTACATTTAAAATTTGTATTTGATTCTAAAATATGAATTTCGACAAATTAGTTACAGTCGAAACGAGACTATGTGTGCGCTGCAATAGTATATATTTCAAGTGTGAAAAGCGGATGGTGTTGGATCAAGTCGTTAAAATGTCCGTGGGAGGCGAGTACTTTTTTCAATCCTCCCTTGTTTTTAGATTTATCAGGCTGGGGCGGTCCATTTCTGGTCCATGAAACACAGATTTAGTGAACCTTTGTTTCGTCACCCGTTCATCATGTAAATCTCCTAAAACCTCCCAGTCCCAACCAAGAACCTATCTAGGCAGGCCCTATGCTGGGTACTGTTGCGGGTTGGACCACATAACTACCTAGAGTCCTAAGCTTCAGTGAGGAAAACTTCGGACATTCACATATCACGTTAATGCCCGTCTACTCGCCGAAGCCACAGGTGCAATTGGGATCATTGGTGAGTCCCATTTTAGCCAGATGCTTGCTTAGTCTACAGTGCCCGGTGATCGCACCAACCACTCGCTTGATGCGACACCTGTCCATGTTTAGCAATTCTCTAGTCCACTTCCCATCGGGCACCGGGAAGAAGTGCTTTGTGTGCACTCCTCCCTCATAGGTGCTCCAATGGTTAACGAATTCCGACTTAACCCAACACTCTATTGCTACACATTCAGAGTGTGGTATGGATATGAAAGGTTCTGGCCCACAACTTAAAGTTGCCGAACCTTTCCTCGCCACCTCATCCGCTCTCTCGTTTCCCTCCACGCTAGAGCGTCCGGGAACCCAGATTTCTCAGTCCTTCGAAGGATCTCTCTACCTTGGCCACCAGACTGTGCAGAGCGGAGTAAGTAGATTCACCTACCTGGTATGCATGGTGATTCACATGAAGAAGAATTTCATCTCTGATGTAGAAATCTATCAGTGTTTCTAACGTGTTTTGTGCGAAAGACGTAAGACTAAAGGCCTCACAGTGGGAGGATTTACCCGGTTTTGGTATAAATGTTACCTTAACCGTTTCCCACGCCACTGGTTTACTCACTTATAACAAAATTGGGATCGGTTCTTTCAACAACCTAAAAGGTCGTGCACATTATGACGTCACACTTTTGCTATAAAATCCAAAAAGTCCATAGCTGCAAACTGATCAGAGATTTTGCTTATAGTACTCCGGCTACCCCCCCAAACACTGCCCCTACTTGGGGGGTAGCCAGAGTTCTATGAACGAATTTTGCTGTCCTGACTGAGTTATGACCTCTTCATGGATACTAATTTTTTATAGCAAATGTGACGTCATATGTGCGCGACCCCTAAAGTAATAAAGTTTGGCGATCAAGTAAAAACACCTGTAGACGTAAATTGATTTCCAAATGATTTGCAAGATGCCAATAAGTGAAAATCGGACACATTTAATTATAATTCCAAGTAAGAACCAGCACACATCTCTTAATGCAATACCAATAGCTTGTTTTACGATCCAAATGCCCTTATACATTGTTAGTTATGAAAGACCCACTATCTATTTCAGTAGAAAAACAATCTTTTTCCCTTCTAATTCAGGGTTTATATGTTACGTAGAACAATACCATTTCCTGATTTAATCGGCGATTCTTGTGCTAATGACTGCTATCATTCGGGTGAAACTATCATATCACGAACACGCAATTAACATAGCCGTGCAGCATCATTTTAGCATAAATGCGACTGTGCCGCAATCACGGGCTATGAAACTATACATCGTCCCATTATAGTGACATGTGGGTCTTGGAACTTTTACATTAACGCTAAGCTTCAGCTTCATTATGATTGAAGTCTTTTAATTAATTTCTCTGTACGAATAAATAGGACTGAATAGTGAATAATGAATGAGTCAATATGTAACTAATACAATCATCGTCTTGTGAAAATAACGCACTGTTCCACGAAAATAGGTTAAATTCAATGATTGTCATTAATTTATTGATATTATGTGCATAGTATCTCGTAGAGATCTTTGAATGCCAAATTGATTTTAATTTGTTATTGAAATATGTTGCAATGAAAATTAATTTGATGCTTCTGTACGAACTCCATGCATTATTTAAGCAACGGAACAACTAAAGGAAGCTTGAAAACAGTATAAATTAATTTTACATGCAAATAAAGCTTGGATTTCGTTAAAGCAGCTCCACCGCACCGGTAAACTGTTGTCACGGCGTGGATTTTGCTTGTATACATTGTTGCATTAATTAATTACCATTGAAAGCTATTACAAAATAGTAACTGAAGAACTTGCTAATTGCGCTAAGTAGCGTCATGTCCAGGTGCTATTTATCATTTTGACTATTTTTTAGCCAGAGAGAGGAAAATCACCTACAGATGGCAGAGTAATGATAAGCTGATATAACTGCATTAGGTAGAATACGTGTAGAAAGTTAATTTGCGTGAAAAAAAAAAAAAGATTTATTAATTTTACGTTTTAGTCCAGTGGTAAATAAAGTATCCCTGTCAGTGGCTACATCCATTTTTTTTCGTAGCTGAATTTGATTCAACACAAAACTGAATGCCATAACCTACTATCATTTGAGTCTGTTGGGAGCAAAACCCGGTCTATTCCAACTGTCAAAGTGACGTTTTAAACGTCAAACAAAAAAATGTTTTTTGAAATATCCAAAACCTATTTATTTGTTAACAATTCTATAACCCTAATAGAATTCAGAAAAAATAAACAGGTTTTGAATATTTGGAATTTTTTTTGTTTGACGTTTAAAACGTCACTTTGACAGTTGGAATAGAGCGGGTTTTGCTCCCAACAGACTCATTTCTCTGTGGTAATATATGAAACATGCAACATGAAACTAAATGCAACTTCTTACCCCTTTAACCATAAATGTGAGTGAGAAATGCTAGCCTTAAACTGTCTTGCCCAACTCAAATAAGCCATATTTTCTAATTATTTATTCCAAAATGGCGTCTCAGAGCCCTGCAATGAAGCTATATGGTATGATGTGATTTCCGGGTAACTGCACTGCGATTTATATTATAGGTTATTACTTCAACGCAAAGAGGAGTTCAGCGAGGTTGATATGCCAGAGAAGACTCTATGCGAGCGTGTTTCCGCTTCGAAAGAAGTTTCAAAACGCACCTGCTTAAAAGATCTGAATGGGAATTAGAGGGACGCCTCCAGCACATGATGTAGTGGTCGAATAGTGGTCGAATACAGATGAAAGAACGGGCGCAGGTGTACACTCAGCGGACTTGGATTACGATGTATCCATGGCTCTGGGTTCATACGCCACCGTTTTTGAGTCGGAGATATTCGCCATCTGTGAGAGTTCAGATATGATGCAGCCAGATGGCAAGAAAATCCTGATCTGTTCAGAGAGTGAACTGTCCATAGAGGCACTGTCATTGGTCAAGATTTCGTCGAAGCTGGTTCGTCAGTGCTTCAAGACTCTGAAAACTCTGTCAAGGGACAATAAAGTAACATTGACATGGGTCAGGAGTGTAGGGGAACGAAAAAACTGATCACTTGGCTAGAGAGGAAAGCAGCTCCAGATTCATCAGGCCAGAACCTGCTGAAGAGAATTAAGCAAACTTTTTGGAATCCTAAGAGTCACTACAGTTTAACTTACTAGTAAGACTCAGTCTCAGTATGATGGGAATCGTTGCAGACCCGACGTGCAGGGGTTGAGGACTAGAACCAGAAACGGCGAGACATTTCGTTTGCACTTACCCGGCTTTAGGGGGTCTCTTGACGAAGCTCTTAGGAGACTTCTATCTAATCCCCGAAGAGCAACTGAAACTGAAGTTTACCAACGTACTAACCCGACGGATCTCTTTCTGATGGCTCGTCTGGAGCAAGATTTTACTCACCTGATTCAAACGTTACAGCTTACCACTAGATAAATTCATCACTGTTTTTTAATCAGAAATAGTAAGCATAACAGGATGCATTAATGAAATACTAGACACGATTGGGAGCTTACCGGAAAACCTACAAATTTTTATCTGCTCGGATAACCAAGCAGCAATCAAATCTTTAGCGGGATATAAATTTACCTCGTTACTTACCATGGAGTGTAGGGATCTAATTCAATCTCTCTCCACTCATCACCAAGTAACACTGTACCAGGCCGCAATGGTATCGCTGGAAAATCTGACGAACTAGCTAGAGTAGCCGTGATGTCCCGATGAATCATTGGTGATTCACCTATGAATCATTAGTGATTCACCGATGAATCATTGGTGATTCACCGATGAATCATTGGTGATTCACCGATGAATCATTGGTGATTCACCGATGAATCATTGGTGATTCACCGATGAATCATTGGTGATTCACCGATGAATCATTGGTGATTCATCGATGAATCATTGGTGATTCACCGATGAATCATTGGTGATTCACCGATGAATCATTGGTGATTCACCGATGAATCATTGGTGATTCACCGATGAATCATTGGTGATTTCCCAGTGGATCAATTGTGATTCCCCTGTGAATCATCTGTGATTTACCTGTGAATTATCTATGATTCATCAGTGAATCATCGGTGTATCATAGGTGAATCATCGGTGATCCCACGGTGAATCATCGGTGATACCACGGTACAAACAAAATTTCCACTCAATGGGAACTCCTTAATCACGCGAGGCATGCTAAAAACTGCATCCGCAAGGAAAAGTTCACCAAAGAACTTCTTTCATTCTCCAAAAACGATGTTAAAAGGATCACCGATATATTAACAGGACACTACTCCCTCAACAAACATATGCAGTCACTTAAGTAGTCAGTTTATATTCATCCATGTTCTCTGCAGTAGGCAACCAAAGGCATCAGTACTATGTACTGACATTATGGAAAAAGGAAAATTAGACAAATGCTTCGATGAATGAAATGGAAGGCAGGGCCTATTTTGATTCCCGAAAATTCCGAACATCAATTTATGAATAATTGGAAATTGTCGGAAAATAAAATTCAGGAAAAGGGCCCTGATGCAAGGAACGCAAATTTATTAAATTCTGTGAAGCACGACATTGTCATTAGAGAATAAATAATTAGAGTGTGTTCCAGACGCCATAAATTTTACGAGGCAGACATACGCTTCCGTCCACATACTAAACAATTGCTTTAACCAATTACGTTTAGAGACCTTAACTCACTTTAGTCCTCTTATAAGAAGCAATTTTCCAATATACTTACACAGTCACGTACACTAATTTCAACAACCATACCAAAACAAACTGAAAAAAATCTGTAAATAGGTACGAATAACAATATTATTGTAGGTGGTTCTTCATGGGTCGATAACCCTATTGAAAAACCTGCTGCAGTTATTGTAATAAGTTCTAACCAAAAGCCTCTTCTTCGTCGTCTCTCATGTGCATTGTTCATTACAATTCGATGTTACGAAGCGAAAAGAAACCTCAACATAAGCAATAGAGAGGATGGAACTATGTAGATTGTAGTTATATGATACCACAAAGTCCTCATGGGTATTTGTAAAAGACGCCATAGTTTTTATAGGTAGAAACTTTGTTGTAGCTGTTTGTTCATAAAGTATAAAATGTATAAAATGAATTAGAACAAAAACAAGAATTTATACACTAAGACCAAATTTTAATAAGAAATAGTTGAAATTAAAAACAAGATTTTTTTTTCTTATTTTTCTTGTTAACTTTTAAGTACGAAATAGAATAGACTTTGTTCGTTGCATAATGGAAGGCTTTTAGCGGAGTATGTAGAGCATTAAAAATTTATATATTGAACGTTTGCATGGTGTGTCTTTCATCACAAGTGTTCGAAAAAAAAATAATTAAATTTAAAATTGAAAATGTTTTTCCAGTTTAGATTGTTATCCATTTAGCCATAGAAACGTAATCTGTCGAACGCCTGCAGCTCGATTTTCAGAAAATGAAGAAAAAAGTTTGTTTTCTTTCGAATGTTGTACCGTTTCACAATGATATCCATATAAAATACAATTAGACGGATCGTTGTGTGACTGGGTATGTTAAACGAATTGAACGAATTAGCGTCTCCGATTTCTACATACATGATGTTAGGTGTATGACTTTCGGTTTATTTTTAACAATACTTCTTCCAATCGTAAACAGGGCGAACCGGAAAATGATAGAGATAATTTGTTTCGTTAATTATCGAATGTGACGATGAAAGTGAACATCAATAGTTGTCTATACAATTTTTGTTTTATTACACCAGACAGTTACTAGTTACATTAAACAGAAAACAAATCTTTGTTACTTTTTACATCAAACACCTATTTATCCGGGAGCCCATATTTTGGTAAATAAACTGGAGGTAGAAAGTATGCATCATTAAAGTACTTTTCGTGAGATTCATCTTCGTCGGCCTTTGATGTTTACGAAATGACCACATCGATCGCCCGTAAAAAAAGATAAAAATTGTAATTTTTTCAGATCACCAAGGTGCCGAGAGCATTTTTCGCGGCTATCGACGCAGCTGAATGTCAGCGTGCAGATCTCCCTGCATATAGAAATGCTGGTAGGGATACACGAATATTAGTCTAATTTCTGCGAGCAAGGAGACGTATTCATTAGAGATGAAGCTTTCACATTTATCACATGTACTTCTTGAGGACATGCAAATCTGTCAATTGCTGTTCTCATCTCGCTTTCAGTTCTCTTTCTAAATTGAATGCTCTTTTTGCTACTTTGAGGTTAAATTCCCTCAGGCTAGAGAGCACGAGAGTAGCGAGTTTGAAAATCACATCGTTCACCTAATTACGCTTCACTAAAAAGTAGTGGCGAGTAAGATGTTTTTGCAAATTTTGCAAAGTAGTAATCAGAGTCCAGAGCCGAAAAAAGTAGCTGGCGGCGGCTAGAGGGTGAAGAATCCTCGGCAGCGGCGGCTGAATTTGGCTAGTCGAAAAAAATTTTAAGCGGCGGCTCAGCCGCGCCGCCGGTCAAAAAGCCGGCTGGCAGCGACTGAAGGCAATAATTTTAATTTGCACTACGTGCTACTTTCAAAATTTCTTTATTTGAAAGTAATTGACAATTTTAATTCATTGCTGATCTAAGTTCGTACTATGCTAATCGAGCCAGTACCGTTTTAGTTTTGACATTTATCACAAATAAATCATAAGTAGAAAACGTTAACAGCACGAAAATCGATAAATTCTCTGTAAAATGTAAAATGTATTGGATAGGATTGGATCATTGGGCGGGACAATCCTTGCTGCTAGGCCATTGAGCCGGCTCCAGTAACGATAGGGATAAGGGGTTGAGTAACCGGAAATTAGGAGTTGGACCTACTGAGTCCGAACTACCGTCAATGTAAGTGTTATATTACATTGAATGCGAGGCATTTTGACTTGAAAGCTCGTATACCTGAATTTCAGCCGCCAGCCGCCGTTTTTGGCGGCTCTGGACTTTTGTAGTTTTTGCAGAACTTTAGACGCCAAATTTATTCCTGTTGCATAAAACGTTGTATGTTGTATGTAACTGGGTGTAAAGTAATTACCAGGGTTAAAGTTACCAGGGTAATTACTGGGTGTAAAGTATTTGATTTGATTTTATTGTTTCTACATCTTGAAATTCAAATTAATTAAATAAAGATACTCCACTGTGCTCTAAGGCACTCTTAAGGAGTCAATCATGTGTGCGACACTAATCATTGCCATGAATTTATTGATATAAAAATAAATTTAAATGAATAACTATCAAATTGTAAACAAATTGAAAGAATGCGAAGAGTATTTTACGCGAAATAATCGAAAAGGTATTGAAATTAATAACCTAAACCGAGATCGGGCGGTAATTGAACGGGTCAGACTTGATACCTTCCTTGTAAACCGGAACTAACCAGAGCAACCTTGAGACAATCAGGGTATTTTGATTTGAATATAGACAAGTTGGAAATTTCCGTCAAGACTGGCACAATTACGCAAGCCCACTCTTTTAGCATACGAACTGTGATTCCATCAACCCCTGGGCTCTTGTTGGTGTCTGAAAAACTGAAAAACTTCACCCTCATCCATCGGCTCAAGAAATATTGTGTTCAAAGAAGACCTAATAGTTCCATACTTGTTAATGTCACTCGTTTTGAATTTATCTGCTATTTTTTCCCAATCTGAGTGAAGTATGAATTTAACTCTGACGCCTTATGTTCACAATCATGGTCCCACGTCTGTCCCTTGTGGGTAATCTCTTCAATAGTACAGGATTTCCTGGAGCGCCCAAGAACTTCGTTGAACCTTGGCCAAATTTTCTTAGGGTCAGTCGCGTTTTCAAACATCTCTTCATAGTACCTTGCAGCATAGTACCTCTGCCACCTATCAACGTCAACATTGGAGAGACGGAGACTACTCTTAAGGTACTCATTGCCCCTATTCTCTGGTCTCTTCGTCTTCTTGTAAAGATCAATGTTGTCTTTAACAACGGATAACAAATGGCCGTTTATCGACGGACTTTCTCGTTTCGCTGATCCTACACGCTTCACCTCAACCAGAGTGCTCTCCTCACAAGCCACATTAAAAGCATCTACAAACGCTGCCATGTACATATTTGGATCATCCGCGGAACGTTTCGATATCGTGGAAGCCTACAATATCCCACAATAGTCAAGGGCTCCCGCAATATTTGGTCCCTCACGATAGCGATAGCTACTTTATGTTTTCACCCTTCCTGTCTGTCCATCCGTTTGTGCATCGTTGATTTATCATCTGTGACTTCTCATCGGTGACTCTATCGCTACCCATTTCAATGGTTTATTAGGTATACGATGTGTATTATGACACTCGGCCTGCGGCCTCGAATCATAATTACACATCTGGTGCATAATCAAATGCTTTGTACTCGGTCGCATGCTAAGAGGCGTTTTCAGCGAATGAGAGATCTCCAGCACAAGCCGGAAGCGAGTTCTGGATTCAAATTCACTAAAAAAACTTTTGGCATAAGTTAGAAACTACGTTTTTCCTAAACGATGTGAGAAATACACAACGAAGTCGCAAAAATTCGACACTAACTATTTCGTTACTGCGTTTATCAAATACAAAAAGAATTCTTTTTCGCAACTAAATATTGCACACAGCGAAATTGGATAAAATAAATTTTCGGTCTCTCCTAAAAAGTCATTAAATTTACTGCCGAAATAATTTGTCGCCTTTAGCTTTATCCTTGAACAATCTGAAATGGTCTTTCTGTCAGTGTTTTTAATTGACGAAGTAAATACTAATAGCTAATTGGACCATTTCAATAAATAAACGAGCACAACGAATGTGCTGAAACAGTATATCGTGCTATTGATTAGAATCTGTTATGAGCTATTAATTTGTCAGTATAGATAGAGAACACAATGTTACACAAACAAAACACAGGGCATAATTCATAACAGAAAGTTAATTACATCCACACCAAATTAGGATCATCCTTTTAACTTCGATAACATAAAATGAACATCCCTTCCATACTGGCAATGACCAGTAAACGAAAAATCAATATACTGGTTCAATTATCCAGCTAAGTCTATCAATAGGGAGGATTTTGTATTCACTTAGAATTAAAAATAGAAATTGGAAGCAATCACGGACGTATCAATACACATTGGTTTGACTCGAGGGGGGATATATATACATCGCCGAAAAGTGTAATGAATTGGGAAAGGCGTAGAATATTGTTCGGATGATTCGATTAAAATTTACACAGTGGTAAGTTTGAAAAATGCTGTTATTCGTAGAACAATTTGCTTTTCATATAAAATGTGATTATTCCGTGTAACAACATTTCCATCCATGAGAAGAGCTTATGCGACTATATACACACTTGACTTAGCAGTTGAAATATTTTTAGGCATCGGTTATTGTTACAAAAAATTTACACTTCATAATTTGATCGATTTTTTTCATGTTTCACCAGTGAATACTTCAATTTTTTATGCGATTTTATATTCTGCAAGACAAGTAAAAATTGTTTTTAAATTTGAGTAGGTTATTGACACTATGAGAACTTTAATCTCGCGGTAATATCACACTAAACGTTACGAAATGAAAGGGATAGAGGGTTGACACTTCGACTGTGCATATTAATATTTCATTAGAATGCATAAGTGTACTTCAGACATGTAAATGTAATAGCGTACAGCATGCATTTGTTACACGTGGTAAGAGTTTTCTCTGTAACGACTACCATGGCGTATGAGTAAGGCGCTTTGACATGAAGCCTGACACAAATTGGGCCAGGGATCTG
>CM055403.1:20933336-21008336 GCA_029228625.1 Pseudolycoriella hygida | reverse complement strand
TTAAAATATATTTAATGAAGTGAACATTAAGATTGCTTTTAACTTTCGAAACAGATGCTTTGTTAAATGTCCATTTATAGATACTCGTACTACTTCTGTAACTGATATGCGGGTTGTTATTTAACTAAGCTTGAAACTGTTTTGAAATGCAAAAGTGTACACTATGTGACATCTTTAAAGTCATAAAACAGACGACCTCATGAAATTACTAACCGCACCCAGATTGATTCGCCCATGAGGGCAGTACTGAATTAATAAGCATACACTGGGAACGGTCAATAGTTGATATTATTGCTAGAACTTCCGTCGCAAAATGAAATTTTCCATACAACGATAATATTTAAGCAAATCTGAGCGAATCATCCCTTCAAATCAGCTTTTGAAAACTAAAATTAATTCGACATTTTTCTTTTCTTTTCAGGTAAGCGCCTCAAAAATTAATTCATCATTAAAGTAACATTTGCTCCGAGTGAACGCAGTTCAAACTCAATTAAGGAGAAAAAAGTTTCGGAGAAAATTGCCATTGCTACTGCATACTGAAATATGGTATCGTGTAAGTGGTTTTACTACAAGCTACAGGAAGAGAATTATAAGAGTGTGCAAGGCTTCGTTTTAACTCGTTCAACCGAAAAACCGGGTTTACTTGAGAAAAATACTAGCGAACATGTGAAAAGAGCGATGAAAGAGAATAGGGGTGTCGAAAATTGTATGAGAAAATTAAAATGTTAAAAAGTTTCGGGCACCAAGTGGAGTAATATTCCCTGAAGAAAATTTTCCATGGACACAATTGAATCCGAGCTGATTTAGGGGTAGCTCAACGACGAAATGTGCAAAAACTCGATGATATTATAAGATTTCATTAAGTTGGTCATATCTTAGGTATGACGAAGAGTCATGTTAGGGCAATTTTGGTTTAATCCCTTCAGTATGGTCCCAAGAAAATGTTTCTTTGGTCTATAGGTGTATCTAGGCATTTTACTAATCGTGGGAGTCCGACAATGATCATCTTGTATGGTGACCTTTTCAGCCTGAAGCCAAGTCGGTGGTGCTCCATACACATTCAAATGAAAAATAGTTTTGAAACAATTGCACAAAGCACCACCAACGCGGCTTCAGGCTGAAAAGGTCGCCATACAAGATGATCATTGTCGGACTCTAACGATTGGTAAGATGCCTAGATACACCTGTAGTCAAAAAAAACCATTTCGTGGGAACTTACTGAAGGGATTAAATCAAACTTGCCCTAACATAACTCTTCATCATACCTATGATATGGCCAACTTAATGAAATCTTACAATTTCATCGATTTTCATGATTTTTTGCACATTTCGTCGTTGAGCTACTCCTAAATTACCTAGGATTTAGCTGTGTCCATGGACACTTTTCTTCAGGGATACATGTAGAGTAATATTCCGCTTGGTGCCCCAAAGTTTTTACAACTTCAATTTTTTGGACACCCGTAGTGCACAAGCTTATGATTCCCTTCCTGTAATCTTCGCCTATATTGTACAAAGCAAAACCATAAGCCCCTGTCTAAAATGCTTTCTGCACGGGTCTAACAATCTTAAAACATGTCTATTAAACGACTCTCTATTAATAAATCTAATGGAATTTTAAAACTTGAACGTCGCGTCATCACGTTCATAAAAGTGAATCATTGTTGCATCACGAGGGTTGCATACGAAAAGAAAAGTGTATTCTGAATGTCTAACGCATAAATCATTGTTGAAATGCATTCGACATAATTATGCGTATGGCAAGGCGTTTGGTAGAAGTGGCCGATGAACTGAAAAGTATCAACTATATTACAACACGTAACAGCTTAACTAGCGCCTTGTCATTATGTACCCAAACAACATTGTCTGCGATATGAGTAATCGCCGGCGTAATCACATCCAACGTCTATTTAAATTGTTTTTTCCATAAGTCGTTACTTGCACGTTTGACTTATATGGAAAATCTATTAAAAGTTTCCATACAGAAATAGACGCATAATTGCAGTCACTGGTTGAATAAATCTTAAGACCATATTTCTTTAAAAAAATGTTTATGTGAGGAATTCGGAGAATGTCGTTTGTATAGTTTTTGTGTTCAGCGAGAAACTTACAGTTTTTATTATTGTCTTATTTATTGAGATAATGAGCTTGCAGTTTCAATACGCAACAAAATTATTAGAAATTGACCTTGCATAACATGACGGCTCTGATCGTGATTGGTGAAGACTATCGGCATCGGCCAGTAATTCTATATTGGGGTAGACGTTTGCGAGCAAAAATTGTGTGGCATAGGCCACATTCTTGTGTACCACTAGCCAGTTCTAAAACTACTATCCTACGCCTATGTTGACTAGCATGACTACTTGGATGCAAGATAGAAAAAAGAAATAAGGCACCCATTGCCTTTCGATGTAGTGACAAATACGAGGACTAATAGATTTTATCGAGAAAGATTTACATCACATCATTCGCGATACAACTTATTAGTCCTCGCATTAGTAATTGGAAACAAATGAATGTTTAAATGTCGTTTAAAGTTTAATATTCACTTCGATTGTTACCGGTGACACCTGTTTTATTTGTGATGTGTTATATACGTTGGATCAAAAAGCTGTGACTCAGCTGTCAATAATTGTAGTTTTGTGTTTATTTTAAATATAAACATTTTACGGAACGAAATTTGTTTTTCAATAAAACAAATAACTACGCACTAACATTTAATCATGAGGGCTGTAAAAACGTCTGCACTAAATGCAGTTTTTAGGAGCTATGTCGCCAAAACTTCGACCAATGGATTTACCACGTATTTCGGATCAGGGCAAGTGATACATGGCTAGAATCGTGGTTTCAAGTCGAGAAATACGTATTTTTCCGATTTTTTTAAATCGATATTGTCGGACTTAAATTTACTATAATTTTTCAATTTTTATCAAAATGAACATCATCTGAAGTGATACTATCGAAAAGTTAAATTATATCCTACAGAGAATTTCGAGGTTGATCACTTCAGCCAATCTGATAGCTGTCTTATCCAGCTGAATAAGGTGAGCTTGAGCTCGTTTGAAAGCCTATGGCTCTAGCAACAGATTGTAATCGATTTCTTGACACAATACACAATGATTCGGTCAGCACAGTTCGTGATAGCAAAATGTTTCCCGGGGTAATAAAACATCGATACTTTCGACATTTTTTCAGCTGACTAATACCGAACAAATGCGTAAATGAATAGAAAACATTCAGAGACCCATAGTCTTTCATGTCTGAGATCCTCCTTCACTTGGATGGCTGTTTTGTTGGAAAAAAGTCCAAAATTCAGAACTAAAAAAAATAAAATTAACAAAACGATTTTTAATTTGATGCGGCGAAACATTTCCGGGGTTTTGATTGGCCATTTTTGTAGTGGCTAGGCCATAGATATTTTGTACACTCTTACTCTCCCAGAACATTCTTGCCGCAGAGAGTTATACGCCCTTGAAAGTCGAGCACACTTTGGGCTCTAGCTCCTTAACAACAATCGGTAACTGGTCAATTATTTATTTATTTTCCAATGACAGAAATACAAGATATAATTTTAAACTCTTGAAACATAGCAACAAATTCTTAGTTCAAATATCACAAGTTCAGATCAGTACAAAGGGAAAAATTTAAATTAAAAACTAGATGTTCACTCCTAAGTTATCAAGCCTCCGCAAGCTCACAGTGGTGATTCGATATAGTTCCATCTGTGGAGCAGATATCTACAGTAGCCCTGGCCAGTGCGAATCCGATTTAAGCGTAACCACGTTCTACGCGGCAGGTTAACTCCCCTCACCGATTCCTCATTGTACACCGATGCCTTTTGCCACCATTCTTTTCACCGTGTCTTAATGTTGCTGACGGTGTCGTAGTTTCTGTAGAAATGCCAAAATGTTGAGCGAGATTTCAGCCTATGGTTTAATGATGCAGTCATGTAGTGGTAGCTCGTTATTCGCATCGATCTTCCGACATTCTCTTAGAGCCGACTCTTCACGAAGGATATGTGCTGGGGGGATGTGGCTAAGCACGCTGAGCCATTCGGTCTCGCAAACAAGTCTCAGTATTCGGCGACTGACATGATCATGGCTTGAGTTGTTATACATAGTGTTTTGGCACTGCAGCCCCATGATGTTAGGCTCCTATCTAGAATCACTCCTGGGTACTTTGAATATTTGTCGTGTTTTATTCTCTACCGTTCATTTTCAGCTTCATTTTCCGGCTCGCTCCTCGGTGATTTAGGTGAAAGAGGCATGACACAGTTTTGCCAACATTCGGTTTTAGTCGGAATTTCGTGAAGAAAATCGCTAGTCTTCGTAAGTCAGTTCGGATAGCCTTTTCAACGTCTTCAAATTTTTAGGCCTGAGCCGCTAGAGCGATATCGTCGGCGTATACGAAACGTCTCGATCGTAATGTTTGTGGCAGGTCACTTGTATACAGGAAATACAGGATGCACGATGTAACCTATCCTTGTGGCAGACCGTCGATTGGTTTGATCGTTGATTTCAACGCTGAAGCTCCTGTTGCTGAGGATATTCATAAACAGTGTCAGTGTTTTCTGACAGTCGATGATTCTGCTAAGCTACATCATCAGTCCTTTTTTCCAAACCGTATCATAGGCCGCTGATAGATCTAGGAACACTACTCCTGTCTTGAGTCCTTTTTCGAAACAGAGTTCGATGTAATTTGTTAAAGACAGCACTTGATTACAGCAATTTCTGTTTTTACGAAAGCTGGTCTGTTCTATGGGTATCGCTGCATCAATGGTATCGCCCAATCTCGCCAATAGCGCCCTCTCAAAAACTTTGAAACAGCAGCTCAGCAAAGATATCGGCCTGTAGTTGGCAGGATCGTTGGGTGGCTTATTTGATTTTAGGAAAGCAATCACTTTGACTGACTTCCATAGCTTCGGCAGTGTTCCGTTGGCAAATACATTTGTAAAAAATTTGCTTAACCACTTGATTGAATTCGGACCAAGGTGCTTGAGAAACTCGGGTAAAACGTTGTCCTTGCCTGACGCTTTCCTGCATTCGATCCGTACCAGTGCTTCATGAATCTCATCGCATGTGTGGCAAAAAGAGATGCCCGTCGGCTCTTTCGGAAGTTCGATTTGTACTCTTGATTAACTTCCCGTTTTTGCGCTGTAGATACGGTGCCTTTCGAATTTTTTATGAGATGGGCTGCAATCTGGTCAGGAGTAACTGGATATAATTTTTTGTCTTTTGGCGACTTACCACTGAGCCGGTTTATCAGGTTCCACGCATTTCTACTGGTAAATCCATTGGTCGAAGTTTTGGCGATATCGCTCTTAAGGGAAGAAAATTGAAAGTATGAAAAGTACGTTACATAGCTTGGAATAAAAATGAAAAGTCAAGCTTAAGTGTCGAAAGTCGGACATTTCTGCTCCGCGTCGCACCCTTTCATTGTAGTCGTCAACAGTATATGCCGGATTCGCCTGAACTATAGGTTGCGGGTAACCCCAATCTGCTCTAGCTTTAGCTTATGATGGCAGTTCAGGTGCGCACGCGAGCTGTGCTGAGTAGAAGGTTGATGCCACAGATCCAAATTTTCCATTAGAACAAATGTAAGCAATCTGGTTAGCAATCCTATCTTCAAACTATAAAAAAAGATCCTATGGTTATGACTTGCTATTTAAGAATGTAGAACTAATTTTACTTTCTTGAAAAATTAAAAGTTTTTTCATAGAGATTTCCGTATAAAACGCTGTACTGACTGAAATTTAGATTGAAACTCAAACTTTGAAAAATTCACTTACTGACTTGACTTTACATCGTTCGTTCCAGTTACTTTAGAGATTAAATTCCCTTTAAGTCTAATTTTTTGCTGTCATGAAAATGCCAGAGCTCTGAAACCGTACGTAACATTGTATAAGACATCAATTGCAAAAAAAACCTTCCAATTTGTTTGCCTACGTTACGATAAAATTGCGCATTGTATTACAAAAATGTGGAGCTGAGATATTTCATTCTCTTCTCAAGCTATTTTTTTATAAACTTTTCTCATTCAATGCCTTTTTCCCGAGTATTACGCAACGATAAAAGCAATAGCGTAGTCTTAGCATCCATAATCATTAGTTCCCATTATTATTAATATTATAATGAAATTACCAATACTAAAATGCTAAAGAAAAGAAAATGGAAGTAAAAAAAAGAGTAAAAGTTGTAACAATATTATGAATAGGTCCTTTTCAATTCCTTTAATGCATAATAGACTGTGTCGTGTTTAATTAAGTTCACCATGTCATGCGAAAATGAATTCATGCGGAAAAGGGTTGCCTTTCTGTAATAATTTTCAATGAGGTCGAATATGGAATGAACGAAAATTCATGTAAAACACATGTAAGTCTAATTATAAAGCCATCAACTCGTATCGTTGCCGGGGTGTAGCACTTTATTACAAGACAATCATGCTGCCAGACGATTCGCCAATTTTACGAAATTGGCCGTTGTTCATATTTTGATTGAATTTGAATAATTAAATAGAGCTTTTCACAGTTACGGAGAGCTTAACACAAAATTATAGACTAAGGGAATGTGTAAGATAAGAATGTATATGGAGAAACTCTGGCATCTGACAACCCTAATATAAACGTCATACAACCACTGATACTTTTCAAGTGGAAACACTTTTGAGTACTGAACGCAAGGGTAATAAGGATTTTAATGTTGTCTAACGTCACTAGATGGGGAAAAAGTAGATGGGGTAGTTCACCAACAAAAAACTCGCTTTTTCTTGCGTCTTTTCGGTGTCGCATGAGGTCACTTTTCGCACTAGTGCAACAAAACTTTTTTAACGCATTAGTGTGATAAATTTTTTCGCACTAGTACGTAAAAACCGCTTTTGCGCACTATTGTGATAAAATTCTATTTACGCACTAGTGGGAAAAAATAATTAAAATTTCGACAAATTTTCGCAAGTGGAAACGCGCAGGGAAAAACGCGTTTTTATCGGTTAATTGCAAAAGACGTTATTCGATACAAGTTTCAGATGAAGGTCAGAGAAATGATAACGGCTGCGCTGCGAGGTAGAACGATCATGTCGATACTTTTCATAGAACAAATGAAATGTAAGAATTTGGAAAAAATTGGGCGGTCACCTAACCTCCTACGAAAATAATTAATTTTTGACTTAATGGATTATCAAGTAGAATGTAAACTTTTTTTTCTTATCATCGTGATAAACATAATGTAATTATTTTGTCAACAACAACAACTCGATAGCGTAGTGGTTAACACGTCTGCTCGCTACTACGAGATTGAGTTGCCAGTGCGTTGGTTGGAAACTCAACCACAGACGGATTTGTACCGATTTGTAAACAAAACAAAACTGATTGAATCGTTCAAGTCGAGTGAAGTTGAGTGTAGTGGCATCGTGCGGCTTACCGGAAAAGGCATTGTTGGGAGAACCGGTATTCTACTCCTACTAGTTTCGCTCCTAGTTACATCTCATAGATGGCACTGGGTTTGTCGCACAGCTTACCACTGGCACAGTAAAGCTTTCCGGTAATGAAAGGATCTCAAAAAGTAGAACCACAAACAGCGAAACTAGTAAACAATGATCTAGCCTCTAACCCTTCATGGGTTGTAAGGCAGATTATTATTATATTAATTATTTTGTCAATCCGATTGATATTCGTAAAGATATTTGTGTTTCAGTTTTACAATTTTCAAAGACGAATTTCTTAAGAAACATGGAACTGATTTGTCAATAAATTACTTTATTACCTTGGCGCCTATAATAAGCCAATTATAGCACTATAGTCTATAATTTATGCCGAATTTAGTCAATTTCCATAATTCGACGCAGGATCATAATAGCGTTATTATCATCCTCTCGAATATAATCAGCGTTATTGTGGTCGACTACTACCATTATCAGCGCTATTACATTACAGCCGACAACGAGCATAATCGGCGATATTATAGTCGAGTCGAATTATACAAACTGCAACAGGATGCAATTTTTGGCTAGAGCTGAAGCAAAACATTACAGCCGACAACGAGCATAATCGGCGATATTATAGTCGAGTCGAATTATACAAACTGCAACAGGATGCAATTTTTGGCTAGAGCTGAAGCAAAAGATGATAGTTCAGATAACAAAAGGAATTTTGGCTCAATAGTGAGTGATGAGTGTGATGCCATGGATCAAAACAATTAAGAAAAGTGGCACATTGTCGAAAAAATTCGTTTGATGAATTAGTGCAAAATTGGCTTATTATAGGCGCCGGTAATAAACTATCGTATAACACAAGGGCTAAATCGGTCGATGATAGTCTCGGTACGTGAAAAAACCTCGGGATGAAGCCCTCGGATCATTCACTCCTCCTCGACTATAATCACGCGACTATAGCACTTGTGTTATAATATACTATTACGTTAATGTGAACAAATAGGAAAAAAAAAACAAAAATATTTTATCCGATGCGAATCCATCCAGTCGAAAATTAATTATTTTCTAAGTTGAGCACGGGTATGACACTAGCGAATAAATCTTATTTAACCCCTTTGACAATTGTCAAGTAAATGTTTACGATGAAGTTAGTGACGTTTGTCATTCAAATTTTGAAAAGCGCACTGTTCATGACATTGCTAATTGCACGATGCTAAATTTAGGCATATTCGATAAATCATTCAATCGATTATTTAGTGATAATCGATTGATGATATTTTTCGATAATCAATATCAAACGAATGGTTTATCGATTATTGATATTTGATATTTTTCGATTATTGAAGTAGAGAGATGAACAAGTTTATTGAGAGAAAACGCGATCAAATTGCAGTAACCTACAATGTCAGTTTTTGTAAAACAAAACTCGATCAAGAGGAAGTAAACAACAGCTTGAACGTTAAAATAGCTATTTTCGTATCGAGTTTTTCCTTCCTTTTTGATGATTGTCGATAATTGATGGTTGTCGATAATTGATGATCGTCGATAATTGATGATTGTCGATAATTGATGATTGTCGATAATTGGTAATTGTCGATAATTGATGATTGTCGATTATCGATTGTTATTGATAATCGATGATTATCGATTATCGAAAAAATATTCAATCGATACTGTATCGATTATTTCATAATTTTATCATCGATTGATGATAATTTTCGATGAACATGCCTTGCTTAATTGTGCGTTTTTGTCAAAAGATTTTTTTTAAAACTCGCCCCACTATGCCAAATTGATGAATCCAAAATGTTTAACTATAAATGTCCAAAGCTACTCTGAAGAAACATCGCATGCGAACTTAGAATGCGATATTTTTTTACAGCAAACGAGCGATAATTTCAAATATTTTCCTATTATTGCAAGATTCTGTTTTGTGACAAGCTCTTAACGAGCGCTTTCTCTCAAGTAGTCTCCATTTGTCTCTGAGATCCAGATGCGACAAGGTGTTACACACAACACCCTATACCAGTTTTCAATACTAAAATGTTTATTTCCATAGAATTATTTTTCGCTCTATTGTGAGAATAATGAACGCCGAAACGAATGCTGGTATAATAATTGCCGAGATTGGCGATTCGAATTGCTAGTGTGTTTCAGCCCTAAGACCCGCTTCCAAATGGTAACATTTCAGCAATATTATAAAGTGATGTGTAAAGTTCTATCATGCAGTCACTAGTTACAAACTTCCTGTCGCTGCAGCGAAACACCTGCCCCCATTGTGTTTGCTGGGAATACAATTCAATACGAATTCCCAACTCGAGAATTGTTCGTCCGTTGAAATTTCATAAGAAAACATTAACTTTTCTTCGAATTCGAATCGGTAGTTTTAATGGCATATTCAGCGAATGTTTTAATTATGTATTGCCGTTTTCGGCTATTTTTCTTTTCATCGTTTACATAGTTAAATTCGTGTCGAGAATTACCATAATGTGAAAGAATATAAATTTCCATAAAAAAATATTTTTATATTAATTTCAGTTTTTCTTTTCTTTCTCGTGTTATGGCGTGTGTTCGCTGCTGTAATAACTTTAGTATATGTGGTATACAATAGAGTCAAGAAACGAAAAAGTTTTGTTAAAAAAAAGAATGGCCTATGAGTGCATACTACCACGTATAATTGTGGTTGATGATGGCATGGTAGTAATAGTTGCTAGTTCATTCCTTGGTTTTTCAACGTTTCTTCGTTACATACGGTTTGATGGCGTGTTATTATATTCTTCAGATCTACATAAGCTTATGTACAAATACTTGTACGTTACATTCAGCAGCAGTGCTGCAAAAATGGTAAATATGAAAAAATGTTGTAAAAACACTCGTAATTATACTGTATTTGCGTCTCGAGGTTTTTATTGTCTGTTGTGTTGTGGTTCATGCTGTAATTGTACCATACAACTATATAAATTATTAGATACAACGACGATGATTTTACATTTTACATTTAAAATTTAAAACCTCCACCAGAAAGCACATAAAAAAGCTTTGAATGAAATTCACTGAAAGAATATCAATTGTGTTAATGTGTCAGTGTAAGATTTATTTATTGGCAATTTAATTTATTTTGTAAATGTTCTGTTCATGAAACAGTTACCTTTTCTCGGTGTAGGTAACTCTTACCATTTCAATACAGCGTGGTATATGTGAATGGCCGTTACCAAATTTATGTTAGTGACGTTGATTGAATATGAAATAATATCATTTCTATTCCACGGAAATAATTTAATAATTTTTACGATTACGTTGCATAGTTGAACGTTTTGAGCGCATAATAGGTCATGGCTGATCAGAACATTATAATGATGTGTTCGAGTAAATGTTTTGTTGAAGTGAAAAATAAAAACAATTTTTTTTAAATGTGGCACTCTTTCACCTTCAATTAACTTTAATAAAATGTAACGACGATTTCATCAGCAAAATTAAAAAACATCTTTTACGATCCATTTGAAAGGTTAGAAGGCTGTAGAATTTCATATTCCATCACTAATTGAAAGTTGACAATTCGTTGATAAGATCACTTCACTGTCAACACACAACAGCAACATTTTCTCGAAAATTATTCTGAAGGTCAATTACCTTTTCTAAGATGTTTGCACTAATGGGGTTTCAATTAATTTTATTGAAAGACCGAGCCTTCAACCTCGTAAAATTGAACGCCATCACTCAGAGCGTTGCTTGTCATGATTAACTTAACTTGAAGAATTCACGAAGATTGGCCTCTTCTCGTCTTGTGTCAATTAATAAACTCTTACGAGTCATATCGCGAATACTTCGCACAGGTGTTACTAGAGAAACAACATGGCCGATGGCTACAAGTGTAATTTTAATCGGTGCGCATTTTTATCATTGTTTTTACTCTATCTATCTTAAACCTTGGCACTGAAAAAGAACTGTAATCGTTTGTGGTTGTCACTAGATCAGTTTATTGAATAAAGTTGAGTGAAAGTTTGGTGTATTAGCCATTAAAATTCAACTTTAAACTGTTCGATGATCAAATGCACATGTCGGCCATTGTTTAAAAATCGATTGTTCAAATTCGTTTCGCAAAAAAAAACATTTCACGCAAAATGCCTGTATCTAACAACGACCTGCTGAAGGAAATACGAACCATGGCAACAAGATTCGAAAACGTTTGTGATCGCTTGGACAATTTCGAGCTAAAACTTGACAATAACGTATCAGACATTAACAATAAAATATCTGATGTTGTTGCGTCATCAACAAATGGAATCACAAAGTTGAAGGATGAAATGGCTGGAATTATCGATCGTGTTGCTTCCCTTGAAAACAAACGTACGGACGAAGGAAGGGTCATGGATTTACTCATCATTGGAATACCTTATCTTCTTGAAGAAAATTTGCAATTCGTTATCTCTAAAATCGTCTCGGTGATAGATTTTCGTGAAGAAAGTTCAATTGTTAACATCAACCGACTGAAATCCGCAAAAAAACCTGAAGTACAAAATGATGTGGACAGTACGAAGTGGCCTATAATTGTAAAATTTGCAACTAAAGCTAGTCGACGACTTTTCCACACAAAATACTTTGCTTTCAACAAAAACAATTCGCTCAACTTATCCCACATCGGTTTGGATGGTCATGATCGCGTCTATGTCAACGAAAACCTATGTAAGCATGATCTGGACCTGTTAAGGAAAGCAAAAAAGTTGAAGGCGAAAGGTAAAATTGCTGCTGTTTATTCTTATGACGGACGCATTTGTATATATCGCAACAAGACAGACAAGAAATACGAGACTGAACAATTTAGAAGATCTAAAGAAGTACGAATAGTTATTCGTTTTTAAATGATTCGAAACATTTTGTGATTTTTCAATTTCCGAATTAATTTCAACCTACAACTAACCCTGAACCAAAAAAAGAAGATTAAAATATGAATTAAATCCTAAAACAAAATCTAAACTCCACATTTGGCCATAAATTAATCAAAAACTATCCTAAAACGAAAACAAAACAATTAAAAATTTTACCTAACATAAACATCCTTTATACAATTATATTTAAGATTACTTGTAATTGGGCAAGTGCCTGTTAGTGATCAATAAACAAACAAACAAACAAACTTATGATGTCAGACGATTTATGGGTCATTCGATTCATGGAGGGGAAAACCTCATATCAGTTTTGTGAAATTCATCTTCAATTCGAAGCAAGTCGCTATGAAGTAAGTGAGTGTCAGAGGATGGGAAAAGTGGCTTTTTTGTCTTTTACTCGTGTGAGACGCAATGGAAACAAATGATATTTAGCAAGGTTATGGACCTCCTTTTTTTATTCTGACCCCACCTCCTGGTGTACTATGATATTGAGCACACATAGCCTAGTAAGAAAATCTGTAAAAGCTTCATTGGTTAAAGTTCGTTGCATTGGTTACAATCCGACACCATTTTTTTCCAATCTGATACCAAAGCACTTTTGAAATTTCTAAATCCATTTCTACTGTCCTATTTCTAGACGCATTTCCCATCTAAGATATCGATTCTCTGAAAAAATGTGCATGGAGTCAAAATAATGTTTTAATAAAAATTCGAACTCACATAAATGTTCACAAAAATTATAAATTGCAAGCAAAAACCATGTGAAGCGACTTTATCGCTTTGTTGCTTTCTAGGAAGTATGTTTACACAAAGACTTTTGTAAACGCCACACATACCGCACTTTAGCACGCACCATAAGCATAGGTTGCAGTCGAAATTATATGCAGGGTTTTTACACTTTTACAAATTTTTCTTGTGCTGTTGAGCGTTTGATATACGAATCACAGTGTGGCGCCTAAGAAACTTAAACTTATTATTTTTGAAAAAGTCTAAAATAGGTCAAAAGGGCGGGTCACCAATTTAACGTAATGTGACTCATAGTAGAAAACTTAAATCAGTGCGATGAATATTAGTAATGTGTTTCCAAATTTTGACTCGTAGATTTCTTCTAGATTTCTCAGTTGGAACCGACCATTTCTGATTTATGCACACAGATCAAGGGACCCTTTGTGCTACCCAGTCATCATAAAAATCCTTTAAGAAGTCCTGCTAAGGAACTTTCCTCCACACGAAAACCCTGTCCACATCGCCGGCCTTGTACAAGAGCCAGCAATCGATTGGACACCTCTTGAACAGTTGCACACGTGACATATGACCCGAGCTGCTTCTTCAAGTTCATATGCAATCAGGTGCTACCCTATTCAAGTAACTGGTCCTCGCCACAAGGCGAGTCCAGTCCAGGTCTAACTTCATACCATAATCCGCAAAGCTTTCCCGCTCGGGTCTCGACTTACAGGGAACGAAGCCACGTGTCACCACTACTCTGCGGCCTGCTGTCACTATTCTACGCGCCGAATTTAGCGCCCTGCAGCCCAAAGATGCGTGCCCATGAGAATAGTGCATACTAGCCCTATCCAAGGCAAATACTTCCGGTCCTCAAGCTGTGCTGTGGACTGTTATGTAGCCCAACAAATCTTCACTCATTGGCATAGCTTCGCTAGCGAGCCATAACCGCGGCAAAAACCTTCGTTACAACAAACAGGCAAACAAATTATCAAAGCAACAACATAACCACTGAGCCGGACGACAACTTGGAAAAGTACCAGCTCAGCCGTGCAACTGCTTACACGAACTCCGAAATAGATACAAATTCGCCCGATTCACCACGTGCAAAACTTAGTTCAGAGCAAATTCGATTGTTTACTTCGGAGCATAGTTGACAGTAAAACACTGCTATTGTATGCATGCACATGCCCATTGAAAACAATCGCCGAGAAACTTATACATGCAAAGCTGTGTTTCGCTGAAATGATTTGATGTTCGTTTCCAAATTACTTCAGCGCTTCGAAACATACCATGAAGCGGTAGTTTGACTCCTGAACTTGAGTTATAGACACAAAGAAAAGTGAAACGATTTCCCGCCTTCACACGTTCACGGCAAACAATAAAACAATTGTTACAATATGTAACAAAAACAAATTGCACATTCGCCATGCGGTTATTGATGCGGTGCTCGACGTTCGTAATACGTGCACGATGGATAAAATACATCGGCGGAGTATATTATAAACATAATTCCTATGTCGCTTATTTTCCTCAGTGCTCGACGAAAGCGTTCGTTCCATCCATTTCAACATTTGTTTCCATACATTTTTGCGTACCAGGGGGGATACGGTCTAAAAATAGTCACTATTTGACATGTAATGATCAACTTTCATATGGAACGGGTACTAAAAACAAGTACAGTTCTCTGAACGGAGTCATATCAAAATAGACAAATCAAACAGACAAACAAAATCTAATGTTGTCGGTCATTTCGGTTTGTTTTCAACTGTTCTATTGGGGTGTAGTCGTTATAATCGCTGTTACTTTCACAAGTAAAACATTTGATTACAATGATCGGCACAGTACAGCATTCCTAGTCAAAGATTTCTTAATTTGTTAATTATGACAATAAGAAGTCTTTTTTCATGGTTACACCTTGTGTATCAGAATGATCGAAAACTCAGTACTCACCTCACTTCATACCCACACTCTACTTCTTCTTCCTCAAATGTTTATTGCGTTTATTGAAGCAAACTCTTATAAACACTAACAGGTATCGATTTCTCGCATCATTGTTGATCGTGTCGAACGGTGAGCTCATTTCGAATTATTTACCATTGCACGTTCAATGATGAAATTCACAAGGCAGGGGCGTATTTTAGTACCTTGGTCTTTTAAACTTACCGTTGAATTTCAACACAAGAAACATAATTAACGAGCTGTTTTTCTTTTTTAAAATTTTCCACATATGACAAATCGACTTTAAACTCACGGTATTTGCGCCAGTTGCACATAAAAAGTGCTACACCCGTCACACTCTACATCTTAATAAATTTAACTATTTCGTTCACTAAATAGGGCATTAAAGTTGACGGACGTAAGCATCGCAATGTTCTCTATTCCACTTTAAGTACCTCCCGACCAACCAAATGAAAAAAAAATGCAATAATAAGCATCTCGATTCTCGTATTTTGCAGACAACAATTTATGCAAAAAAGAGATTCAATGAAGAATATAAACATTCAATTCAACAAGCGATGAGCTAACAAGTATAGCGAATGTGATTTCTTTTCTAAAAAATAGAAAATTTTCCGTAGAAATTCTTATGCGCTGCTTTTATATTATTTAGTTTCGTATGAAAAAAAATCATATCACTGTAACAACGTCATTTGGATGAATACATCATCAATTCTTGCTGTAAAAAAATCAGAACTATTCAAAAGCAAGCGAGTAATAAGGCAAGCTTTGGTTCAATATAAAACTCTGATAAAAACTTGTGCTACAAACAAAAGCCACATAAATTGTATGAATTAAGGTTGTTTTGATCTTCATCGTTCGTTTTTCAAATAAAACTTTAAAAGATTTTCTTGATTCGACCAGAGAGTTTTCATTCGAAATTTTATTTTATTCTAATGGAATTGCACTATTTAAGACTCGGGTAATTAATTAAGAGAGGTTCGTTTTGGTGTGGTGGCTAAGTAGCAGAATCGCATCGTTGAAAAAAGTTTAATTAAAATGTTTGGCGTCATTGCAAATATTAATTTCGTTAAAAAATGTCTTGCAGCCAGACATGAGCCAGACCACATCACACTAACATTTTATCAATAAAATTCTTATCGTAAAATGTTATGCTATTTTTTAACAGGTTTCGAAATTTGAGTTAGTGGGGGAGCCGGGCCTAAAAATCTAAACTAGAAACATTCTTCCATGGTCTGTACACAAATTGTTGGCGGAATGAGGTACGGTGCATAAGAAATTTTTTAGATTTCGCTCTTTTGTTTCATTTCCACACGTTTGAATTGCATTTAACATGAAAGTAGAAAATGAGCCGAACCCTTGAATAACAAGGAACATACAAAATGGAAAAAGTGTCTTTATTCATATTTTTTCAACTTTACAATCTTTGGACACAATTCACAGAGAGCTTCAGAAATCATAGAGATTTAAATGTTGTTGTTAACCGTGCTTCACACAATATTTAAATTATGGAGCGGCGACATGCATTATCACCCAGGGAATTATCGCCCAGGAATTGTCGCCCAGACAAAAAGGAATTATCACCCGGGGAATTATCACCCAGGAGTTATCGCCCAGACAAAAAAGAATTATCACATGGCGAATTATCGCCCAGACAAAAAGGAAATAGAGAGCGTCAGATTGCAACCACTAAATCCAACAAAAACGCTGAACACAACGATAAATTCAATTTTCAAGCTTTGACAGAAATGAATCATGGACATTTGCCTTAACCGTTAGTGTTTAGCGTTTTTGTTGGATTCAGTGATTGCAATCTGACGCTCCCTATTATCTTACTTAGTTAGTTGGGCCCTACAACCTGTTATTGGTTTTGGCCTCCTCCAGCATCCTCAACCGGACCTATTGCGCGCTAACGTCCTCCAATCGCTTACTTCTAGTGCTTTCAGATTCTACTCAACTGCATATTTCCATCTCGTTTTTGGTCTTCCTTGTTTGCGGTTACCATCGGGGTAATCAAGCTCCGCCATTGCACTCCATAGCTTTCTCCGTAAAACTTTGTCATATATTCTGTTTCAAAGTCAACAAACAAATGGTGTAAAGCAACATTGAACTCACTGCATTTCTTCATGATTTGCCTGATGCTGAAAAACTGGTCTGTTGTTGAGCGATTGTTGCGGAAATCGCTCTGATATTCACCAGTGCTCTGCTCAGAGTACTCCATGAGGCGCTGTCGTAAAACATCTGCAAATATTTTGTATGCGGAGTTCAACAAATTGATTCCTCTATAGTTGCTACATTCCAATTTGTCACCCTTCTTGTACACAGGACAAATGATTCCGAGCTCCCACTCTTCCGGCATTTCTGCACTTACCCATATCTTTACAATCAGTTCATGTAACCTTGTACATAGCCCTTCACCTCCATATTTAAATAGTTCACCAGGTAAGTCGTCTGACCCAGGGGCCTTGTTATTGTTGAGCTTGATAACAGAAGCTCTGACTTCCTGTAATGTAGGTTCTGCCTCTTGCGCACTTGATTGTACATTTGTTTCCGTTATTTCCTTGTGTTCCACTCTGGCTTAGCAGGCTCTTGAAAAATTCTGTCCATCTTTCCATGCACTGTCGCTCCTCTGCTAATACCACACCATTTCAATCTTTGCACGATTGGGGCTGTTGACTTTATCCGTTTTTAACGTTTTTCTCTTTTTGGTACAGTTTTCGAGTATCCTTGTTTCTGCTAAACTTTGTATCTGAACGAATAACTTCCTTTCACTTTCGCCTTTTTCTTTCGGAAAAGCTTTCGTTCATCGCTGCGTTTGGTCCGATATTCTAATGTGGCTGGCCGTGTTGCTCGAGGTTGCAGTGTCTTAGGGCTCGGACTGTTCCAGATTTCGTGTCAAAAATCGTTTTCACCACACACACACTTGTTGCTTTCGTGGTGTCTTAAGTCTTGCATCGTTCTTCGCTTGCGTTGCAAGCTTACACTCATACCAATCATTTCGAACTTTTCTTTCTTTCCACCCAATAGTCTCTGTTGCG
Source organism: Pseudolycoriella hygida (assembly GCA_029228625.1). Classification (NCBI taxonomy): domain Eukaryota; kingdom Metazoa; phylum Arthropoda; class Insecta; order Diptera; family Sciaridae; genus Pseudolycoriella; species Pseudolycoriella hygida. The sequence goes on along the minus strand of CM055403.1, from coordinate 20,990,308 downwards.
ACGCTCTCTATTTCCTTCTTGATCATGTCCCGTGTATCGTTAACTGTTGCTGTTTCTACACTCATGTCTGCAGTTATCCGTTCCTCCAGCTTTTCCATGTATTGCCTCCTAGTTTCCATGTTCTTGAGCTTATCGGTATCGAACCTTCTCATCGCCTCTCTGTTATCTGTCCTAGTCCTGATTTTTGCTCGTAAGACCGCCTTAACTAGGTAATGGTCCGATTCAATGTTCGGTCCTCTGCAGATATGTACGTCAAGTGTGTTAGAGCAGTGGCGTGCATCGATAAGCACATAGTCTATTTGGCTTGCTGACGATCCGTCTGGTGAGGTCCAACTAGCTTTGTGTATATTTTTATGGGGAAAGATCAATCAGTCGACACCCATTATCATTTCAAGTTTCGTGAAGGCTGTGCATGCCAATCGTTGGCCTGTATATCTCTTCCCTTCAAACTTTCGCATTAAGGTCACCAAGAAAGATGTTAATATCTCTGGCTGGACTCCGTTTATATATACCCTGCAACTCCTCATAAAACTCATCCTTCATGTCATCATCTTTTTCTTCTGTGGGTGCATGCGCATTAATGAGGGTAATAGTAAAGAATTTGCCTCTAATGAGAAGAGAGCACAATCTCTCGTCGAATGATTGAAAACTCATCACAGTGTCTCTTGATTTTCCAATTACAACAAAGCCTGTGCCAAACTCTCCCGATCTGTTTTCTTTTCCGCAGTAGTAGAACGAGTATTCCCTACTTTTCAATAAGTTCGCATCGGGTCATCTCGTTTCTTGCACGGCAGTTATATCGAATTTGCCCTGCTTCAAAACATCTGTTAAAGTTCTCAGTCCACCCGGTCGCAACAAAGTCCTCACATTCCAAGTTGTTAAATTTAAGTCGATATCCAGAAGTCCATTTTGTTGCGTTGGTCGTTGCCGATTTTCCTGTTGTTGCTTTTTTGCGGTGTTGGCCGTTAACCATACGCCCAGCCCACTTCTTCCCTTGATGACCCGTAGGCAAATCATCAGGTTAGCTTAAAAACACCACGCTCGCTACTGCAAATTGGTGAGTGATGGTAGTCCGTCTGACTAGGACTGTGTATGCTGCCGTTGAGATCATCCGTCACCATACTAAGTCGCCATCCCATCTTGATAGCGCCTAGCTGCCTTCGGTCCTCCCTATACGTGACGTTTAGGTACTACCCGAAGACAACCCCCCTCATACTTCAGCTTGACCCACTACTTGGCTTGACTACTACACCAGGGTTGGCTACCTGATCGTTCATGCGGTTTGCCTTCGGCAATCTCCTCCGCTGGCAGCATCATTTGATTGGATAGGGGAGTGCTAGCAACGCCTTCATTTTTGCAGTAGTGGCTTTGCTATAATTATTATTTCGTAACTTTCTCTTGTATTTGATGTGAATCAATAAACTTTCTACCAGGTTATAATTCCTGGGCGATAATTCCCCGGGTGATATTTCCTTTTTGTCTGAACGATAATTTCCCAGGTGATAATTCTTTTTTGTCTTGGCGATAATTCGTGGTTGATAATTCCGCGGCTGATATTTCCAATAGTTTTCAGTCTGGGGGATAATTCCCTGGGAGAAAATGACCGTCACCCTTTACTGTGAACACAATCCACAGAGAGCTTCAGAAATCATAGAGATATGAATGTAGTGCATTTAGAACAAGTTCCTAAAGCACTTATCATATCATTGAGTGTCGGTGCATCTACTGGCTTGAAAATCAATTTCAATGTCACTTTCTTGGATACATTCTGAATTTATTCCATTTCGCCAAATGTATATTTTTCTTAGATTATTTCGCATGGTAAAGTTTTCCCTGGTAACACTTGATCCTGCAATTGTATGACAGGTCATGTCTGTTCATGTGTAAAATATTACATTTTTTATTTAAAAAAAATTGATTCCATAAACGTTGAACCATTATTCACGTAATTCGCAACAAATAATGTGGTTTTTGAATTGGATTTATTTGAAATAACTTGAGATTCCGTAACCTCCGTGGATTTGAATTCAAGATTCAATGTACTGTATCTGCACGGCATTTAATTCTATGTATAGCGATGTGATATAATAAAAAAGTATAAGTTTTTTGTTGTTGCTATATAAAATGTTTGCTGAATACGTTGGTTGCAGACGCAAGTGTGTTAAATTGTCCGAGAACACCCTTCACGAAAAATAATTATCGCTGTTACGTTACCGAAAATTCTAAAAAGAAAATAGATCGGTAAATCACACGCGCTGTTCCACTAATAAAAACCATTTAAATGTGCGTAGATAGGCGAAATTATTTGCAACGGAAGTAGGTGATTATTTTCTTTCTTCGGGTCATAGCCTCTGATTTGTGTTTGTGTGAATTGTTTCTTGGGTGGTGGTGGGTGGTATACTGGTTCCACTATGTTTCTTCGGTGTAACAACATCAAAGCGATATTTCTGTTTCGTTATTGGAAAGTAATATTTATATGTACAGTGGCTCTGACTTCAGCTATTTCAAACTTTAAGTTAGGGGTCCATCCCAAAATCAACATTTTCAGAACCTTCTCTCCTCCCTCACTCAACGTTTGAATGAACAGTCCCTTAGAGCTAGTGTAGTGAAATAGAGTATTAGTGAACAGCCCGTTATGCCATCGTCAGTTATTATCCCTTGCTTTTTACGCCCATCAAGTCTTCTTTCTATCTTTCTATTTTCCCTCCCCTTTCCGAAGATATTTTTGTGTTCTATGTATATAATAATAATAATAATAATCCGCCGCTACGACCCGTCCGGGTCAGAGACTAGTCCCGGAATTTTTTGTGAGCTATTTTTTTGCACATATGGATTCTTTTTAAAGGTTTTTTCGTTACCGAAGTTTTTAATATTTCAGCGGTAAAACACAAACCTAGTACCATCTATGGTGTATGGTGTTCTATGTTATGACATTCAAGAGTACGTCACAAAAATGTGAGCTGTCAAACTTGCGATGTTCTTTTTGCGACGCGTTCTTAAGAGCGTGTCAGATATTTTTAAAGTTCTATGTTTTGCGATGTTTTTTCATTGCATATTTCTAACGCAGTGATAATCAATTTTAAATTCCGAAACATCTACTGTTTGCATAACACATCCCTAATCTATGCAAACAGTAGATGTTTTGGAATTTAAAATTAATGATCAGTGTCTTAGAAATATGCAATGAAAAAACATCGCAAAACATAGAACTGTCAAAATATCTGACACGCTCTTAAGCAAAAATGTGAATATCTGAACTCAATTTTATATTTTCTCACACTTCCTCCTACTGCTTGCCTCGTATATGACAAATTTTTGAACCGTCTCTACGTTTTCATGTGGACGTAATTATTGTACGAGCCCTACCGTCATATTTTCTAACTACAATAAATTATTCTTTGATCAGATTTCCGGATGCTATGAAATATTGAGTTCGCCAGACAATTAATTGAGATGCTTTGTGTTCTACATGCTTATATCATAACTCTTCCTCATATCTCTTGACTCGACAGCCGACTATGATACGACATAATTAGTGATTTTGAAGTACAAGTGAAAAAGGGGTGCGTCCATGGAAAAGGGTCACTTAATCAAATAAACACGTCACTCATATTACACCTCTTTATTCAAAAGGCTTTACACTCTCCCATTATTCATTTTCACAGACTCATTATACCACATTTCATGTGTTGTATGCGTAACATAAATGTATTTCAATACACGTGACTGATTTCCCTTTATCGATTGGAAAAATAAATTTAACTCAAAACTAAATTCATTGTCATTTACGAAAAGCTATTTTGTAACGATCATTAAAAACATTAAAAGCTAAAATGAGTTGTGTTTCGCTAATGCTTCTATGACGTCACATTTTTACACTACACGCACCGTAACAAAAATTGTAATCTTTTCATGCCTTTCAGATCTCTAAATTTCATTCAAATCCATCAAATTTTCTAAAAAAAATCGTGTGTGCAACGTATATACGGCGTTTATATACAGGTAATAGGTTTTAATTTGAACAACAACAAAGTATCAAGAACTAAAACGAAGTCTCTTGTTGGTATTATTTTCATTTATTTGACTAACTGCTTGAATTTCATAGGAGATGTATAATGTGTACCTCAACTGTTGAAAAGTCTTTGTAGCCGTGCAATCAGTCAAAAAAGCACCTCAAGATGGTATAGTGACGCAAGTCCTTTTGACTACATCCTTGCTCCATCTCTCTCTCTCTCTCTCTCTCTTTCTGTCTTTCTCTCTGTCTCTGTCTCGCTCTATCTATAGGTCTTTATATTGTATAGGTCTACCCCCTCACATCACTTTATCACCTTCTAAAGAGCTGTTTGGTAACCAGGTGTTCTCTAAACTTACCTGAACCAGTATATACGGCTAGCCTCTCCCATTGCTCCTTACAATCGTCTGTCTTTTTGTTTGAATTTAACGAAATGTCTATAAGGTACATTGGTTTTAGCCCGGTTTCAGTTGTTTCAAAAATGTGCTCCTACTCCCCCGGTGCACCCGACCTTCAAAGTCATTAATTATCTCCACCTCTTCCTTTGTATCTCGTATCAAAAACATATGTAGGGGACCCGTACGCACCAGAATAGATGTGGCAAACAGGATAGATATTTCAAAAAGATTCGAAATTTTGCCTTAATTCTTAAGTGCATGAAATAACATCGACGTTAAATTGGATTGGAAATTGCCGAAAGAAACAGCGCAAAAGCCTCTCTAAATCCTTAAAAAAATCTCAAAATTTAAAAAACATTGCACTGGGACCGATTTTAGAACCGACTTAGAGCACTCAGGAGAGGTTCCTGATCCAGACTTCTATGAACAAAAGTATTCTCATCTTTTCATTTCAAACCGCAAAAAAAAACTCATAATTAAAGAAATATTAAGAAATTAATAATATTAATTAATATAAATAATTTTTAATAATAAATTAATATTAAGAAAAGTCACTAAATATCGTATGTGATCGCGTAGCGTGAGTTGGGTCCACAGCTCCGTAATGAGGACTCTACAGCCACGAACCACTCAACAGACTTTCACTGATTTATACATCGTGATTTGCTGATGTTCACATCTTTCATTCAAAACCTTGAAGAGCGTTTTCCGTTCAAATTTCGCTGAGATATAAGTGAAAAAGTTCCACCAACCTTCAAAAAACCACGTTTTTAGGCCCGTACGAAGAACGAAGTTTCAGGAGACATAAATTTGAAAAACGAAAGAGATTTACTCGAGTTATGTACAAAAACACGTATGGCCCTAGTAAGACTCGGTTTTAGTGCCCCAGCTAAGTCCAAGAACTCAAATTTAAAAAGGTTCCTTCCATAAAATGTCAGGCATGCCCAGGCCTTTCAAACAAAATTTTTTTTTATGAAAATCGGAAAAGATTTACTCGAGTTATGTACAAAAGACCAAAAACCACTTAAACGGTACTAGGACAGCGCCCAGATTCAATCCCATAAAAGATTTTTCGATTACCTTTCAGGGAAAAAAAAATTTTGAAAATCGATTGAGTTTTACTTAAGTTATCGCGGTGGCGGACGGAAATTTTTTATTGTTGATTCGTCATCTAAGGACCATGATCGATGCTCCCCCCTACTCCCGGGTCGAAATTGGCGTGGTTACAAACGTCGTGGTAAACGCATAAGACACCTTTTCGGAGAACTTCGTTCACGAACGACACCCAGGGCCGTAGCCAGGGGGGGGGGGGCGCAGAGGGGGCTTCGCCCCCTCTAGAAAAGTTTGCGCCCCCTTTAGAAATATTGCAACCTTTTCAAGAGATTTTCTTAGTCAGCTAACTTTTCACATATATTCAGATTGAAATACAAGAGCTAGACAATAATTAAATAAAAAAAATTTTCGCTGCGCGGCTAAATATTTCTTAAATGAAACGCTTCAACAAATAAAAACGAAAATCAATCTCGTTAATCCGTAAGCCTTGAAAGAATATAACTGGTGCTTTCAAGTAACGTATTTTGGAAGAGAATTGTAGACTCACTTTTTTGAAAACGTATGTTTGTACGAAAAAGTCACTAGAATTAGTACGTTGAAACACACAACAATTTAGCTAAATTTACATACATTCAAGCCAAACTGTGAAAGTCTGTAAGTCTCATGTTACGCTAGTCGGGTATTACAGGTATTTTGGGCTTAATCTGATGCCAAAATTTTGAAATGGCCTAACCATGAAAGTCAAAAAATTTCGCTCGCTCCGCTCGCGACTTAAAATATTATAGAAAGCTCAGAAATCAACAATTTTTGTAAAATTTATATCAAGACGCTTCTACGTTTAACTGCTTTGTGCGAATGTTAAACTTGGGACAGAAATATTCACAACACCTTATAAAAGTTTTCCATTGTCATATACGATAGATACAGCTTATTTAGTTTTATAATACTGGTGAACTTTGGGGGCGCGCGCCACCCCTGCAATATCAGTCTGGCTACGGCTCTGACGACACCACCAGAGCCTATTATTTGGGAATTTTTTATACTTTTTTGGGAAATTTTAAATTCAAACCCTCAAAACGCTCATAACCGGTTGAAACAATGCCATCGTGTATCCGATACGAGAAACATTTGTTCTACCTCTTTCTTGTTGAGCGCATATCTCAGCCATCACACTTCGCAGAAAATACAAATTAGTGCCAAAATGAAGATTTAAAGTCAAAAATAAAAATTTTGCTGAGGAAACAATCCAAAATTTCGAATTTTCAACTTGTCTGGAAAGAGATGCCATGCCCTTCATCATAAATTTTACTATTAAATTATAATTTGGAAATTTTGTATATTTTTTTTGGAAAATTTTGGGAAATTTCGAGAAATTTTGGGAAATTTCGAGAAATTTTGGGAAATTTCGGGAATTTTTGGGAAATTTCGGGAATCTTTGGGAAATTTTGGGAACGTTTAGTGAATTTTGGGACTTTCAGAAGAAATGACTAGTTTTAGAAGCAATGGCGAAGAATTCGTCATTTCAACTCATGAATAGTTTTGGATAATAAGTTTTCTGGCCTTAAGAGGCCATAAGTTGTACTTGGGTAGGATCTCCGACATCACCATGAGAAATTTCTGTGGGCCGTTCAAATTGTGATACTGTAAAGAGAACTTGAAACAGTGAAACATATTTTAAAACTTTTGCAATATCTATTCTGAAGCGTACTGGTCTTTGCAAATCTTTTATTTTTCGTTCGAAGCTTAAGTGTTAAGTTACAAAAAAATTACACCTTTTATGAGAATACTGCCCTAATTTGCATAAGAAACTTAGTACGAAAGAGACACAAAACTTTGTGTGGACTTTTGAATAGAATTTCTTTTTTCTCTTTCGCACAAGTTTCTTATGCAAATTAAGGCAGAATAGTACCCTACTTATTTCGCAGAATGTGCGAATAGTGCCCAAGAAAAACTATTCTCACATTCTGCGAATAGCAATAGCCATTCCCAAACGAGGTCAGTGATGGTACTTTATATAGATTCCAAAAAATTAGTAGGAGTACTGAAGTCTATGAAAAAATAGTTATTTGTACAGAATGAGATGAAATTTTTTACGTTACAATGGAGAATGTGATGAACTTGCATCACTGTCACATTCCCACCGAGTGCCCGTAATTTATATATTTTCCGCTTGATTACCAGGTGAAAGCAACAACAGGTTAGACGAGTTTATATGTCGTTCATCCTCCCTCCCATATTATTCTTTACATAGAAAAAAACTGATATCAGATCCTCATCGTATATATCTGACATCCATAACTTTATATTCTCGAGTGTGTATGTTCTATGAGTTGAAGAGCATTTACATAATAGAAGCATTCATATGTATCCACATAAGAGTCTTCTTCGTATATTCTTCTAGGTGCTTCACTTACATGCAACAAATATTCAACTGTAGAAAAATTATGACTGAGGAATATACGAGTGTATTGTGCTTCCAATAAATAACATTGTCTTATTGAAGCTAAATTAAAACGTAAGACTTGTAGAACGTCTTGGGTAGCAAAAGCAATGGTGGATGTACATTGTACATGAACAATGCATATGTTGTTATAAATGGATGAGTGAAATTTAATTTAAAGCCAAATTCTTTATGATCGATTTAAACAAGGGATAAGTGGTTCCACAAAACAAATATCTTGAAAATAAAAGTATATACTTACAAATTTGATGTTATAGCGAATTTTCTTCCAAAATAAATACCCGGCCTGTTGTAATTTTTAGCTAATTTTCATCACACTTTATCATCTTGTCTTTGTGGCTCGATTGCCGCAATCTAAGTGAACCTGAACATAATGTCTCAGGGTCTAAGAGGTTTGCGCAGATTATTGATATTTCGCTGCGGCGGCAACGCAAAATTCTATGCAATGGCCATCTTTAAACAGCAAATCCGATCTTAAATAGCGACACCTTTCGCCATTTTAGTCAAACTTGTTAGTGTTTGTGAATCTAGTTGATTAATCCATCGAAAACCGGTAAAATTTAGAGGGTTCTTTGATTTATTTAAGAGTTCAGAGAATTAAATTACAAATTTGTTGAATATAGACTTATGCTACTTTAATTAACTTCGTAAACTGAGACACAAAATCTTAATTAACAAACTATACGCGTCTTACACAAAAATTTTCAAAGTGCGTTCTTGGCTTCTGTCAAACAGTACAACATTTTTCGTCACTTGAGATTTGTCATGGAAGTTTGCGTAATTTGACATAAGATGGAGCCGCACTGAATGCGTTAATTCGAATTTACACCAATATAAACAATTTTTAAATCGCAGATAAACAAAAACTATAAACGAACTACTTTCGGTTTTGTATTGCGTTTATTTACCGGCGGAGATGTTTAAGACCAGAAAAAAAAACCACTTGTAACCTAAAGCCCTGATGTTCTTAAAATGCACTGTTCCTTTCGCGTAAATATTTGCAAGTTCACGGGCAAAAGAAGTGATATATAATTTGGTGCTGGTAGATGGTTTCGCGATGGCGTAAAATATAAACAAAATATCTACTGCCGCTTACAATGAGATGTATATGTTTACATTGGAGTGGCAATGAGGCGGTTGTTTTGGGTGTTTGTTGGAAAGTAAAGTTTTTGCCGTGTGTCGCGTGGAAAGTACAGCAGATGTTTGAATGTTTATTAATGGAGTTAGCTTAGTCGAACAGCATTAGGAGTAGAACACTAAGCAACAGGTTTTTTCATGCGAAAACGATGAGTGAATACATTAGAATATTTTTGTAAGTATATTCTATTAAATTCATTTTTGCCATGGTATGTACTCCAATATTAGAAATGAAGTTGTTGTCAAATGTTTGGTGTTTCCGTAGCGGAAAAACAAATTGAAATGTAAACCGATGTGCACTAGAATTTAATTTTCCAGATTATCACCCGAATGTAATTAAATGATGTTTATCTTTATATTTCTCATTCACACTTTGATTAACTTCGTAGTAGACAGTTCAGAGGAGGAAGTAAATTAAGATTTGTTTGAACCAGAATGGTAACGTAAGCAAAAGGGACCGATCCCTTGGCTCAAATTGTCTTATGTGAACAAGAAACAATTTCGATAAAGACGTACACTTTGCGAACACAAATGCAGATATGTTTTTGTTGACGAAATAGGACAAGTTCATCCATCCATTACTTACATTTATGGCTGTGTAACAATATCCACACAATGTTGTAAAATTTATGCTAATCCATTCAGCAACAAATGAAAACAAACACAGCGAGCCAAAACGTATACGTGTGGATAATGGATATAAGGACAACATTATGCACACACCTGAGAATTTCCCTGTTTCATAATTCAAAATATGAAGCAAAGGCACTGGTAACATAGCACAAACCAAAAGAGACACATAAAGTTTATCTTTCATCCCATTTGAATTGCCAGGATATTCTCGGTATAGCGTTACGTTACAGAAGTCTATTCATCATTCATCCCTCAAGGTATGGGAATACGATGATTCAATACATGAGATTTTAGGTTGCTTTATCAATAATTCATTTGTTCCGAACGTGAATTCTTATCCAAATGTCGTATATGTTGTCACTTTCCATTCTTTGACACATTTCATTCAGCCCTTTGCCATAGATAAAATCTGTAGTTCGTAAAATCGATTAATTCATTGATCTCATACATTTCTCATAATTCTAAAATCAAATGACTTGTTCGTTGCTCAGCGATTAATCTTTGATGATTTCTTATGTGTTTTGGATATTTTGTTGAAAGCATAATATCGTTCCTCACCGAAACTTTTGCGGTACAGCTACGATCATATATTTTTGGCCAGCACATGCATTTTATTTGCCCAATTACTTCCACAAATACCACACCAAAAGGTGCATACTTTTTTTACACAGAATAGGATAGGATGCGTTTAATGAATCGGCGCATTTGCATTTTCAAAATTTTAATTCCTCTGTCAATCGCTTAATCGCTTGGAATTTTAAATTCTTCTATCCATAGCTTAATCGATGCTACTTAAATTGAATTCGATTGAAAATTATATTCAATCGTTAAGAGATTATTACAATAAATTGTAGCGTTAACATACACAAATCCTGAAAACATGAACGCATCACATTCCTTTTGTTTAGGCAGTTGACATTTCATCTGTATAATCTAATACAGGAGTGCATAAAGCTGTGATGTTATCAACAGAATGAATTTTTTTATTCCAGGGGGCTGCCGTTCCCCCTAGACCCCCTGCGGCGCTTTCCCTGATTGCGACGCTTCCGTTCGAGACCACCGTCAACATCCTTGTCCAAATCACGGTCAAAATCTGTCCAAATCTCCATCAATCTACGTTGTGACGTTTCGTAAAAGATAAAAGGTCCTAGCCTCGTTGTACACCTAGGTTTTAGTGAGATTTTCTAAAAGGAAGTTTTGTTAGCTACCCGGGTTTTTGTGGCATTTCATTAAAGCGCAAAATCCTGGCTTTGATAGTCTTCGCGGCGTTTCGTACAAGGTGAAAATCCCTAGCTTCGTTATACACCTCCCATTACTCCCTCATTTCAGAACAATATCACAATATCAAAAATTAATTTTTCAGTCATTTTCCCGCAGCGGAGCTAATTTTTGGTCCCTTTGAGCGACCCTGGACACCGAACCGACAACCCGATTCTCACAATACCGGTTCCGTTAGCTTCGCAGTATCGATACCTTTCATTTGACACCTCACAACTCACTGACCGCATTCTGACCACTGCCGACCGAGATATAGCCGAAGAAGTGCTCAGGTTCTGGGCTAAATCGCACAAGAGTACCCTATATCTCGGTCGAATAGAACTTTTTCACCCAACAGTGTTCACCAATTTTGTTGCCCCGAACCCCCACTAACGATCGGCACTGAAAAAATAACATCATTGCACACAACAGGAAAACTTCCCTAAAAACAAAGTGACCAGTCCCCGAAATTTCAGCAATTTTCACCTCCTACCTCCTACGGATGAAGTGGGATCAAAAAATTTTCTTCTACAAAGTTGTAGCCCATCAAAAACTCTAAGACTTTTCTTCCTCCACCCAACCTCTGCAACCGCTCCTTAGGTGACTTTCAAGCGATTTTCCCTTTTGACCAGTCTTTGACCCATAATTCCCAGACCCATAACTGACACCGAACTCCCCAATCGATTTTTACAAACCCAATTCCGTTGACTTCATGTGATCGCTACCTTTCATTTGACGCCTCACTGACCACATTCTGACCACTGCCGACCGAGATATATAGCCGAAGAAGTGCTCGTTCTGAGCTGAATCGCCCAAAATTGCCCTATATCTCGGTTGGATGGCATTTTTTCACCCAACATTGTTCACCAGTTTTGTTAGCCTAAACCACCACTAACGATTGGCACTGAAAAAATAACATTATTGCACACAACAGTAAAACTTCAATAAGAACAAAGTGAGCAACCACCGAAATTTCAGCAGTTTTCACCTCCTACCTCCTCCAGATGAAGTCGGATCAAAAAATTTTTTTCGACAAAGTTGTCACTCATCAAAAACTCTAAGACTTTTCTTTTCCGACCGAAGCTCCAACTCGCCAACTGCATCGTCTACAGTCGATCCAAAAATAAATAAATGTTCGGCTCATGTTCATGTATGTATGTATATCAAGTTGAGACTTAATAGTTTACAGTTAGTCCGTATTTAGTTGAGAGTTAGTAGCTAGTTGCTAGGTAGTTGATAGTTGATTGTAAGTTGATAGTTGATAGTTAGTTAGTTGATAGCTAATTGACAGTCAACCTGACAACCACTGTCAACTTTCAACTATTAATACGTGTCTGATAGTTAGTTGGTAGCAAGGTGATAGTTCCCTTGACTGAAAGTTAAGGGTCTTATAAAATTAAACGTCCCTTATAGATACCCCTATAGTACATATGATGATGATGTGTAAGTGAATGTGTATGCGTATAGAAATGGTATGAAAAAAGTTAAATGTCTGCACCCCAATTTTTCCTTGCGATTTTGATGTTTTTTCTTTTCATCTGCAAGGAATTAAATTCCCGAGGTTACGACGATAGTCGAGTACGGTAAGTCCTACTCCTTCCATCTTTCAACACTTCCTAAAAGATAATTTTAAACAAGCAAGCGCTAGCAGATTTGAAAGAGCTTTCTCAGAGTTATCTCTACTAATTATTGAATTAGTTAATTTCACTTGAAAAACTAACAAGTTTTACGAGTGTGAAAATGTCACGAGTGTGAAAATGTCATGAGTGAGCGCAGTGAACGACTGTGAACATTTTCCCGCGAGGCCATCTTGATAAGTGACTATCAAATTGATTGTTGACTATGGTAGCTCCTACTCCTTCCATCTTGACACAAGGCTACCAGTATGTACATGCACATCGACATGATTTTTTATTTGAATGAGACATTCAGCTTGAGTGCAAATCTAGTTCTAAATCTTTGAATACAGTGTATAAAACAGTGTAAGAATTAGTAAAATTGCATTCTCAGTTAAGGGACCTGACCCATCCAAGAGATGGGGCTTAGAAGGAATATTCACAAATGACGTCTACCTCTAGGGGGTAGGGGTTTAGTAAATACAGACGAGGAGGAGAGTGACAAAAACAGACGTAATATTTGGTAATACGATACTCAAAATTGCCCTCTTTTTAACAAAGGCAGCTCGCTTTTTCTGAGCTTTTGCCGTTTATCAACGATATCATAAGTTCGCTAATTAGATAGATGCAAATTTCTGTTGGAAATCAGACGATTACAGACATGGGGTGCATTCAGCATTCTCATCATCTCCATAGTTTCCGTCAGGAAATGTTTTCGGAGGTTCGAAATTGGTTGTTCCGTTTGTTCTTTTTCTTCCTAACTGTTTCTCAAATTGAGTTCATAGACACAGACAAACTCCTCATTTTACTTACCAATTTTACAGTTTTCCACCTACTTTATAAAATGAATTTGGATGTAACTCTTCTGTAGTTGACAACATTATTCTTTGTAACTTCGACAATTCCACTACTTGAAGTGAAAAAATGACAATAGAAAAGTTATATCCCACATTTTTCATAACTTTCCGATCCTTCCGCTTTGTGACTTTAACTCACTTTTCAAAAAAACTTTTTTTTTATAGCAGAAAGGTTGTGGAGCAATATTTTCTAATTAAGAACACTGTATTTACACTTTATTAAATAAACCGAACAAAATGTTCAGGTCAAACTCCACCGGTCATAGTCAATGATGCGTATTTTCACGACAGACATAATGAATTGAAAATGAGGACAAAACTAAATATTAGTGAAGTCTGCATCTGACGTCACAAACAAGAATCTAAAAGATCTAAAACCCCTTTCAAACCCGAACATTGTTTTAATACATAGCTTAAAACAACGAAATATTTCACATCGACTTTGTTACATTCAATTTCTCTATAAACTTTTATGTCGTTTACACAAAGTTTTCATCCTATCGCATAATAATGTCATTCGGTATCGTGACATACTTGTATCCCAACATGGGTGGGATATCTTCTCTTTGTTAAACATTTTCATTTGATAGATTTTCCACTCAAAATTTTCAACTTGCCGTCATAACATACACATACAATTAAAATAATATGATATCCAACTACGATGATATGAGACAACATGGTTTCACAGCGTTTATTTCCAAAAACCAACTAAATTCGTGGAAATTGAACATTGCATTGTAAGTAACAGCTGAAATAAAACGATATTTTAACCAAATGAAAATGAATGCAAAAAAATAGAAAACAAGAAATCAAAATGCGGTACAGACATTCGTGATTTTATCAAAAAAAACACAAAAATAAATTATTTCCATGTTAATAAAACGAAGCTAGACTTCATGTCATTAAAATACAAAATATAATAACTCTCTCGACTGTTCAAAAACCCGATTTTTCTCCGTCTCACTCCGTTTTTTGCGGTAACCACAGTTTTCCGAAAATATTTTCGTCGTCGTTTATATCCAAACAATTTTTCGCTATGTACACAAAACATGCACACTAAATGTAAAATTTCTACTTCATATTTATGGCATTTTCATCAACAACTATGCGGTGAATAATAAAATAAAAACAATAAAATATTAAAAAAGGAAAAAAAGAACTCAAACAGGTTTTCGTATAAATTACTCGAATTGCTTGTATGTTCCTTGTAGTCAGTCATACTCAATCGTGGAGTTTATTTGTAAGACGCTTACGAAGCGAAGGGGCGTATTTCTTTACCATACTGACGTCATACGTATCTACAAGAACCTTTTCTTCAATTCGCGGAATCATTTTTTCTTGTTGAAGTTTTTCGCTTATTATTTTTCTTAAGACAATACAACGAGTAAATTATCCGACAAATTAACCAAAAAAATGTTTGTCTGCCTTCGTCGATAACTAGGCATATCGCTCAGACTTAGCAATTTTTTCACAAAACATCCAAATAAAGTCTCTCTCCAGTGTCTCCAGTCTCTCCAGTCTCTCCAGCAAACTACGTAATTTGTGTTTAGTATGTTCCTCGTACAACAACACATGCACAATTTACGCTGATTTGTTCTGCTAAAAATACGTCATCTACATAAATTAGTTTGACGCAATTAGCACTACTTATAATTTCACGTTTCACTTTCGCTTTAATTTGTGTTAATTTTTTATTAAACACTGCCAACTGCCAGTCTGTATTTAATATGTCGTTCGTTGGTCCCTCCCACCACAGTAAGTTTCAATAAACTTAAATAACTTAGGTGGATGGACAGTTCCCGAAGTAAATCGAGGTAGTAAAGGATTGATTGATTGATTGAGTTATTATTTGGGTTGCCCCTAATTGTTTGATATAAAAATCTCCTATATGTTTTGTTCTCAGACTAGATAATGCCATGCAGTGGCATAGGAAATGTTTTGCCGTTTCTGGTACGTTACAGCATGGGTCATCGTTCATTCCCATCTTATTCAGATGATATCTCAGGTTAATGTGTCCGCTTAGCACTCCGACTAACAGTCTCAAGCATTTCAAGCTCAAAAGATATTTGGTGATTCGCTAGTTGCATCCCTCCAACATCTCTTTAGATTGTCTACAGTTTTGTAGTTTAATCCTAGTTTTTTGGTGTCCCTCTGCTGCTTCCTGCTTCGGAAGTCTTACCATTGCCTCGGCATGAACTCCTAATACTGGCTATGGCCCCACAAAACTCGTTCCGCTCGAAATTCTAGCCAATTCATCCACTCTTTCATATCCCAGAATGCCTGAGAGGCCCGGAACCCATACTAGGCACACCTGATTGTTCTCTGATAAGGTTTCCATGCCTTCTAGGATTGATTTTGCTGAGAATTTGGGAGATGATATCGCTTTTATCGTCGATTCGCTATCTGCGCAGATAACTATCATTTTTCCTGTCACTTGCTGATCTATCAGCGTGTGGCAAATCCGGTTAATAGTCAGAGCTTCCGATTGAAAGACAGTCGCAGAGACTCCCAGCGGTATCGAAACGTTAAGTTCCAATTCTTCGCAGTATATTAATGCTCCCGTACCTTCATTCGTTTTAGATCCGTCTTTATGTCCCCCCTTATCGGTGAAGCTCCATTTTCCCACTCCATCCTCTCGGGTATCACCGTGTCAAAACCTTTGTCAAACCGGAAGGTGGTTTCCATGCGGTCACTCGGCATTTCCATTTCACTAAATCTTCCGATCAGGTCAACTAAAATTCTCGCATACCCTCATTTCTACCTACCAGTGTCCACTCCTGTACAATCTCGCTACTGTCATCCTGGCTTGCTGTTTGACGAACTAGTCAATGGGACATAGCGATAGTAAAATCTCCAACGCCACCGTCGGGGTCGACGTCATTACTCCTGTCACACTGAGACAAGCGAGTCTCTGTACTACAGCTAGTTCTTTTTCTATCGATTTAGTCTCTGCCCTGTGTGACCAAAACATACAGCCGTAGCTTAAGATTGGTCTCACAATTGCTCTATACATCCAGTATAGAACTGAAGGCTTTAGCCCCAGCTCTTCCCGAATGCTTTCCTGCACTGCCAGAAGACTCTAACCGCTTTATTGATCCTCTCTTCTAAGTGAGGATTCCATGTCAACTTCTCATCTAATATGACTCCAAGATATTTTACCTTGTCTGTCATTACTAGCTGAGTTCCGAAAAGCTTTGGCATTCTCATAGTCAAGGCAACTTTTTTGTTCTTAGGCTTGAATAGTACGAGTCCGGTTTTTTCTGTTCTTTTATTAATAGTGTTCCACATTAGCATCCTTTACTCTATTCTGTACTTATTTCCGTCAGCAAATCAACGTTTAATGACTATATTTCGGACATTGCCTCAAGCAAACCGTACGGGTCAGTGTATCCGCTTTTTATTTAGTTCACTGACTGTTCCTCAACTTCAGTTTTTTTTTACTGAAAAAATTGCATGCGGCTTGTGTATATGTCGTATATACCACCATTTGTTCTCTGAGTCAACTTCAGGTAAAACACATTTCAATCCAATTTTACTGCAAATTGACATGAAAATTTCGAAAAAAATGCTATAGGGGAAAAAGGCTTTTCCTGTTGCTATTATGAATTTTAACAGAATGTAATAGCAATCACATAACGTTGAATGTATGTAATTAAAGAAAATTCAATCGCGTATTCATGACATGCACCACACGCATATCAGCGAGATGAACGCGTATATATAACGCACATGTAGGCTTGGGTACATGTAAATTACTATAATTTGTTATTAGCCGAACAGTAGCAAATAGAATGGAAATATTCAAAGAAAAGATAAAAAAAAAAACAAATTAAATATTCCATTCATAGACGAACGAATGTAAAATAGTACGCCCGTTCAACAGATTACAAATCTTGAGTTTGTTCTCTGTTGAAAAACGTTGTTGAAATTGTAAATTAATTTTTTTTGATCCGATAAATGATGTGTGGTAGAACTTTGTCCCGATTTCTCAGTATTCTAATGCAAAATGTTGCTTATTATTCCCTAATATTAAAGTTTTTCGTAGAGCATGCACAGGAATACACCTAATACAAGTCTTACGAAACGGGTCAATGGTAACGCACTGGCTCTCCTTCAAGAATGTCCGGGTTCAATCCTTTTTCTTCTTCTTCTTTCTCAGCTTCGTACGATTCATCGCCATTTGCTGCCAATTTGTTCCTGCCTCTCGTTTAATACTGTTGGTCCATCATTCTGGTGGTCTGCTCTTCGTTCTCATTGTGGGTGGTCTCCATGACATTATATTCTTGGTCCATCGTTCATCGGTCGTTCTTGCAATATGTCCTGCCCAGTTTCATTTCAGCTTTGCTATTCGCTCCATGACATCCACGACTATTGTTTTTTGTCGGATCCAATGATTTGACTTTTTGTCTCTGAGCGATATTCCGAGCATACTTCTTTCCATGGGTCTTTGAGCGACTCTCAGTTTATTTTCCGATGATTTTGTTAACGTGAGGCTATTGTTTATTTTGCTTTTATAAATCTCTAGCTTTCCGAACGCTGCCTATCCGAGACCATTTCTTCGTCTGATTTCGGCAGTTTGATTGTACAAACCCAATTTCAGTTTGTGGCCAAGATAGATGTAATTTTCGACCCTTTCGATCACTGTGTCTCCAATTTTGGCGTCTCTGTCGTCGTCGATGTTTGTCATGATCTTCGTTTTTGGCAAGTTCATCTTGAGTCCAATTTTGCTAGACTCTAGTCTAGACTAGTGGATTATTATTATTACTAGTCTTAACCCGACTTGCTCCGCGTTAGCCTCCAGGATTTGTTTAAGAGTGCACACTGCTTACAAAAGAGCCATCTGTCGGAATCTTTTCAACTAATGAAAATTTGTATGGAAAAATTCGCAATTTTCTGTAACGTTTTTATCTTAAACTCTTAAATGAAAACGAATGCTTATGTCGTCATTACATACTTAACCCATTCCCAAACAAAATTGCGGAAACACTTTTAGAGAAAGCATTTACATTTGCTAGAAATGTGAATTCCAATATTTCATTGCAAAAGTCAGTCTTTCAGCTTTTCCACTTAATAAACACTTCAAAACGTATAATTTTTTCGATCAATGTGTTTGCTCACTTGATTTTTAACTGAATAATAAATTTAAATGACAGCAAACATTTTCTACGGGTCAGAAATGGATTACAACTTTTTGAGTTGATATATTTGCAAATATTTGTAAACGTCAAAAGCCAACAAAGATGGCGGCCATTTTTATTTGCAATTATCAACTCAAATTTTTTTGTATCAATTTCTGACTTTTAGAAAATGTTTTCTTTCATTTAAATTGATAAGGTAGGGATTGCAAAAACCGTCTTTTTTTAAAAAACCGGTAAACGGTAATACCGTCTTTTCGGAGAAAATATACCGGTAAAAAACCGGTAACTTTTGATATGATTAATTCACAGTGTTTTGGTATAAAAAATACGATCTTGGACTTGAACCAATAAATGTAAATGTATTTTAGTGTTTCAGAAGCGTCAGCTCCTACAGCTTTAATTTCTTGAAAAAATGTGTGTAAGAAAGTTAAATCAAGTGTGTTGTCAGACTTATTGCACCTAATCTTCGCACACAGAGAAGGTATTGGTAACATTTAGTCAAATAACGCCCACGACTACCTCCTGATTCCATCAATTTCATTTCTTGTCTGACAATTTTCGAGAGACACTTCTTCGACTTAATGTTTTCAATTTCAGCAGTCTTACTCAATGCACATCCTGATGTCAGATTGTCCGGGGCCATTGGTTATTTTTCCTTTTTAGTGATTGGTAAAAGTAACTCGGACTACATATCAAAAATCAATGAAGTTATAAGTAAAGAGGAGAGGATGTTCGTTATTTGTGAAGTTTAACTTCTTCTTCGACAGATTCTGCTCTTTTCTGATTCGGTATCGGAAAGAATTTCGAAACTTCAGCTGACATATTGGTGTCTGTGCTGTTCTCCTCGTTGTCACTATCGCCCAAAAATGAAAAGTCTCTGTGGTGTATATACTTCAGAACACCAGACAGACTTGTATGCCTTTCTGAGATGCGCCTCCCCCAAACATCGACTAGCTTTGCAGACAGAGTAGAGGTTTTATTTTGTTGTTGCGTTATTGTAAACGATAGAATGGCATCAGCGGTGGGAAGACTAACCTCACGTCGACATAACGCCTCCTTGATTTTATCAGCTTAGGGCCGACCATTTCTGATCGATGCACACAGGCCTCTTACGGGCCCTTTGTACTATCCAATGATCATTAAAATCTTGAAGCCCCTTTCGGACCTTCTCCACTCACAAACAAAAATATCCACATTGCAAACCCGGTCAAGAGCAGACAATCCAAACCAGGTGTAGCGTCATACGTTTATAAAACCGTTAGACTTTCCTGTTTGTGTATCAACCAAGGCAGAATCGAGCCACGTGTCATCCCTGCTCTGCGGCCTGCCATCACTGCTCCACCGTCGACATCGGCCACCCTGTAGCACCAAAAGCTTTCGCTCATTGGAATAGTACCAATGTAACTATCGAGCCACATCCAAGGTAAAGTCTTCTGGTCCACAAACCGGGTTGGTGTGTAAACCAACGGGTAATACGAGGCTACCTAGTATCATAGTTGTGACATAGCCGCTGAGTGGGACGACAGCTAGGCACAACAATGCTTCAGTCGTGCAGCCGTCTTGCCGAATTCTGAAATCATTTAAAATTCGCTCTATCACCACCCAATTCAGTTTCACGGCCTCAACTACTTCAACTAGCAGAAGTGTTAAACCACAATGCTAGATCCTGAAATGGAAGTAGCCGCTACAGCGAGCCGTGTGAAGGTTGAGCCAGGCTGCCTCTCGTTCAGAGGTACGCAACTGTCACGCCACACCGCAACGACGCCTTCCCTGCAGCCCTGAGTGATCTCGCTTGCAGAAAAGCCTGCCCATACTAGTGACGAGCCAACCGTGTCCGCGAGCAAGCCTCAGTTCTACGACCTGAGTAGGGAGTATTATCAGGCAAGAAGGCAAAGTGTATGAGCGTCGCACTGGGGTACATCACTGGCAGTCCGGCACAAATCTTCCATAGCCTTACCACTGAGGAAACACTGTACTCACGAATCCATACTATCCATACTATACAATGTCTCGCGTTGTCCCAAAAACTATGTTTGGTGGTATACCAGCCAAAAATGCGTTCTCTAAAACATTTTACATGCTTTGGTCTGGCAGTTCAATCTGTCAATCACTATTTGTGTTAACTGCATGCATTCATTGTTAGGTTATGGTGAAAGGTCACCCACAAATATTGCGAAATCGTTGGATCAATTAGCTATGTGATGAGAACTCCAACTTCGTTCACGACCTTAACACTTCATAAAGGATATTTAGTCAACAAAATACTTCATTCGTCAATTTTCACTACGAAATAAATCAATTTCAAACACAATAACAAAGCACTTGTTTACTTGATCAGTGTTGACAGTCCCCCATAACGCCTCCTACTTTTCGCTTTTTTTATTATTTGTATAAAAAAATCAATCTAGTCAGTCAAGTACGGTCCGAAACGTCAATGCGAGCGCGTTATTTTAGTTTGAAAATATTGATGAAAAATCCGGTATCACAAATGCAGAAAACCGGTAAACGGTTTTCAATGGCTACGGTTTTTTACCGATTTTTAAAACCGGTTGCAATCCCTAGTGGGAGGTAGTTGCAATTGTATCAGGGAGTTAACTTTCTGCACTAATTAAGTAAATTTACATACTTTACTATTGTAGACAAGTAAAACTGAGTTACTTTACAGCTATAACACGTAGTAAGTGCAACATACCGATCACCAATGGAATAAATAATGTGTATATATTTACTTTTTTTCAACATTATACTTTATACCTGAGAGCTTGTGTGACACATCACTTTGACTTCACATACTAAGCCACATTCTCTTGCATATATTCCTAAACCATTAATCAAAGTGATTCACCTCTCAAATGCCATGTTTTTCAAATTGATTACACAATGTAACAGAAGTTTGGTAAAAGTTGAAAAATATGTTTACCGGGGTTAAAGCCATGAATTAACATAAATCCAACCCTGAGCCCCAGCGAAAAACAAATAACAATTTAAACGTTAACTCCACATTGAAAACAATGAACAAAAGAATTCTATCATTCATTTTCACTCACTCATATTTCGGCGAAAATTCGATGGTTGCCATATATTCCACATTATGCGCTTATTAATATGAACATTTTTCGTGTGCTTTTAATTAATAATATTGCTGAGGGTTTCTCACCCGACAAAGCAATAAATTTGTATAGTTACTTTAGCGCTTTAGCCATGCTAAATACGATGCTAAAGTGACTAACAGCGTTATACGAAAGCGTCGAATATAAAACGAATTTATTGCGTTGAAGAAGGGACAAACACACACAAAAAAGCGAAAATTGTCTTTGTCGTATAACTCACAATATAATAACAACCAGCCGCAAAATAATTGAGGGAAAATCTTTTATTATTGCTTATTACAGGGCGGTGTACAGAGATATCTTTCCCTTTATTGCATTACATTTTAATGGAACTGTGAACTACTCCTAGGGTTAATAAGATTTGTTGTTATGTCACATATTTTGTGTTCTTTATTATTGAAATATGAAACCGAAACAGGAAATGCATAAACAGACAGTTTTTTTTGCTGGTTTATCAAAAGATCTTAATTTTCTTCATGGTTGAATTTTCGCAATCGCTTTTCGTTTGGTATTAAAGAGGGTCTCCCTTGACATATATTTTAAGAGAGTAATCAACAAATCATATTATGATCTGAATATCATATTGAGTTGGGTATACATTTTCCAACCGCAGATCCCTATCGTACAGCCATTCACATATTGACAACCATATACAGTCACAGCGGTGTGCACAAGCGAGAATCGAGGTAGTGCAAACGGAGCTCAGTTTCATTCGTACACTCGTAGACTGTGACGAAATAAACCAATCGTTTTAATTATTTATTAATTTGTGACACAAAAGGGAAATAGCTTTTGACTTTCCAGACACAACTGTACATGTGTAATAAGTTATCGATGATTGAGACTGAGTTGAGGTCAATGAGCCATCTATGAAGACTTAAATAGCCAAAAAAGTGAAAAGAACGAAGAATCAAAGAAAAAATGTCTTTTATTAGTAGCGGTAGCTACTTTATTGGAATGCTCGGCCTCAAGTTAGGCCAAGTTTGAGTCAAATTAGGCCAAATTTAAGTCAAATTAGGTCAAATTTGAGTTAAATTATGCCAAATTTGAGTTAAATTAGGCCAAATTCGACTCAATTTTTGCCAAATCTGAGTCAAATTAGGACAAAAAAGACTCAAATCTGAGTTAAAAACCTGAGATAAATTTGACAAAATATGAGCCCAAATTTAGCAAAACCTGAGACATTTGACTAAACCTGAGCCAATTTTGGCTAAACCTCATTCAAATTTCCAATCAAGCTGAGTTACTTAAATATATGTCAAACTAATTAAAGGCCAACTATGGTCAAATCTGAGTCAAATTAGGCCAAGTTTTAGTCAAATTAGTCCAAATTTAAGTCAAATTAGGCCAAATTTGAGTTAAATTATGCCACATTTGAGTTAAATTAGGCCAAATTCCACTCAATTTTTGCCAAGTTTGAGTCAAATTAGGGCGAAAAAGACTCGAATCTGAGTTAAAAACCTGAGATAAATTTGACAAAATATGGGCCCAAATTTGGCAAAACCTGAGACATTTGACCAAACCTGAGCCAATTTTAGCTAAACCTGATTCAAATTTCCAATCAGGCCGAGTTGCTTCAATATATGTCAGACTAATTAAAGGCCAACCATGGCCAAATCTGAGTCAAATTAGGCCAAGTTTGAGTTAAATTATTCCAAATTCGACTCAATTTTTGCCAAATCTGAGTCAAATTAGGGCAAATAAGAGTCGAATCTGAGTTAAAAACCTGAGGTAAATTTGACAAAATATGAGCCAAAATTTGGCAAAAGCTGAGACATTTGACCAAACCTGAGCCAAATTTGGCTAAACCTGATTCAAATTTCCAATCAGGCCGAGTTACTTAAATATATGTCAAAATAATTAAATCTAGGATAAATCTAACAAAATTTGGGCAAAATTTTGTGTAACTCTATAGTAATTACCAACATTAAGTTTGATTCGAATTCGAAAATTTCACTCAAGTTTCACCGCTACTTTCTTATACCATTACAATGGTTTATTTAACTTTCAAAAAATGCTGTAGTTGGGCACAAAAAAATTGAATGAAAAATGCGATGTGTTTTATTGATGATTTCCAGCATCTTTCATGAAAAATCTTTACTATAGCTCTTTCTACATTTGTACCAAATTGTCCATTGTTGGGAAATTTTCATAAAGCTGACGTGATGAAAATATGTGCGGCTATTACACCTATTGATTCCATGTAAGAACTCATTTTCAGTTCTAGGGTTGTAATAAAAAATGTTTTACATTCTCCGACCGGAGTAATTTCACCTGAGAGAGAATTTACAGTCTTTCCTGTAAGAAAGATAGATGTATAGTTGCAGTTTTTTCGGGTTCAATCCGACATACAGATATTTGTCGTATAATACTAGTAGATCGACAAGCCTCGACGTTTTTCCTCATATGCTATTTTATCGCATGAGCGAAAACGAGACAACAGACAAAGGGGAATGAAAAATTCGTTTGACGTATGAGAAAAACGTTTTAAATTTCCTTCTAGAGCATTGATTTTCAGGGAAAATCACAACACGAATGCCATGAAATAAATTCTCTCGCCGTTTATGCGGTATGTCGATTATGCGGATTCGATTATCTGCGGTACGTACGTTCCATGTAAATTTTTTTTTGACATGTCAACTACACGATGCTTGAATTATGCGGCTTGGAGATATGCGGTAGGCAAATACCGCATAAACGACGAGAGATCTGTATTGTGTAGAAATAAAACGACCCCAAAATTTAGCTCTGGCTACGTCCCTGAAGAGCGTTGCATATAAAGTTATCATGCGGCGCTATTCTCAATCTATCCACACACATATTTTGACGGTTTTCGTTAAGATAACATCAAAAACATATTTTAAATTGGAATTGCTTTTCTCATTGATATTCAAATACATTCTGTGAATAATTATGGTAATAAAACGATAATAATATTTTAACATATTCTCCTCCTTGGGAAGCAAGTCAATTCCTATATTTAGGCTTGCAGCGTTCGGATTCAAATTACGTTAAGAGTTCAGGTTGAAAAATAATTTTGGTGTTTTTTATCTTTCTTTTTTAGAAATTTTACTAAAAGACAACCAAGATGTAATTAACAAAATCTCGTTTTTTTCTATTTGAAATTTTTAGTTTTTTTTTTGTTGGTTCTGAACGTATTAGTTATCGTTGATCACTTTAACAGTCCCATCAGTCGCATACGTTTTGAATAAAACTTTTAATTCCTTGTCATAATATATGGGACATTTAGGGCCATAAAACTCTAAAAAATATCTCATATTCAGATCTAAAACCGAATGGAAACCCAAAATGAAAATATCTTTTTCAATGTTTTTTTAATGAAATGAAATAAGTCATTTAGCTCAGTACTTAGAGTTTAACGAAATGTGATGGATGGATTACCAGTCGGAAATGAAATGTAGGTACTGTAAGGTAACATTTTGTTTTGTTTTTTTTTTTTGTATATTTTATTTCGTTGACCGTGTAATTATAGCGTGCATTAGAATGGAAAATGAATTATTTCTAATCTTCTTTTGTAAAAAAGAAATTATTATTCTGGTTCGACCGAGTACATTGGGGTCTGATATTTTAAGGTCAATGTTCCATTACATCTGAATAAGTTGCGCTCAACTGAGGTTCGTTTAGGGTTATTAAAGTCAAAAAAGTGGTTTTCAGTAAAACTCCTCAGGAATTTTCCATCCAAAATCAATTTTTCGTTTCGTTTACAACATAAAATTGTTTTCATCTCCCCAAACATTTTGTTCCACATTTACAATAAATTATGCATTAACATCAGTGGTATATACAAAAAGTGTTCGTGTTTCTTTTCATTTTACTTTCAATCTCTTTAAATTTAATGTGAGTCAAGGTTCTTCTTCTGATGGATTTAGTTTGTTTTGAATCAACTGTTGTACTAATGATGCATGTAATCGTATATCTACAAACGTAACACACATTTCGGATCACATTTATCACTGTTTTTGTTTTTATTGAATTTAAATGTTAAATTTTCTTTGTGCTTTTGGAAATGTTTTAAAAATAGAGTGTAATTCGCTTTATGATTTAGAAGAAATTCGCACCGTAAGTAAGATCGACATTTAAAAAAATGTCACAATGATTACGACTAAAGGTAACGTTGTCTAGGTTACGTTCTACTCGTCACTAGACATGTGCGCCGGCCTTTTCGTGCTTCGGTGGCATATTGAATTTTAAAAGTTTGGGCGTGCCATGAATTTGTATGACAATTGGACCTTAGTTGTAGTTAGACGTTAGACGGTTAGTTTTTCTAATTTTTCTGGCTCACCGTTTGCTCGATCTTAAAACATAGGACGACGATTTCTGCTCCCTTTTATATAAATTGGTATTCCACACGAATTAGGAAAAACAAAAATTAGGAACAAAAATTAGGAAACCGAAAATTAGGAAAAAAAATTATTTGCCAAAAATAAGAAAAAACAAAAACTAGGAAAAACTAAAATTAGGAAAAACAAAAATTAGGAATGAATTAAATTAGGAAAAAGCAAAATTAGGAATCAGGCAATCAGGAAAAACCAAAAGCAGGAAAACAATTTTTGAGAGAATGCACCGCATCCGTGATTAATCCTTAAAAAAAGCGGGGTCGAGGGGCGGAGGAGAGCCCCTAGCGGGGTTTGGTGGAAGGCAGCCTGCAGGGCGTTAGTAGCTCGCCGCAGGCGCGAGGGTATAGGGGGCAGAGCCCCCAACATACCAAAAATAAGATTGTGACCTCCTTAGGAATTGAAAACTTTGATGTTTTTTCTGATTTATTTCCTTCTTGATTTTCGTTTTTCCTACTTTTGGTTTTTCCTATATTTGGTATGGTATTTTCCTTATTAGGTTCATGATTTTCGTTTCCTGATTTTCGTTTACTGATTTTTGGTTCCTGATTTCTTGATTCCAGATTTTTGCTTTCCTAATTCAGGTGGACATTCATATAAATTTTATAGTCCTACTGGTTCATATTAGGAACCTGTGTAAAGTGTCAGGTTCCAACCTAAGCATCTCTGGGTCATACATGGGCGTAGCTGAGCGTTTCTGAGCCATTAAAGTGAGAAATTAACTAGATACAGAAAAAGAAAGTACATTCAAAACAAAAGAAACAGCGAAAGTTAAAATCGTGCGAGTGTACCATTCAATTTAGTGATTACATCTACCACACTCCACACCCTCCTTAGGTGGCAATGAACTGGTGGAGCAATTCTCCATATCTCATCCGAAGCGCTTTGTATTCACTACTTCCACTGACAGCGAGGGACAGATAAACGTAGAATATGCTCTTGCACTCAAAGGGAAATCAATTGTTAAGAACATAACCAAAGACCCGTACATATCAGAATAGATGTGGCAAACAGAATAGATGTGGCAAAGAGACTCGAACGTATCTAAATATACAAATAGGCTAACAACCCAACGTTTTCTGTTCTTTTATAACTGTAAGAATTTCCAAGATCCATAGAAATTACCCAAGGTAATGTCAGAGGCCCTACCGAAATACGGCGCAGACCATTCAAATCTAGAAAAGCTTATATCCAAGGACTGGGCCATTTTCCCCTAAAACCCTAAAACGTGTTCTCTTAAATTTTATTCTCTACAACTTTGTCTTTGTAAGCAACTTTCTACCTATTATAGTTCTTGAGATATGGGTCATCCCTCCTAATTCTAGAAGTCGTCGTATCCCAGGATTCTGGCATTTTTACCCAAAACTCTGAAACACAGATTCTCTAAAATTTTATTCTCTACAACTTTGCCTTTGGAAGCAGCTTTCTACCTCTCATAGTTCTGGAGATTCAGGTCATTTTGTCCAATTTTGGAAGTGCCCATATACCAGGAATGGGCCATATTTCCCCAAAACCCTGGAACACGTTTTCGCTGAAATTTAATTCTCTACAACTTCGCCTTTAGAACCAACTTCCTAACTCTCATAGTTCTGGAGATTTGGGTCATCCTGCCCAATTATGGAATTGACCAAATGCCAGAATTGGGCCATATTTCCCCAAAATCCTGAAACACGTGTTCGCTGAAATTTAAATCTCTATAACTTTGCCTTTGACAGTAAATCTCCATATTGCTTAATTAAGAAAATATAGACGAAAAACTGTTTTCGTATATGGCCAAGAAACTCAATTTCGTCCATTCCATTGGTCCCAGTGCCCAGACCCTTGACCTGATTCCCACAAACATTTTTTCCCAGTTTTGTGACATGAAATTCTTTCACTTGACACCAAAATGAGGAATTTCCGTACTGTACTTGCTGAGATATTTGCGAAAAAGTTTCATTGACCCTCGAAAATTTCATGTCCGACCTCCACTTCTTCGACCATATCTCCGGAACTACTTGGCCGATTTTGCTCATCTTCGAACTTGAATCATGAGTGGCTTTACCTTTCAGGGAAAGAAAGTGGAGACGGACGGACAGACGGACATTTTATTATTGCTGATTCGTCATCTCTAGACGATAATAGATGCATCACCCCAACTCCCACCTTGAGTTACCCCATGTTACAATAAAATTGTTTGTAGTAAACGTATAGGACATTTGTACTTCGTACGGGACCAAAAATACTCAAATTCATTAAAAATCCTCAAAAAAATCCTTTGAATTGCAAGAAAATCCTTGGAAATCCTAGAAAATCAAAGAAAGTCCTTGAAAATCAAAAGAAAATCCCTAAGAACCGTGTAAAAATGCTTGACAATATTCAGAAATTGAAAAAGAAAATCCATGAAAATCAAAGAAAACCATTGGAAATTAAAAAAAAGTCCTTTGAGGATTTTCTTTAAAAAAAAAATTCCTTTTGCACTAAAAATAAGCGATTATTTGTCCCTCGACTGATCTGGCCGTGATTACTAGCGCTTCGTCACATAGCGAATGTGGGATCGTCAAGAAATTAATGCATAATAGAGGTGGAGATATCATCCTTTTCGTTAGAATAATCTAATCATTCTCACCTACCTGTTTCATGTCGCTTCAAGGTCATTCAGGTAATTTGAGGGGATATGAGCGTATAGCATCAATATCTGAGCGATTCAGTATATGAAAAAGATAAATTCATTTCTTCGTACTTTCATTTACCTTTTGACTAAAAAATCTAACGAATTCAAATAATTTATTCAGCTAACGTTTCTTTGCTTTAAAACTTTATGTTCAGACTGTGAGAAATACGAGACACGATTGTATCGAATGAAATAAATTATGCATTATGATGTTGTTGGCAATTTTGTCTGTTTGCTCTTGATGGTTTTGCGGTTATTTTAATTTTGGTTGGCTTTTGAACAAAAACCAATTGTCAGTGACCCAAATATGAGTGAAACGGTCCTTAAGGAAACCATCAATTCAAAATCTTTCTTTCGTAACTAAAACACAATGTTTTCAAAACAATCCCCTCCAATTCCCAAATAACATCGTGTTACTTCGGAACGTATTTCTGAAAACAGTTTCTATAAGTTCCTGCATTCAATGTCCATCTTATTTAATACCACATAATGAGATTTTATCTCAGCAATATGTTGTCACCGAACCGAACCTGTCGACCGTTATGCCAGTTAGTTAAATTCACATATGTTTATACTGGCAGAGCATACAATGACGATAATATATTACAACGATATCTGCATGCATCAAAACGGCACAATGGCCGAACAAACGACTAAAACAACAAATGATTCCACACTGTATGAGGGACTCAGTGTGTTGGATATTGTAGAGAAAATATTTTGTATATTGTATTGTATGTGCATAAAATCGACGATGACAGTAGAGACGAGCGGGTTAGTGCTATTGAATAATCTTACCCGAACTGATTCATTTGCGGGCGGTATGAAAATTAGTACTCGGCATATTCATCTAAATATGAAAACGACGAAAAACAGGAAACTACGAGACAAATTGACGCCAAATAAGCGCATGTCAAACGGAAATTAAAACTTTAATGAAACATAAATGCAAATGCGGGATAACGATTAGGTTTTGTCTTTTCCAACCTGAAAACTCACTCATTCAATTATTAACTATTTGAGTTTCTCGGACACAACAAGCATCGTAGTTTTAAGGGAATTCTACTCACTATTCGAAAATTCGCCCGATCCGGGTACGAATCGATGTTCAGTTACGTGTGTCCCCGTCATTCAGCCCGTTCACCTCTACCAGAGAATACCGTTGAGCGAGAAATATAAAACATTGCAAATGCATGCACAAGTATAGCTCCGAATGCATTTCACATTATTGAACTTGTCATGTCTTTTAACATAAAAAGTTCTTTATATGGTATGCAAATTCAAAACGAAGTGAATAATGTACGAAAACGACTGGATGAATAACAACTAAGCTCAAATTTCTCCGAATGCATTAATAAAATAACCGAAATTGTTTGTTGTAATAAAATTAATTTTTGAGTCATAGAGTAATTTAATATTGGAACGGAACACCGGCATCGGCATTTTTGAATTTAATATATTTCGAGGGGCAAATTACTATATCCATTTCACTAGATATCAGAGCCTATTATTTGGGAATTTCTTAATACTTTTTTGGGAAATTTTGATTTCAATCCCTCACAACGCTCATAGCCGGTTGAAAACAATGTCATTGTGTTACATTATCCGATACGAAAAACATTTGGTCTACCCCCTTCTTGTTGGACGCCAGGAGGGCCTTAACGAGGGTAGCCCTAGTGCATATCTCAGCCATCACACTTCGCAGAAAATACAAATTAGTGCCAAAATGAAGGTATTGGAGCCTAATAAAGATTGAAATTTAAAAATAAAAATTTTGCTGAGCAGACAATCCAAAATTTGGAATTTTCAAGCTGCCCTTCATGATAAATTTGGGGAATTTTTGGGAAATTTGGGGAATTTTTGGTAAAATTTGGGACTTTTTGGGAAATTTTGTGAATTTTTTGGGAAATTTTGGGGATTTTTGGGAAATTTTGAGAATTTTTGGGAAATTTTGGAAAAGTTTAGTGAATTTTGTGAATTTTTTCCCAATTAATAGGCTCTGCTATATGTCCATTGTATAATGCTGGGACATACTCGGACGAACAAGCGATCGTTGTTTATAAGTCAGCTTTTATTTGTGAAAAAGCAGACAAAATGTGACAAGGGGGAAGGGGGAGCAAATTGAGTGTCATTTGTGTTGGTTTGAACCTTTGTGCCATCGCCGTGATTTGTACTAGTAAACAAATGTTTTTTGTATAACAAAAGATGAATTTCGTCTAGTAAGTTTACTTCTCCAATCACAATGATCAAACACTTATAACACCCATCCGTCAATGATTTTCCCATCTTGAAGTCCTTTTTAGATGGATTGTTTGGGGGGATTGGATGTTCCAAAAGTCGGAAAATATCAGACGTCATTTTATGAACGATCCTTAAGAAAGGAGTGTTCGGCAGGATAATAAAGGGAAAAATACTAAATTTTATGTATATTCGATGTATTTTTGTTGTATTTTTGAAATATTTGTGATGTATTTTTGATGTATGAGTGTTGTAAAGGTTGTATTATTGTTGTGTTGTTGTTGTTTTGGTACCGTATACATCCACATAACTTGTAAAACACTAATACATCACCAGAATATCACTAATATATCACCAGTACATCACTAATGCATCACTAATACACCACCAGTACATAGATACATGATAAATTTGTACTCGTGAGGTATTAGTGAGGTATTAGTGATGTACTGGTGTTGTACTGGTGATGTACTGGTGTTGTACTGGTGATGCATTATAGCTACACAAGGGATGCGTATATGGTGGTAGCAATTTTTCCGTCACATATCATGAACACATCAAATATACGACACAAAAACAACAACAACACATCACTAATACAACCTTTGAAACACTCATACATTAAAAATACATCGAGAATACGTCGAATATATATCAAATATACATCAAAATCTTCAAATCAAATCATGACCAAGATGATAATTGTCAGAATGAAAACTTTAATGTAAATTTGATGTATTCTCGATGTATTTTTGATGTATTTTTGATGTATGAGTGCTGTTGAAAAGTTGAAAAGGTTGAAAAGGTTTTATGAGTGATGTGTTCGTGTTGTTTTGGTGTCGTATGTTTGGTGTATTCATGATGTGTGAATTGCATGAGTGATGTAAAAAATTCTACCACCAAATACACATCACTTGTACAACACCAGTACTTAGCTCATACATATTTTTAATGTACCGATGTACTGGTGATGTAATAGTGATGTATTAGTGATGTACTGGTGATGTTCTGGTGTTGTATTGGTGATGTATTAGTGTTGCAGAAGTTACTGGATGTATACGACACCAAAACAACAACAACACATCACTAATACAACCTTTTCAACACGCATACATTAAGAATGCATCACAAATATATCAAAAATACATCAAATAAACATCAAATTTAGTATTTTGTCCTTTATTATTCAACCATACACTCTAAGAAAGTAGAAGAAGAAATGAATCCGATTGAATGAGCTACAGGCGGAAATTATTGCGAACGAATACTTACAATAGGGAATTTTGGGACACGATTTTTCCCAGTGATTCCCCATAGGCTTATTTCATTTATATATTGACATTATTCACGTAGATTATTCGATGACTAACCGCTCGTGTGAACAGATGATGAAACTGACGATTATTTGTGAACCTGTGATAACAGAATAAAAAGCTGAGTATATTATGAATCAAGGGATTAAAAATGTGAAGAGCTTGAATTATTTCTATACATTTATGTTGATTACATTCATTAATATGGTACGTGATATTATTCTCATTGATTCATCGTTCGGTTCTAATGTATAAGTTGATATGAAATGGTCAACGTAATACAAATGGCAATCGTCTTAATTCATTTAATCGATTACATTTGTTAGAAAAATGTAGGGAAACAAAAAAAAAAGATGTAAAATATTTGTGCATGACTTCTACACCGACTTTACAGCACGATTCATTGCTATTTCTGTCTGTTCATGTGTAACATTAATGAGTTGTCACATTAGAATATGTTAATGAGGATATAAGGGGAAGACAACAACCTTTTCCAGTGATTTATCTTCTCCATTACGCTCAGAAAGTGTGTATTTGTTATTATATGTGGCATAAAATATGGTCGACATAATGGATACAGAGAGTCTAGAGACTGGGTGCGGAAGAAGACGAAATCTATGCATTGTGCTTGTTGTTACTTTAAAATAATATGATAATGTGACCGTAGCGGGGGTGGTGTACATTAAAATTGTCCCGTACAGTATAGCATTTTATTTATTTTTTGTAAAACTTTGTGTCTCACCTTTGAAAGAATCAATTTTATTTTTCTAATTTGCATAATTTATAGAACTCACTTTCGCATTACATTTCCCTCATTTCCCTAAATTTTTGCTTTGTAACCGAGAAATATATGATCAGATTTTCTTTGAGAAATAACGACAACAAAAAAATTCATCAAATTCGCTTAGTTCGTCCCTGAATTTAATTTTGAATATTTCCCTCCTTAATGGGTGAAAATATAAAAATTCTTCATGAAAGTGATTTGAAAACTTTTACAAGAAAACATTCTTTTCCTTTATACAACTATGCCAGTTCACATAGTGTGTAGATAAATAGCACCAAATTTATGACTCTTTTGAGGATTTTCGATAAAATTAAATTCTCTTGTGTTTTTCTTGAAACATTTAATTCCTCGAAAAATAACTTACTATTTCAACTCGACTCTTTATTATTATTTTCGTTAAGTTCAGTGTAAATCTTCACAAATTCCATTCGAGCATAGCACGCATGGATGACTATTTTGCTGGGATCGTTTGGACAATCTACTCTACAGAGACCAAACCAGCTAATGCATTTCGAAATGATTTATTTTTGTCAAGCTTTTTGATAGTTAACGCACGTAATTTATTATCAAATAACAGGCAATAAGTCAGATGAAGCTGTTGGATGGATGACATTAAATCATTTTTATAATGAAGTCATTATGGCAGAACGGGTTTTTACCCTTTTTCGGCAAAAAAGTGTGAAGGTGACATGACGAATAACACATACACCGAAGTGGTGGCATTATGGGTGATTCGTCGTGTGTCTGTTAGCGGGACATTTGGAAAATTGTTATATTTATCAGCTGCATACAACATTCATTTTAGGAATATTCCTTTTTGAAATAGTCTCCATCGCCACTCGAAACAGGGTCGCATATTTGTGCATTTGGTGAAAATCAGACATTTTCCGTTACAAATGTGTCATGATGTCGTCAATTTTTCCCGGGCATCATCAAACTTCATACACGATTAAAAGTACCTTTCGGTGTAACGTCTCTATGACACAACCCTAGGAAGGTCTACCACCCCCTACATACTAAACAATGTCAAGTATCTTGGAGTCTTAGATAGCGAACTAAGCCGGAGAGAGCATATTGAGGAAAGAACGACGAAAGCGTTGAAAGTGTTCTGGCAGTATGGAGTACAACTGTTTTTTTACAATGTTCTTATATTCTAATGATTACAATTCATATTGAAGACCGAGAGGTCAGTGACAGGTTCGGCTTCTATTCAATTTTATTATCACAATATTTCAATTTCTTTTCACACATATTTCATTTTGACTGTTCATTTGTAAAGTAGTGCAGTTTGCCGGGAGGTTGAGTCCAGCAAGTTCGGCATCCGATTTGATAGTATTCTGACCGAAGAGACCACGCGAACCCAACTGTGTGACGTTCATAGTTTGCCATCTTTTGCGCCTTAGTTTTGTCGTTATTTTGGTTAGTGCCATCTATCGGGATGTAGCTATAGATAGCTCCGTTACCATGGTTGATCTTTCGACCATTAGTTGTTGTACACAAATGTCGTCATATGTGGGTGACGTCCAGGGCTTATTTTTCGGAATTTTAATTCTGAAAATTACGAAAAATTGGAAAAAAAATTCATAATTTTTTCGAAAAGTTTTCAGAATTTTTTTCGGAATTTTCAGAATTTTTTTCCGAATTTTCAGCATTAAAATTCCGAAAAATAGGCCCTGGTGACGTCACATATATTTTTTTTGTGTACAGTTTTTGCATTTTCGGGCATCGAATACCGAAAACTACCCGACTTCTAAAGCTTAGGTGGGTCTAGCGACGTTCCTAATGATCAGTTAATTACAGAAAAATTCTACACATTCCGGGAATCGAACCCGGGTTTTCTGCATGGAAAGCGAGTACGTTACCACTTCACTACCCCATCCCATACCATCACTTCTGTATTGGATGTATAAGGCAATAGTGAGACCTATGCTAATTTATGGCTGTGTGGTTTGGGCACCGCGAACTGAACTAGGTGTTGTGCGAAAAAAGATAGATAGCGTTCAGCGTTTAGCGTTTCCGAGTAAAACAGGATTAATGACCTCTACGCCAACGGCGTCACTGGAAATTCTGCTGTCCTTACCGCCTCTAGACCTGCTTGTGAAACAGGAAGCTGAGATGATAGCGTACAGGATGTACGAAGAAGGAAACTGGATCGCAAGAGGCCGAAATTTCGGCCTCGCGAAGATCTGAAAAAGGAATTCAGAGAGTTAGAGATGCTGGGAGATAGTATGAGGCAACATTTCGTTTCGAAAGAAATTTCAAAACGTCTGAGGTCTGAGTGGGAAGTAGGTCGCCTCCGATTCAGGCAGACGTAATGGTTTACACGGATGGATCGAAGACGGATGAGAGAACTAGTAGGATGAGAGGGCTAGTAGATCCTTACAAGACACAATAACCTGAACTACCTCATTAACAAGATAGGGATCGTGAATACCAATCTGTAGAGGTTGTCAGTGGGAACCTGAAACAGCAAGGCATTTTATATACACGTGCCCGGCTGTAAAGGGCTTAAGGGTGAAACATTTAGGATATTTCTACATAATTCCTGAAGAACAGTTAGCCTTAGATCTACATAACGTGCTCTCTTTTATTTTAGGAAGCAATTGGATGACCAGACCCGTTCAGTATAAAATAAAATCAAACTAAATTACAAAAGTACAGCACAATGGGCCCAACGAGGATTGGCCTCAGTGCTCCATGTTAGCCATTTGATTTATATCCCATTTTTTTTGATACTATTTCTGTTGAAATCATTTAATGTTCTGCTGGTCATATGGTCTTTTATAGTATGGACCCGACTCTAATGTTATATGAAATAAATGTTACTGTAGGCGTTGAATAGAAGAGTTGTGTTTGGTGTATACTCTGAAGAATATTATCAATTTCCTACAATTTCTTTTAAGTTGACATAGCTTTTAAATAAAACCAAAAAAGCCCTCCATGCCCTAACCCCCGAGATCTTTTTTGGTAGCCTGTTGTTGCCCATCCTTTGAACGTGCCCGAACCATTGCAGACGACTAGTCCTTACCACCTCTTCCACTGACGAAACCTCAAAGTTTTCCCTAATGTCGTCGTTCTTGATATGATTGTCCCACTGCTCCCTCCGATTCACCTTTGCTATTCTCCTAAGAACCCTCATATCAGAAACCTCCAAGCCATGCACGAGATATCCGCAGTCCACCCAACTCTCACTACCATACAGAATTGTCGGTCTGAAAATTGGCTTGTGGATAACTTTGTTTCGCTACTCAATTCCTTTTTGTTGAAAACGTGCGACCTCGATTGGCAGGCTAATGCCTTTCCCATTTTCCTTCTTTTCCCAATTTCCCTAACGAACTTGTCATCCTCTGAAAAAGAGTTGCTAGGTACTTGAATTCAGAAACCTGATCCAGCCTCCTCTCCATTCGAACTGCAAGCAATTCCGAGCTTTGCCGACAAGCATAAACCTTAGTTTTTCCTGGTTCTAGGTAGAACTTCGAAGATTTTTCCAAAAAGTTTGAAACATTGTTTGTGACAGAAATGAGGAACAAAGTCCGTAGGTGCTGTAATTTATGAACGAAATAAAATTCTAATTAAAATATATTTCACAATGAGTTTTGGATATCTTGATATATAAAAGAAGAGTGGTTCTAATTTTAAAGTTTCATCGTTGCGGTTAGCGCGTTTCGTAAGCATTCAAAATATCTTATTTACTAAACTCTGCCACAAGTCAAAGTACGAGCTAAATACAATTATTTTATGATTTAAAGTTACGTTGTTCATTAAACACAGGCGTCGCGTCTCTTAAGTAAAACGTAGGTGGTGTATACAAAAGGAATTTCAAACATCAAAAATTGCACCCTTTTCTTTTGGAATTTCACTTCTAAAACGTAATGAGACAATCGAAATCCTTAATTAATTCCAAGAGTTTATAAAGCATTGTCTGATGTTTGTTTTAATAAATACAACGAGATTCAGGTTTAGTTCTCTTCAGGGTCGTATTTACAAAGTTGTTTCGGAAATGGGTATCGACGACAGACGGGGGAGCATTTTGTGGTGAATTTTCGGGTAACAAGAAGCGCGAAATAATTTTAATAGTTGCGCTGAAGATTGTCCTCATGTGGTGTGGAGATAAGTTGAACAAATACGTTTGAAATATTAAAATGTTATTTATTTGACTTTATGTTCACTTTTCCAATCTCGAGTAAACTCCTGGTTTTCTGGGTCATTAAAATGATGCGGATGTTCCACAAAGTCGGCCCGACATCAGACCAAAAACTTTACTCAGTAAAAAGTCAACAAAGTTTTGTTTGTTCAATACGACTGCTAAGTGAGCGTGCGTTGAGATATAGAAGTACTTAATTGCGTGTTCTTCATCGTATCTAATTATCAGATTAAATATATGTTTCGACAAAAACTCAGTCAAAATTTTACAGAAGTATTAGCTCACTGGAATGGAATATGAACCAGTAAGTTGGTTTAATGTGTTGCCACATATTATTCACTTTACACCGCCGTAGTAATTTAATGTGTTAAGATCTGACACTCATAACGTTTACACAGCCGAAAATAATTGGTTTCACAATTCACCCAATTCACGCAACTTCTCATGTAACACCAACTTTGTAAAGCGTAAAAGAACGTTACTTTCAAGCAATTTGAACTACCTCTTTCACTAACTTTACGCTATACCACCCGTTTAAAGGCCTCTGTATGTTAAAGACATTTTAGATGGTAGAATGTTCGTATTATGATACAAAATAGCAGAGTAAATATTTAAATGTTTTAATGACTTCTTATGTTATGACTAGCATATATATACTCGCATTACTTTATTCCTTTTAACAAAAATGTATTTTGATGCGGCTTAATATACGGAAGGTGTACCCATTATAATTGTGTGTGTTCTGTGTAATTCAATCTTCTCGTGTAAGACGATCTATATGTGCCACACACTTCATGAGGAAAATTCTTTACAAAACATATTTTCATATTGTTATGCTGGTTTACCGAATCATTCAAATGTCCGTAGAAAGTACCGTAGCATCAGATTGCCACTGACACATTTCCTAAAATTTGGTTTTTAAGCGAAGGTTATAATCCGAGTAGATTTATCTGAAAACATAAGGTAAGACCCGTCCTCAGTGTCGTCTACAGTATCAAGAATCATTCTTAGGATGTTCTCTTTAATGCGCTTTATAGTCTTTTAGTCTTTGGTAGAGATAGAACGAACATTCATGAAAAACCATCCCTATGACCCTACAACCCGATACACTAAGCCGACTTACACGAGAAAATACATTATCTTCCTGAGATACATATTTTTGATTTGACACCCTGATGAATGGTTTTGATAATGCACTTGCCGAGATGTATGAGATCATGTGTGTATCTGCCACCGAAAATCTACGTTTCTTAACCCGATTTGACTGATACATGAGGGAAGAAATTTAGAACGATTAGTTGATCTGTCTCTAAAAATGTTTAGCGACGAACTGACGAACATTTTCGATAATCGCCGCTCATTTTTCAAACTGACGAGCGGAAGTACGAGCGCCGCTCATTTTTAGCGCTCGCGCTCGCGCTCCTTCAGCTCTTTTTAACTAAGCTTTGAACTTGAGCTGGACTCTTTGGACCGGATGTCTGTCCATGGCATTTTATTTCATTCTCTATGATATTGTAACGAAGAATAAATCCTTCTTATGCAGTTCCGCTGGTCGATTCGAGTTATGTCGTTAAAATTACAAAATTTCTTAAATTTGATGATTTTAAATTTCAAATAACTTAACTTTGATGAAACAAAGGTTTAATATTACGACGAAGAGGCAATGAGGCATAAGAGGGGGCTTGAACGAAATTTCACAAAATTTTTAACGAAATAACTCAACTTATGAACAAGAACGTTGAATTTTTTGATGCATTATAAAGTCTTCCAACCAATCTCAGAGCTATCCTATTCGGTTCGTGATGAAATCATTCGCGAAAAAAGTATATTAAGTACCACGTCAAAAAGGAAAGAAATTGGAACGGGAGGAGGGATCTAAAAATCAGTAAAGAGTGATATCAGTAGCACGAAAACATTAACTCTAGCTTGTTTAATCTATTAAAGTCAGTCCTCTTATATTGATTGGGAAAGATCAAACTTTGTTGAGCAAACAGTTTAACCAAATCAACCCGAATTTCTAAAGTTCTAGGATTTCAATTATCCTTCTTTTGTTCTAAAAATATATCATACCGTTAGTGTTTATCTGGTTAAACACAACCAAAATTTCACGAACTATATTAAACTTGCGACTTGATTCACGGCCCGCTTCTAACGTCTGGCCATGATATATTGATACTTTCTGCCATTCAGTATAGAACATAATATATCTGATGTGCGGATTTGTACTATTACTACCATATCCTATGAAC
The DNA here is from genome assembly GCA_029228625.1 of Pseudolycoriella hygida. Classification (NCBI taxonomy): domain Eukaryota; kingdom Metazoa; phylum Arthropoda; class Insecta; order Diptera; family Sciaridae; genus Pseudolycoriella; species Pseudolycoriella hygida. The sequence goes on along the minus strand of CM055403.1, from coordinate 20,950,897 downwards.
TGAATACTTCTGATATTCTTTAGATTAATGAAAAGTTTACATTGTTTTCTTGAATTGAGAAGTGAGCGCAAATTTCGAGCGCTAAGAGCGCCGCTCATGAGTGCGAGTGCGAGCGCCGCTCGATTTTTGAGCGCGAGCGCGAGCGCCGCTCAAATTTTTCACGAGCGCTGCCAGCCTTGCGTTTCAGAAGATTGACACCGTTTTTTTTTTTTTTTTGTTTAGGCGTATGGATATTTACATCATTACATTTCATTCTTATTTTGTACAGTACTATCATTATTTACAGTACTTTATGCTTAACATTTCGTCTATTTCTGTGTAAGATTCTTGACGATGTCGGGAGGATAGCATGGCTCACAGGTTCGGCATTTTCATGGTGATGACGTTGCTGTTTTTTCGTGCGAGCCTTACATATTATGTCGGGCCACCATCGTTCACACATTGTTTCCTTGTTCTTCATATTTCCGATGTACTCATATGTATGGCGCTATCTATGCAGGACTTGTCGGGGTTCTCATGTCGACGAATTTCGCCATCAATTTCTCCTTCGTCCACAGGGTGGCACCACAGTACCACGGCAAAGTACTGAGCTGAGGCTTAGCTAACTCAATGAAGTATATAGAGCAATGGTCCGAGATTGAATTCTTCTTTTCGGGTTGTGTAGTTGTTTTTCTGGTAGTTAATTGAGCCTAGATCAACGTTTGCGAAGATCATTTTTCGAAAATAATGGATCTAGGTGGGCGACGGGCAGCTTTTCTTCAATTCTAAAGCTTTGTTTAAAAAGAGACCAACTATATCTGTCTCACTCTAACAGACGTTTAGAATATAAGAACAAAGGCTGCCCGTCGCCCAACCTAGATCCAATTTTTTGGAAAAATGATCTTCGCCAACGTTGATCTAGGCTCGATTATCTACCAGAAAAACAACTACACAACCCGAAAAAAGGAATTCAATCTGAAATGAATTTGCCTACTGCTAATACAACTATAAAAAAATAATAAAGTGCATAAAGTACCTGGTGTGCAGTGAGTGCGTCTAATAACTTCTAGCCGGTCTAAACTCATCCAAGAAATGAAAGTCTGAAGGGAAACAAAAAAAAACATTAGGAATTTCTCTCCAGTGCTCAAACAATTCATGTACTTAATTCTCCATTCAAAAAAAAACTGAATAATTATTATTTGGTACGAAGAAAGTAACTGTAACTTTTGAAGAAAATTTTAAGTTTTGTAGAACGAACGCATCACAAAACTGGCATTGTAATACTTAAACGTTGAAATCGAGTACATATTGTTTCATATTTGGTTATTGCCTCTCTATTAATTGTGCCGTTGAACATTTATCAATGCAGCGGTGGACATAATGCTTCACTAATTAATAAACTTATAATTATGTTCATTGTGGTTAACCGAATCGACAAAGTCGAAATGTTGGATTGTTATATCGATGTGCATTACCATACACACATGCAAGGTTTCGGTTACATGACCATATTGGGGTTAACGGCTTCTGGCGACAATCAGAATAGTTGTAATTTTAAATTTATGGATAATTATGTCAATGGTAAGGTTAATGAATGTCGTCAGCATTGTCAAGTGCAATTAAATTGGATAATTAAACATTTCCGTAACTTTACGTATGTAACGTCGAGCACGTATTGATTCGACTTTAAAAAAAAAGTTGAATTCATAAACTTTAAAGACTGTTAACGTGCGACATGTAGTACATGTCACGTCACCATTGAATCGTAGCTAAAATATAACATTTCAAGGTCACTGTTACACTCCCGTCTGACCTTGTATTTCAAAACGTGCAGGGTATAAGTTTTTCTATCTTTACTTAACACGCCCACCCTTAGTGGGCATAAAGTATTGAGTGCATATATGTGATGGTGTAATTTTGAACAAATTTTCAAACATTTTGGTCCTCATTAAACAATCTCTCGACAATTTATCTTGTCATACAACGGGGTTCACAAGAGTTTAATCGCTGTCCCATATGGAAAGATGTCAATACGTATGTTCCCGCCCATGTAGACCGGATTACATGAAGGGTTTCTTCGAAATTTGTGTCCACATGTAATAGCATTGTGTCCGCATGTAAAAGCGTCCTATCCGCAAAACTCATTACATACAACTAATGTCGTTATCACCGTTTTAGTACCAACATTATAGTCGAAACGGTTGAAACCGTCGAATGTTCGAATGTTGTGAGCAGGTTTTCGAAAATATGACAATCAACATGTGTACTTTCGTTTCGATCTATTCTTCAGACAAATTCTAGAAAAAATTCAATTTCAATTGTGTTGTTGTGGTTTTTTATTTGATGGTAGGTAAATATACATGTACTAGTCGAAACCCCCGCCCCTAGGGGCTACGCAGGCTTTATCATTTTCAACGTGCACCATATTCCAAGTTCCCGTATTCCACTTCCCCCTTATTCCACTTCCCCCATATTCCACCTCTCCCGTATTCCACGTTCACCGTATGCAACATTCCCCGTATTCAATTTTCCCCGTATTCCACGTTCCACGTATTACACTTCCCACGTGTTCAACGTTTCCCTTATTCCACTTTCCCCGTATTCAACGTTCACCGTATTCAACCATCCTCCGTATTCCACTTCCCCTGTGGGGAACGTATTCCACTTCCCCTGTGGGGAACGTATTCCACGTTCTCCGTATACAACGTTCCCCGTATTACACTTCCCCCCTATTTCACTTCCCCTGTGTTCCACTTCGCACGTATTCTTCGTTCAAATAATGCAACGTCCCCAGTATTCAACTTTCACCGTATTCCAAGTTCCCCGTATTCAGCGTTCCCCATATTCCACTTTCCCCGTATTCCAAGTTCCCCCGTATTCAACATTCCCCGTATTACACTTCCCCCATATTCCACTTCCCCTGTATTCCAGTTTGCACGTATTCCTCGTTCACCGTATGCAATGTCCCCCGTATTCAACTATCCCCGTGAACTGGAAACTGACTCGTGCATTTTGGAGCAACTCGCTTCGGAAACTGTTTTTGACGCGGGTAGTTGCAGACCTCGCCTTCGGCGCGGATATGCAAACTCTACCCTTGTCAAAAACAGTTTCCAAAGCTCGTTGCCCGAAAACACACTCGTGAGTTCCGCTCATATCACAAAATTCATCACTGCATAAAACGTAATCTACTATTCTTGAGACGATGCGACGACGTTGGCTTTCCAACGTTACTCACATCATCTGCGTTGGCAAACTCGACGAAAAATCTTATTTTTCTTTCAATTTTTTCGCCCGAAAACATCTCCAATTTTTTCTTACCTATGCTCGTTTTGTTGAGGATTACTTTGTAACTAAAAATTCGTTATAACCAACTTCTTCTCAATTGTACTAAACTTTAACAATGTTTTAAAAGTGTACATCAGAAATTAATGGTAATGTTGATGGGCACATTCATAGAAATAAAATGAAAGGAAGGTCTCGCCTTAAACGATAAAAAGGACAATCACTTTTTGCTAACTAAAAGTAATACAATAATTCTTGTATAAGAGTGAGACATACCGCACCCTTTTGTCACATCACTTATATGAAATTTGCACGGTTTGCATTGTATGAACTCTTATAATACAACGCAACAAGTTACAGAGTTTTTTTTTTGCTTACGAATTGATTTGCTCTCAAAAGAATAATAAACAGAATAAAATTCTGAAATCATCTATGCTTGAGTAACCAATAATGGTGTCAAGTGTGTCCGGTACTTGTATTAATCTGAAAACACTTGAAATGAATCATTGTGATGAGAGTGTTAGTTTTCAAGAGATAATTCCATCAATTTAAATAAATAAAGAAAATTGTCTCCAAGCAAAAATTTTACCACATCCACAAAAAATTGAAATTCTAAACCCTTCTGGGTGAAGAGCTATGAACGAACATTGGATTAATTTTCTTTCATTAGCATCCATTAGTTGAAAAGTTTATTATTTTAATCGATGGCGTACGTCCAAGTTGATAAAAAAATGGTTCCCCTTTCCACTTAAAGAATGATGTATATGCGCATTTCAAGAAGGTATAAAGTTGTTTTAGGTTACCCAACATTTTCAAAATTATGTGTCATGCCACTTGAAACGCAGTGGAAAGGAAGTTAAATGCTTAGGAAATACTTTTATTAAAGTAAATAAACCAACACGCAACTTTAACCCTATGTAGTGTGACTGTCAACATGAGTTCTATTTGCTTACACACTTACACTATACTTTTTCTGCGGTTTCAGCCAACATACGTAATTTGTTCGTTTCGACATGCCTATTTGCCACGATTGACTGTTTGACCCGTTTAACTTGGCTAGCTTACGTGCAAAAATATCAATATTTCCGAACAAAAGTTTGACAGTTCCTACAGTCAGCAAATTTAAAGCTGAACACGCACGAGACATTGAAAAAGTATTTTGATAAAAATTCTCTTTGTTCAAATGTCAACTTTGACATGAGAACAATGAAATTTTTTATCAAAACACGTTTCAGTGTCTCGTGTGTGTTCAGTCTAACAGAACTGCACATTTTGTGTTTCGTTTGTTTCTCTTTTTCTCTCGCAAATACACACGAAACGTAAAAACTCACAAAAGAGAGTAAAAGAAAAATTTCGTAATTCTGTTAATTTTGCTGACGAAATCAATTTTTTTGCTTTGAGTCGCCTTCATAACTTATCCGGTCTGACTACCAGGTTGAAGTAGCCGCAAAAAAAGACTGTCTATTTTGAATTGTCATTATATCTACTAGAAGTATCAAGTAGCCTTATTTTGTTTGGAATGGCAGGGAAATTGAGTGTGCTCACAGCCTGAAACCAGTCCCAATTTTAGAGAAAAAACTCAGATATTCAATTTCGCTGTTTTTTATAAAATCATCATTAATGAGACCAGTGACTACACTCATTTTAAAATTATTTTTAGGTTTGTACTGACTGAGGTCAATTGGGAAAAATATTTTTTGCTTATGAGAGTCTGCCCAACAGTCTCAAAAACCTCAAGAGCTATGTGAAAAATATTTTTGTCGAAAATAGTACACTCGACAGTCTAAAAAAATATTTTTCACAATTAGGCACGTTCAATAGTTTTTTTTATAAGGGTGAGGAAATCTTCATTGACACCCTTCTTGGACCAAGGTAGTGTTGGATTCCATTCTTCAATATCTACCAGCTAAAACCTCACTCCTTACTCTCCATGCTTTCTTTTCCCTGGAACCGTCTCACAGCATTACTTCGGGGAGGGGATGTGCTTTCGCACCTACTCTCTCAGATCAACTGGCAGTCTTCTTTGATCGTCTCTCCGTGCACTTTGCAGCTTCCCCATTAGTCTAAGGATGAGAACACTCATGGGTCTCAAATCTAATCAAAATGACCGCACTGAGCAGTCTCAAAATCCTCAGCAAACATATTTTGTATTTGAGCCTCAAAAACCAAAAAAATGTCTCTTCATTGAGGCAAAAACGAGCATAGTCATCATTTTTGATGATGATGACTGTTTCAAACCTGTCTAAAATGTTCGAAAATACAGTACTCAGTGCCATATAAGAAAACAGTCTCAATTTTAGTCTTAAAAAACATGGTTTTCTTTACTCGGGGGACCATAATGAAAACAGCAATTTCCAACGGTCTGACTTTTTTCACATATACCACTGCCTTCTTCTCAAAAAACTCTGAGCCTTTGCGGATGAAGCCGACAACAACAAAATATCATCACATCCACATCATAAGTAGGTCGTAGCGCTTTCAAGAAATTGTCGCCAATTTTTTGCTCATTTTTGCTTCTTCGTCTTTTTCTACCATTTTTGAATTAAATTTTGGCGGGAAAATTGGCAGCTACTTCTCGTCAATCGTGTTTTTTAACATGTCCACCATTTTGTATTTTTTTGGCGAGAGCTTTGGGCTGAAGTAGCCGCCAATTTTTCTCGCCAACCCATCTCACTGCGCCTTGGAGGTGAGCGGCCCGGCGCGCGCGATATCATTTTTATAAAAAATGCCCGTACAGTTTTTAAGGCCCGCCCGAAAAAATTTTTATGCCCAAAACCAGCTAAATTTTTTTTAATTTCATGTGTAAATTACTTTTTTTCTAAATTTTACAGAAGACTCGACTACGATAATATTGTAAAATATCATTTGCTTTAATTTTCTGAAAGAAAACTTTTTTTGTCGTTAGCTGCCCGCCCGATTCGGGAAAGGTTTTGGCCCGCCCGCGCGTTAGGGGTCGGGCGGGCATCATGCGGCCCGAATTTTCATGCCACCCGCTCACTTCTACAGCGCTTTTTGATGATAAAATTCACAATAGCGATTTTTTTGGGCTACTTCAACTTCAGCCCAGTGGTCTGACTGTCAATAAAACTTTAGATTTAAAATTTTTAAAATTAACGCGATACTCAAATTTTAGGAAATTAAACTGAAATTACCTATCAGTTAATGTACTTCAACAACAAGTCTCTAAGAGAAACCCGCTGAAGTGGAATTTTCACCGACCATTCACACAAAAGCGCGCTGTCACATACGGAATTGGCATTAGTCTCTTTTAAGAGAAACCTCTTATTTTTCATAGTGTTACCAGATGAAAACCAACTTGGTGTGTAATAGACTAAATTTTTTGCCTTACTACGGAAAAATGAAAATTGTTACTTAATCAGTAAATGTTTTTACTCGCTTTACTAAAATTATAATCAGTTGACATGAAAATGTTGAAAAAAGAATCAATTTCGTGTAGACGACTGCTGCTGGATGTGATCAAAATGCGCCATCTATACTGTTTCTTGACTTTTCACTTATAAACTTCTCATATATGAAATCTATGCGCGGACAAAGCCCTTTACGATTTCAGTTTTTATTCGAATTAGAAACCTAATCGTAACAATTAAATGCAAAAAAATGTTATGTCATCGTGACAAAACCAATCCATCAACTTTCACCATATAACAAAGAACCATCGCATTGAACATAATTTACGAGAGAATGAAGTGCATTCCGTTGCCAACAAGTTTTTCATTTAAATGAATCACTCAGGTCTCCACATAATTAAAGTTGCACATTAGAGTTATGCCTTTGTTCAAAGCTTGAAAGATTAAACGTATATTTCTTCCATGTAAAATGTCTTGTTGAATGGTGTTACCTTGATGAAAACATTTGAGAATTGTGTGGTTGTAGGGTCTTTATGCATTGTATGCTCTTAGCATTACAAAATATTTTCAAGTTTACGTTACATCAATTTATGAAAGATCTTCTTTGATGAATCACTCAAAAGGTTTGTAACATTTCGATTATACTTTGTATCAACAAACAATATGAAAAAGAAATATTAACAAAAATATTGATAAAATTCCACAATATTCGTGTTTCATTTTTACACTCGAATTAACAAAGAGTTTTTATATATTATGCCGTTTATGGTAAAGTTAAAAAAGCCATAAATGGATTCAGTGTTGACAGTCGGGAAAAAAATCAACGGCGGGGTCTGGCACAGCGGGTGGGATTTGCATGAGAACAGAGGGTAATAGGAAGTTTATTTTAAAATCTATAATATTTTTCCCCGAGTGCGTTTCTTTCAGATGAAGGAATTTGACCAATCAGATCTAAAAAAAAATTGTGTGTATGGTTGGTGTCTAAAAGTTAAGAAGACGTTAAGAGCCGACTCCAAGTCGATCCCTGAAAACGTCTAACTTAATCCACAACGATATCGGTGCTACTTTTAGCCCCTTTTTACGGCTGTAAGTACTGAAAGGCAATATCGATTTTTTCTTATTACTTTTTTTCCTCTCTTAAAAGCCATCATCTACACAACAAAAAAAAAAATCATTTTGTCAAGGGAATTCTTTAAAAAAAATATTTTGATTGGTTTTGATTAACGTTTTACTTTTTTGTTGAAGCAAAAAATACACAATTTATTGCAGGTGTTAGTTGAAATTGAACGAAAACTCTTTGAAATTAAAAAAACTATCTTCTGACTATTAGTGACATAAAGTGGAAATTGTATGAAACATTGGTTCATATCGGTTCTGCGAGTACATTGAGCAAAATATACAAAAAGTCTCTAGTGTAGTAATCGATTCTACTATTCGACAACATTTTGTCGATATTTTCGTTATCTTACCGGTAAATTGCCGGTAATTTGTATTACACGCAAATCGGTCGGTATGTTCAATTTTAGATAGTCAAATCGACAAATAATCTGCGAAGAACGTTGAATGTGAAAAAGAATGATTCATGATTTACACAGATCTTCTACATATATCGTGTTAAGTTACCGTGAAAGCTATGATACTCCAATTTACGAACAAAATTTTATGTGCAAATGCCATACCCTGTCACAACTTGTCCACTTTCAATGAAAGTACCTAACCATGTAGGACGTCCATATTTAAGGAAAAACGAATTTCATACAAAAGATGAGATTTACTAAATTATCAGACTCTTCACGCCAGGGCCTATTATTAGTGAAACTCATGAAACATAGTTTCCCGAAGTTTCACTAAGTTTCCCGAAGTTTCACTAAGTTTCCCGAAGTTTCACGAAGTTTGACGAAGTTTCACTAAGTTTACCGAAGTTTCGCAAAGTTTCCCGAAGTTAAACGAAGTTTTCCGAAGTTTCACTGAGTTTTACAAAGTTTCCCGAAGTTTCACCAAGTTTCACTAAGTTTATCGAAGTTTCACTAAGCTTCTCGATATTTCACGAAGTTTCCCGAAGTTTCACCAAGTTTCCCGAAGTTTCTCGAAGTTTCACCAAGTTTCCCGAAGTTTCCCAAAGTTTAGAAGTTTCACTAAGTTTCACCAAGTTTCCCGAAGTTTCACTAAGTTTCTCAAGGTTTTTCAAAGTTTCACTAAGTTTCTCGAAGTTTCGCTAAGTTTCCAGAAGTTTTCCGAAGTTTCCCAAAGTTTCCCGAAGTTTCACTAAGTTTCCTGAAGTTTCACTAAGTTTCACGAAGTTTCACAAAGTTTACCGAAGTTCTTGAAGTTTCCCGAAGTTTCCCGAAGTTACACGAAGTTTCCCGAAGTTTCACTAAGTTTCCCGAAGTTTCACGAAGTTTCCCAAAGTTTCACGAAGTTTCCCAAAGTTACACGAAGGTACACGAAGTTTCACTAAGTTTCCCGAAGTTTCCCGGAGTTTCACGAAATTTCTCGAAGTTTCACTAAGTTTCTCGAAGTTTCACTAAGTTTCACTAATAATAGGTCCTGCTTCATTTTACACTCCCCAGTAGCAGGGTAATCCTTTCCAAATCTATATCTTCAATCTTGTATAGTCCGAATTCGATATCGGACGTTCATATTTCTCAAACCGACCTCTGTCCTCTTTCACCAAACCCATCTAAATAGCCTAAAATAGGTCCCCCTTTTGAGTATTTCATTTTAATTGAAAAGCTAGAGAATTCTCATAACACAACTGGACTCGACCGACACATCAAGCCATCAATTTATTATTGTTGCAGAAAACGTAATCTTGACTAACTTTTTATAAAAGTGATAACATTCTACTATAAAAACCGGTAAACCAAATTTTATTTACCGGTAATCAGTAACCGGTAATCGCCATAATCGGTTTTTACCGGTTGCATTCCCTACAAATAACTCATCTTGTTAAAATTTGAAATGGATATTTATACATTAATTGTAAAGACATGTTACAACACAAACAGTAGACCATACCGGATTTTTATAGCTGTAACACCCGCCCGGGTCATTGACCTACCTTTTCAATCACAAAAACACAAATTTATTACATTCCCACTCTTCAAATACTAAATATCTTTTATTATTCTTTATTTCAGATATTAAATCAGTTCAAGGACAAAGGGTAGATACCCATCCGAAAAATGTAACTGCGCTCGAGGGCGAGAAAGCCGATATTTTATGTCGATATGGCAAACCATTACAATATTGCCGGTAAGTTTGGATATGATGAATCGTAAAAATACTTTTTTTAATCGTTAAATTGACGTTTTTAATGATAGAAACACCGAACGAAATATTACCTTTGTAAAGGTCCACATTGAATGAAATGTGAACATTTCTTTTTCGTTTTTAACACAATTTTTGTGTATAAAGTAAAAAAAGAACAACGATTTGGTTCCGATTTGTTGCTATGTCAATGAACTTGTGAGATTTTAATGTTTGATGAATCACTAAGCTGTTCTTTTGTCTTGTTTTGGTTTCGCGTAGGTGGAAAACCTTTTGTTTACTAGTCGTTATGTCCGTCATAAAAAGGAATTAGGCTTTTTTCTGTAAGGTGAAAACTCAGTTAATGGAATGAGTTAGAGATCTGCTGGTAATACTTTCAACGTGAATTGTTACGTTAATTAGCCACACTAATCCTTAACGTTATTTAAAACAAAGTGGGAAGTATTTAGACATTTGAAAGTCGTTTGTAAACCACGAATGAAAGAATTTAAAATTTGTCACTTTCTAATCATCAGAACGAGTTGTTCAAAAATAGTCGAAACAATATGGAGCCGTTAAGGACCTGTAATTTCATACACACACAAATAATTCGAGAATATGATTTGCGATCAGCTGTCCAGTTCACTAATAAATACCCACTAAATCTCTGAGTGAGGGACCCCTCGATAAATACTTCCTCATGGCTAGAAGTTTTAAATAAGTATCAAATTGTATACACCTCAGTGGCTGTCTAGGGAGATAAGTCATACATTACTGTCTTGTATCAAAATTTGTTTTGTTGATTTCTTGCTTCGGTGCATGAAAAATCTTACGTTTCTGCAGGATAATTTATTTATCCTCTCGGCTCGGGATATAAACTTCCTCCTCGAAGATAAATAAATTTTCCCACAGATGCGTAATAATAATTCTATGCTTTTACATTGGTGGGTGACGCAATCTTTCAAAAACACAACGTAACTTCAATTTAATTTTTTTTGCGTTCGAAGCTGAGTGCTACGTCTTTTTGCCAGAAATTTTGTAACTGGAAGAAAATCGTTTTGCTTTAGACGCTTAATGCGTCACCCTTTTCTGATTTCAAGACTTTTGTAAGCGGACATAAAGACATGCGTTACATCTCCTCTGAAAGAGGTTTTTTGTGCGGATATCAGTACTTTTGGAAGTTAATCTCTCTACAAACATATAAAATCTACAAAAAAATTTTGAAGTTGAAAATTTGCTATAGGAAGCCACTTGCATCACAAAGTCCTAGGAATCCTTATTGGATGACCTCACTCTTGTCGAGAATAACCAAAAAATATCAAAAAACATCATGGATGTTGCAGAGTGCTAGAGAAATCCACAATAATCCCAGGATTGGGACATATTTCCCCAAAACTCTGAAACACGTGTTCGCTTAAATTTCATTCTCTACAACTTTGCCTTTTTAAGCAACCTTCTAACTCTTAAAGTATTGAAGTTATTGAGTCATCCTGACTGAGTCTGGAAGCGACTAAATCCCAGAAGTCACATACTATCTCGTATCTATAACGTAAATTGCGCATATATGTTCCTCAGTCTACGAAAAAGTTTCTTGTGAATTTTTTGGCGTCGACGGGTGCATTGCCACCGCGCGCCCATGTTAAATGTAGCGCTCACTCTGCTCAAGCTATAACAAACGAAATTGTGTAAAATCGAGTCAGCTGCATCTGCAAAACATATGCAAGGGACCCGTACGTATCAGAATAGGTGTTGCTGAAAGACTCGAGCGTGTCTAAGTGTAATATTGCCTAAACTCTTAAGTGTATGAAATTACGTCGACATTAAATTGAATTGGAAATTGTCAAAAGGGCAATATTGAAAAAACGGTCCGAGGCAATTGCGCGAAAAACGTCTCCAAATCCCTAAAAAAGCACAAAATTAAAAAAAAAATTCAAAAAAGTTTAAAAAAAATTTTGTTTCACACAAATTTTCAAACAATTCTTTGTCCTGGGGCTGAACGTAAACCTAGAGTACCTAGGTGAGGTCTCTGACCCATACTTTTGTGATCAAAAAAGTTCGTCTCTTTTTACTTTACAACGCTGCACTAAAACCGCAAACAATATTCACAAAAAACCACTGAACATCGCATTGGGTCGCGTAGCGTGAGTTGGGCCCACTATAAGGACCCTACAGCCAACTCAACCAACTCAACCAACTTTCACTAAATTTTATGATTTCTGGAAGTTCACATCTTTCATTCAAAACCTTGAAGAGCGTTTTCCGCGCTTTTCACAGAGATATAACTCAAAAAGCTTTACCGATCTTCGAAAAACGATGTTGTTGACCACTGTCGGGTCATGGGTCAAGGGCAGCTGAGCTAGGACCGTTTAAGTGATTTTTGGTCTCTTCAACATAACTCCGGTAAATCTTTTCCGATTTTCAAAAATGTTTTTTTTTCGGAAGACAATTTATGGCAGAACATTTTTGAATTTTGAGGCTTTGTACTCAGTCACGACCCTTAAACTGAGTCTCTACTATTGCCAAATATTTTTTTCTATTAATTTGTCTTCCGAAAAAAAAAACATTTTTGAAAATCGGAAAAGATTTAATCCCAAAAAAGATTTTTCGATTACCTTCCAGGGAAGAAAAGATTTTGAACAGACGGATGGACAATTTTTTTTTCGCATTTTTCTCTTATTTACAATGACCGAAATTTAAATAAGAACTTTGTACTTCTGTGCAGGTTTTGGCCGTGTAAGTTCGTGTATAGACCCCTTTTCCAAGCACTACGTTCTTCTTACAGGTTTAAAAATACCTAATAAGTTCATTTCTAGTCCAGAAAGTGGTCTGCAAATGCGGAACTTAGAATCTAGTGTTCAGCGGTATTTAGATCATCCAAAACCTAGTGCAGTCCCTCGACCAGTAGACCGGATTGAATAGAATAGAATCATTAACATTGAAGCATTGGCTTTGAAGCCTATGATAATTCTCACCCTCTCTTAAAAAAACTTTCATGAAAAGATGAAATTCACTAAAACGATTCTCGTCTAACGATACGTTTGAGTAGCAAAAACTGAGACAATTTCTTGATGAATTGTATATCTGCTATAGAACATACGCCTCGACAAGCGCCGCCATGCCTAAAATATTAGTTGCTTGGCGATTTAAACATCTCCTCATGAGATTCGCTATACCAGCCGAGCCGATGTCACATCATGTTGCCGAACTGGGAATGGATTCGATCCCAGTTAGACAAATTCACACTATATATCGTTACGTTCCTAAGCTTCATAAATGGGTTTTTGGGATAGTAGTGTCGCAACGAATTTCGAAAGAATCGAAAAATGAGATTATTCGTTCAATTGAAGGCGTGGTTTGGTATGTGTCGGCTCTCGACTCTACCATCCACTTCATAAGTGCTGCTCCCGCCCAACGAACAATTTTAGGATTAATATTGTTATTACTGCAGTGATTTGATTATGTGTATGCAGTGGATAATATGGAACACGTATCAACAGTCCATTCATAATTTCTTTCATTCTTAGTGAATAATGCCGCCTTGCGGAAACCTCCTACAAAAAGCTAACTGTGCGACGTGACACTCAAATTTTACGTTCTCATCGCTCAAAAAATATTAAAAAAATTGGTGAGGGGCGATTCATAAAGTGTGTAACGATACCAGTGGTAGGTTTCACAATTTTGTGACCTAATTTTACGGGATCAGTGGTAGGTTTGACCGAAATGTTAAGTAACAAACTTTTTTTAATTTCTCGCGCAAAAACTTTCCTTTTATTTCTGAACGACTCTCATCTCGTTTATAACCTTTGTGATTGCAAATCTCATCGCAGAAATGCGAAGACGGAAAAATACAGCTGAACTAGACATCTCTTTTTGACGCTTGTATTTCTACAAATCGCAAAGTTATAAATATCGCCTTACTTTTGGTGTCGTCACTCTACGCCAATATATGCTATTCACTCCACACTGTGATATTTATCCAGATCAATCAATCTATCCCTGTGACAACACAAACTTCCAATAAAATGAACAAACAGTCAACCAATGTCCATTGCTGGAAAGGTCGTTCGTTCTGTGGGAATTTAGAAAACAATAATAAATTGTAATTTACCATTTTTTGTGTAGTTTCTAAACATTTTGTATCGACAAACCTTCGGAATTAAAACTAGTGATGAGAAAAAAAAATAATCGAGAAATTTCGTGAAATTCGTGAACTATAATCAAAAATAGGCTCTGGTATCCACCGTTTATTGCACCTTCGACTTATGTCAAAGTATACCAAATTTCATGACGAAATTCATAACAAATTTTGCGATACCAGCTGAAATTTTGTATACTTTGACATAAGCCGACGTCGAACTAAACGTGTGAGTGGATTGGAAGGGGACGTAGTTAAATAATCGAATATTGCTAATCGATGCGAACCTCTGCGGTGACTAAACTATACCTTTCCCAATATATTTTCGGTATAAACAAACAACAAAAATAAATTGTTGTAAAACTAACTTGAATACTAAGTTTTCGTATAACTCATACAACTATTACAACAATTTTTATTATTTTGTAATTAGCATTTGAAAACTTTCCTATTTGTGTACATTGTGTACATTTACAGCGAATCATTACGAACAATTTTTCTATGGAAACAAAGTTTTGGAAACAAATAACCAACAGGTTAAAGGTTAACTCATTTTCCTTCCATTTACGAATGCTGGTAAAAGTTTAACTCATTTTCCTTCCATTCTTCCGTACTGAATGCCTAGTAACTTGATTTTTATTTTGTTAAAAAAAACTTGGGTTTTGTCGATTCTGCAAGTTGTGGGACACAGGATGTGCTGTGTTCGAATGCGCATTTCCATGGAAAACGTTTCAAATTGAAGAGACCAACACATGTCCTTATATTGAAATTGAAAAGGAAAACATAAAAAATGGTATAATATAATCAGAATCGACTTCCCCTTAAATATTTCACTTCCTCTACATAGTTAATGATATCAATCATCAAATTGATGTATAAAGAAGAACGAAATTAAATTTCCTTTTTCCTAAATATGATTAAAATTATATAACATTTGGAACTGACTATGCCGCCGCCTTTCGAAGTATATTCTGGGTTGTATATTCGTTACATTCAGTTCTGTACGTCATCAGGATCTGTGTAACGTATCAATAAAACACGTTTAATAAAAAGAATCCTTACAAAGCCCATTATTGACGGAAAGTATTACAAATTCCATTCCTTTTTAGTGGAAATCTAATTTTACGAGAGAAGTGCGTGTTTCGATAGAAGATTGGGATTTCCATTGAATTTTGTGATACAAATTGACCTTGACGTAAAGAATGAATTAAAGGATGATGCTTTAAATGAAATTGGATTGAACCATCAGACCGTAAATTCGTTTAAAAAGAAAAACACATCAATTGAACAACGTGTTGCAATGATGCAATGTTGATGATAAGGATGATGAGCATGTATGTTAACGCTGTTTGCGAAGCAGTCCCGTACGTTCAACACAACGTCAAAACAAAAACTCAAAGGGATTACTTTTCGAACGGAACATTTCACAAAACAAAATGCTGTAACGCCCATCAAAGTTTTAATCTGACACGTAATTATAGGAGAACGAGTAGAACCAATTGTTTTCGTTACACTCTTCCGCCTGGTATTATGCATTGAAAAACGTGTTCATGAACCTTTTTATTTTTTTTACGTTGTTGTACATCAAAAAACTATATTTAACAGTTGGATGTACAAAATCTTGATAAGGAATTACGGAGGGAAATTGAATTTTATAACGAAAATGTTATAATTTCATCCAAACCTTTGGCAACCAACCGAAACATGAAATGGAAATCATACAAATTTTTAGATCATTGAAATAAAATGAGAACGAGTGAAGAATTCTTCGTTTAAGGAATTGGCTTTTAGAATTGATGATGATGAAGGAACGTTTAAAAATGGTGCTCCGAAGTTTTGAATTGTGTGTATTGCACACCCCATACCCCCTCGTTTAATTTCGTACCCTAAATATTGAACATCTCACAAATAAATTTTTATGAATGAGCATCTCAGAAATTGTTGAAAAAGAAAAATTTGAAAATTGTTCGAAAATTCAAGAGTTTTTGAAATTCAAACTTTGTTCATTAGTGGTGTCCAAAATACAAAAGTGTCGAAAAATTTGGGGCACCAACCGAAAAACAAATGGTTTTTGATCCCTGATCAAGATTGTATATGGACATAACTTGATCCGAGACGATTTAGGGGTAGCTCAATTTTGAGGGTGTCCTAAGACCTTCCAAATACACCACAACAACCGATAGATTCACTCATTACTTGAGTGAATGTGTGCCTTTGAAAATCGTTGAATTTTTGACTATCGCTTTTGAGCTACCCCTAAATTGTCTCGGATCAAGTTTCGCCCATATACATATACATCTGAATCAGGGATCAAAAACCTTTTGTTTTTCTGTTGGTGCCCCAAACTTTTCGATACCTTACATTTGACCATAGATTTTTGGACCCCCCTATTGTTGAAATAGTATATTACAGTGGATGCGGAGGAAATCATTTATTACATAAGGGATCAAATTTGTGATACGAGCTAAATTCACAAGTGTGTTTTTAAGACACAAACTTTGGAAACTGGTGTTTGGACGAGTGTAGATTGTACATATCCGAGCCGAAGGCGAGGTATGCAACTGCACGAGTCAAAATAACAGTTTCAAAAGCGAGTTCACAAAGTTGATTCCAAGCATTCAATGTAAGTTATTTTGTTGGCTGACCATCCGGAAGTTGAGCATTATATGCATGTTTATCCATCCCCTAAGGCAAAATCATTTTAGCAGCATTCCAGTTGGCATTGTCTCAAATTTTATGTT
This sequence comes from Pseudolycoriella hygida, assembly GCA_029228625.1. Lineage (NCBI taxonomy): Eukaryota > Metazoa > Arthropoda > Insecta > Diptera > Sciaridae > Pseudolycoriella > Pseudolycoriella hygida. Next base: position 20,934,143 of record CM055403.1, on the reverse strand, counting down.
AAAAACACACGAAATTTTTTATAGCACGCGGTAACATAGTTACGATAGCGTAGACGATATTGTATTTCATTTTCTGTACAATAATATTGCGTGGTCATCGACTTTGTTGTCGTAGTATGTTGAGAAACAAATGAAATTTTGTCTGTGTAAATTTTCGAAATTTTGATTTTTGTGTATGTGATATGACATTCAAATCGTTCTAAAAATGTAAGAATATCGTCTTTTTTTATCTATCTAGAACGTTAATCTTAAACTTATCGTTCTAGGGCAAATACACTTATCTCGGTATATCTCTTCTCGATAGATAAAATAGCATATGCACCTCTTGCCAGAATTGTTATTTTGACGTGTGGCATTATGACCCACGCCTTCGGCCAGGGACACAATGCCAAACACGTCAAAATAACAATATTGGCAAGAGGTGCATAATCTACTACTAGAAATGTTACCAACGAGATCAAAACGAAAAAAGCACGGATGAATAATGGAGCAACTGTAATATACTTTCGCTCCCTAGGGACGTAAGACATTTTACCTCCCTTGGGGCCAAAGTAACTTTTTCCACGAGTTATTTGTGTTGCAAATATCCTAAAAGACCCTACATGTAATGAACGATTTCATGCTTAGGGGCAGAAATCGACGGCCATTCCACAATCTTTTCTTTGTTTCGTGATAGTTTCTGGTAAACCGGTAATACTGATATCGGATTTTTAGACGAAACTCAAGTTAGCCCTACTCTATTGTTTAAGCGCATCCCTCATGTAAACGGAGAAAATGCGAAATGAAGTAGGAGTGACTGAAAATCCC
>CM055403.1:20909354-20932836 GCA_029228625.1 Pseudolycoriella hygida | reverse complement strand
TTCCGAATAATTTAACGCAATAAGAACAAAATAAAATTTTCTGGTCTTGTCAGAGGAGTCTTTCTTCCAGAGGTCTTCCTCTGTCGGAATTTTAGCTAAATTTTTAAATTTCTGCTTTGTTCAACGAAGATCGAAGAAGGTCCTCCATTCTTGGTGTCTGGAGTCGGGTTTTTGGGGTCTTCTCGTTGAATTATATTTGACTCCACGAGTAGTCAATCCAACTTGGCTGGGAATGGCTGGAATATAAAACATCATTTTGTATGGAAATTCAAAAAAATTTGCTAAAGCCGCTGGGAAAAAGACTCCAGTGACCAGACTAAACAATTTTTTTTTTGTCCTTGTTGTGGTGAATTATCCGGAAAAAGTCCAAAGTCGTAGGCTAGCATAATTACCCTAGGCCAGAAACATAAAACAGAACTCCCGTATTTTCAAGCAAAACACAATAGTGTAATTTTGCGTGAAGAATATTGCGCCTGAACTGAAAGTTCTGAAAAATTATTCCGCTGGTGGGTCTGGCATTTGTGACGCAATTTTTTGAACTCAACGTAATTTTGTTTAAAAATTTTCTTTGCGAATCGAAGCTTAATGCGTCACCCTTCCTTGATTTCAAAACTTTTGTAAGCAGAAATAAATACTTGCGTCACACCTCCTCTGTAAGAGGTTTTTTTTGCGGATATCAGTACTTTTGTAAGTAACTTTCTAGCAATAGTCCTAGAGGTATGAATCATCCCTCTGGATTCTGGAACTGACGTTATCCCGGGATTAGGCCATATTTTCCCAAAACCATGAAACACGTGTACGCTAACATTTAATTCTCTACAATTTCGCCAATTCGGATCTACAGAACCGATTTTAATGAGTAAAAAGACACTTCGGCCTAAAATTTTCCGTAGAATCCGGGAAAAATATTTTCCGGGGGGTACGTCGCACGGGGGGAGTCAAAAAGTTGCTGTATACGTATATGCTCCTTAGTCTACGAAAAAATTTCTTGTGAATTTTTTGGCGTGTAAGACTGGCGTCACGGCCCCTTACTACCGTGGAGCCATGATACTTTAGTTAACGAAACTTCCATTTTCTCTATTAGTTTTGAAAATCATTATGAACAAACCGCATATTAATACGCGGTTAATAATATTCATAAAATCGTTAAATCCATATAATATACCAAGCTATATGTTCATAAAATCGGTTGCCTACATCAGAACACATCGAGAAAGAAACGTTAAAGCGGTTAAAGCTTTCCGTGTTTCAACATAAATAACTAGATGACGACGCTACATGGAGGTTCAGTTATCTGCTACCAACTTTTATTATTGAGAATGGTCCAAATATGTTTTTGAGCTAATGGTTGTGGGGGTTTGAGTTAATGGTAACGAAAAGAGAGAAAACAATTGTCAACAGTCTAGCATGTACAGTAGGGTGTTTCTCAAATACAAAAATTTTTCGTCATCAAAACCTTCTGAAATGACCTTTTTTCCACTCCCTGGCTCGACAGGAATGAACAGGGGGATCACCACAATATAAAACGAACCACCGTGTTGAATATAATTATAAATATTCAACCTTGAATGCGCTTTACAAATGCAATTTAATTTAACGTTATTTCTACGATCTAAATACTCTAAATTCTTCAGTAACTTGGTAAATAATAGGGTGTAGCGTTTTTGAAAAATTATTTTATTTTCAAACGCCTGCCCCCAGACTCGATCCGGGGGGTCCAATAAGACATATTTATCACTTTAAAACATTTTTATAAATCGATCGTCTATTGCCGCAGGAGCAATTTTTGAAAATTTTTGAGCAGCCTCGCTTTTCAGTACATATCAACCCATTTCCCCCAGACGATTGGACTTAAGAAGTCAGGTCAACATCTCTAAATGGTCTAGAGATATGAGACATTAATTTAAAAATTGATTTGATGTTGGTATGATGTTTGCAGTGGTCATGGCAATACACGAAAGTTCGCCGAGGTTGATTTTCTGAATTTTCTTTTCATATAAAAATTTTGTGAATTGACAGAAAACATTGTTTATTGTTTTAAAAAACTTAATTCATCTCAGATAGTAAAAAAGGGAACCAGACCCATGCTTTGGAGGTCCTAATTCCAATTTTTTGGGCTGAATATTGGAATTTCGCTATACTGAAAAATTCAAACTATCCAATAGATTAACGAGGACACCTCGAATCATGAAGGTTGGTGTTGATAAAACATTTGCGATGAAATTGTGATGTGTGGAGACTGTTTTGAAAACTCTTCTGAAATATTGAAAAAGACAAACAGATGCACTCGATAGAATTCTACGATCAACGCTGAAGCATTATATCGGACTTTTGTCAATCACTTGCGTGTTTTTTTAACTAAGAACGCACGTAAGATTTTATTTCTTCATGTAAAGTCTTTTATTTTTACGTACATTTATTCATGGAGCGTACGATTGCAAATCGTCACGTTACACTTTCCCTTCAGTAAAATTCTTTGACCCAAAAAGTCCAAAAAAACCCAAACTAACTAGGCTAGGGCCCTATATGTTTTTAGACCCGTACGAAGAACGAAGTTCTTCGAAAAGAGGACTATTGCGTTTACCACGACGTTTGTAACCAGCCGAAGTTCGACCCGGGAGTAGGGGGGGGGCACAGTCGGAAGTAAATATTGCCTTAACTCTTAAGATGTGCAATTACGTCCACATTGAATTGTATTGGAAGTTGCCGATAGGGCAATATTGAAAAATCCGTCCGAAGAAATGGTGTAAAAAACCCTCCCGAAAGTACAAAATTGCCTTCCAATTAGAGAAAAAAGTTCTCCTCAATTTTCTTTACAGCAAAAATCCATTTTTTTGGGCTAGGGCCGATTCCAAAGACAAAAATGTTTTCCTCAATTTGCTCTGCAACATAGAATTTTTTTTTTATTTAGGGCCGACCGGCAAAGGGTTTCTAATCAAAAAATTTTCTTCCATAAAATGTGAGACATTTATAGACCTTTCAATTAAAAAAAATTGAAAATCGGAAGAGATTTACTCGAGTTATGAACAAAAAACCAAAAACCACTTAAACGGCCCTAGCACGGCGGCACTAGGGCCCACAGTGCCCAGATTCAATCCCATAAAAGATTTTTTGATTACCTTTGACGGACGGACAAGATATGGTCGAGAAAGTGACCAAAAACATGGTTTTTCGAGGGTCGGTGAAGCTTTTTCGCAAATATCTCAGCAAGTATAGCACGGAAATTGCTCATGTAGGTGTCAAATGAATGGATTTGATGTCAGAAAATACGGAAAATTTTTTTGTGGGAATCGGGTCTGGGGTCGGAGCACCGGGACCAATGGAATCGCCGAAATTAAGTTTCTTGGCGATATGAGAAAACAGTTTTTCGTGTTTATTTCCTTAACTATGCAATATGGAGATTCACTGTCAAAAGCAAAGTTGTAGCAAAATTTTAGTGTACACGTGTCTCATTGCTTTGGGTGAAAATGCCCAATCCTGGGATATGATCACTTCTAGAATTGGGAGGGATGATACATATCTCTAGAACTATAAGAGACAGAAGGTTGCTTCCAAAGGTAAAGTTGTATAGAACAAAATTTTAGAGAACACGTGTCTCAGGGTTTATTTATAATTTTGTGCAAAGGCTATAGCCTTATACAATTTTCATTGTGCACAAATTAGTCACATGAAAGGCAACAAAGAACTAACAATATCATTTCTATAATAAAACAAGAAAGAAACATAAAACAAAAACGAAGGAAAGAAATTCATTCGCATCTAACCTCTCCAAACAATAAAACGACTAAAAGTCACTATTCAATTCATGCACGAAACAGAGTGCGAAAAATACATTCTGCGAAAAATCCCAGCCGTCCCAGCATACCTGACGTCAACGAGAAGGGAGTTCCAGTCTCTAAAACCCTCAGCAAGTATAGATCGCCTACGTCTAAGTCTAGTTGTCACGTCAACGCTAACAAGCTCATAGAGATGAGAGGTTTCCCCAGAATGAATAAGCCTGTAGATAAAATCCTCGCACGAAACTTGGGATGCTCTTCCCACGAACAGCCGAGAAACTTATTAACGGCTGCCGATATGCCGATGCCCCTCCTTCGCAAGCCATAAACGTACCTCACGATGGATTTGAAAGCCCTATCAAGAAAACCTCTCGACGTTGCGTCAATGTCATAATAAAATATTTCACAATAATTATCGAAATGTGGCATCAGCACAGCTTTCGCCAGCATCAGCCTTGTCTTGAACGGTGTCATCCTCGATAGAGGCCACAAACTTCTAAGGCTAGCATAAACTTGAATTTTACCAAAACTTCGCTTGTACGGAAGCGACAGGGGTGTCGTTGGAAAGCTGATGACCGTACCAATCGAACGATACCCCTATCAGCCGCGTCCGACCAATGGTTCTCTTAGAAGAAGAAGTTAAAGTTGAAAAACACTGAAACTGGCATAACTCTTGCGGATGATATGAAGTCGATATTAGTACCGTCGGATAGGTAATGACACCAGCTTTCCAACGACACCCATATGGACCTTATAGACCTAGAGCAATGAGAAGCAAAAAACTGAAAATTAATTTTTCAGTTTTTCACCAACCATCCACTCTACAGTGCCGACCGCGAAGATTTAATGCTTGATTTTGAAAGAGGGTGAGGTCCTGCATCGAACGGCATATCACACACATCTGTCAGCTTCTGTGACCTAAAGTAAAATTTCACCGGGATCTCTCAACAACTGAGCAAATAATGACCCTTTGTCTGATTCTGCGAAAAGGCAGAGAGTTTCAATTCCGGACGTACCATATTTATCATCGACTTCAGACAAGCTTACGACAGGACCAAGCGTATGGAATTGTATGCGGCGACAAAGGAACTGGGCTTTGAAACAAAGTATATTCGTCTTGTGAAAGCGATATTGGATGGAACCAGATGTCGTGTCAAGGTGCAAAACGACATGTCAGATGTGTTTGCTGTTAGAGAAGAACTGAAGCAGGGAGATGCTCTATCTTGCTTACTCTTTAACTTGGCTTTGGAAATCGCAATGAGATGTGATGGCATCCAAACCAACTAAATGCTGATGAATCAAACAGTTCAAGCCCTGCGCTTTGCAGATGACTTGGATTTCGTCAGTCGTACACATGCAACAGCAGTTAACACTTTCACAAATCTGAAAATCCAAGCTGAGAGAATGGGTTTGATGATAAACGAATCTAAAACCAAGTACATGAAGACCAAGCCGAATCCGGTAGCCAATCAACAGGGAGACAAAATATGGATTGGAGAGTTCAATAGTGGATGAGTTCATTTATCTTGGAGCGCTGATACGATCACATAGTGACAACACACGCATCCACAGACGTATCATGGCGGCAAGCAGATGCTATTTTGGTCTAATCAAACATTTACGATCAAAGTTAATATCAAACGCTTATTCGTCCAGTATTGATCTACGGATGCGAATCTCAGACGATGAAGAGAAGTGATGAACAGTTGCTCCTAACGTCCGAGCGCAAGGTTCTTCGCACCATATTTGAAGCGATGCGCAAGGGTGAAAGGTGGCGACGGCGATATAACTTTGAATTGGAACGTGATTTTGGCGATCCGGATATGGTGGCGAGTGTGAAAGTCAAAAGGTTGAGGTGGGCTGGGCAGTTCGCACGCATGGACTGAGCCCTTCAATTATTCCGATACGATACAGAAGGGCGGAGAGGATTTGGTCGTCCAAAAATCAGTGGATTGATGGCGTCGAAGATTTTGGACACTCGGAATAAGAAATTGGAAATACGCGGCTAACGACAGGCAGCGTTGGATTGGAATTCTAGAGCAGGCCAAGGCCCACAAGTAGCTGTAGCGCCAAAAAATTAGTAAAGTAAGTTACACATTTTCCTCCTTTCCTCAAATTCACCAACTATTACGCCATTCTCTATTCCATACTTGAACTAAGAAACCTGCTGATGAACCACTGAATTTAAGAGATTGGAGAGCACCGATTGGGTGGGATGGCGCCGGCATCTGGTTAGCTATTCTCTAAAGCACAAGAGCAATTTAGATTTTTATTTTGATTTTTATTGTACAAAAATTTAAAAAAAATGACAAAATCTTAACGCTTTGTTCTACAAAATTTTATAAATTAATTTCTAAAAACTAACACATTACATTGAGGCATGTAGAATGTAGACATTTATTTCTTTAAGTTTTACAAAACACTTTTTTATGCTTGACACATTTATTATAAACTTAAACATTAATTTGCACCAAAGTATATTAGAAATTGACAGAAAATCAGATTTGAAAAGGAAAAAGGAATATAAAACGAGCGTTTGGATGGATGTAAAAAGAGAATTTCTGAAACCATACAACAACTCTTGTAGTCTGTGATGTAAAGTAAGACAAAAACTTATTTTTTATCCGGTTGCTTCTGGTCAGACGGAGGATTAACATAAACAATTTCTGCATACTCTGTAGCATTTTTATTTGGATTATGTCCGTCCTCCGATGGTTTCAACATAAGTTCAGCGTAAACCAAATTTTTTTCACCCTAAAATCGAAAAAAAACTATTGAACAAAAAGTTCGTTTCAATTAAAAAAAACAATTTACCGCTTTCGGTGGATCATCTTCAATGATAACGGTAGCTTCACTAGGAGCAGCATCATCATTCGGATCTTCAACAGGTGCTTCAGGATCAGTCTTCGCAACAGTGACCACTTTTTGCGGTTTCTTCTTGAACAATCCCTCGAAATTGATTTGATATTTTTTCAATTTTGTTTGCTTCAAATCTGCACTCTCCGTGTCACTTCTGATTGAGTTGGAATAGAAAAAAAATTAAATTAAGTTTCTTCCTATTGTGTTGGAAAAAAGAGGTTTAAAGCTTAAAACAAGTCTGGTTTCGTTTAAGCTGAACCTGAACTGGTCTTTACTGGATCAGTTTTTAAATTAGTCAGAACGTCATCTCATTTTACTTGCCCTGAGTTAAAATTTCGTGTTAAAGGTCAGGTCGAAACAGATTTCTGGTATTAGAGCTCGGAATCAGGTTGACCTGACCTTCTCCTAGTGTCATTCCAAGTGATACCAAAAACTGTTAAAATTCTGGTCATATTTGTTGTTTCCCTAAATCATATTGTCATATTGTAACACTGTCGATGTGAAGGGTTGGGGGTTGAGTGTGTAGCACTCGTCTCGCCGCTAGTATTTGATTTCACTAGAAAGTCGTCCAGTCATGTGGGTCAAGTTAGCTCAAAAGGATATCAAGAAATTTGTTGAGATTTGAAGAAAATTCTTTAGATCTCAACAAAAATTGTTGAGATCACAACAGCGGTGAGTATTACTTTTTTCTGTGGTGAATATAGATTTTCCAAGTGGTGAGTATCTGTTGAGATTGTGAAAATCTCAACATCGTACAATATGAAAGGGATGGTGCTAGCTGAAATGGATTTCTTGTATAGATTTTGAAGCGGTAACAAAGGGAGTCCACACAACCAAAAAAAATTCCAAGCCAAAAAAAATACAAAAACTTTGGCACAATGAGCGAACTTTTATAATTTTATCCACTACCCTCTCCCCTATAATTATTTTGAAAAAAGAACTCCGTAGCAGCAGCTTTCAAATGAGTAAAATGTCGATTGGCGGCCTATGTGCTGAACTTCAGTTCGCCCGTTAGTTCTAAGCATGCAAAAACCTCTTAAAAGATAAAGTGTGACGCAGTCCGTATTTCGGCTAGCTGCGTGACATATGCCGGGCGCGCCAGCGGAATAATTTTTTACACGCAAAAATTTTAATTCACCCTAAACGATCTGCGCAATAAGAAATAAAAGTCAAATTTTTGCAGCGCAAAAACTGAAAGTACAGAAAAATTATTTGTGACGCAATTTTAACACAAAAAAGCGCAGTAATTTTTTCAGAAAATAAAAACACAAGACTCTATTCAAATGAACTTCTTCGTATTATCAGTGAGAGCGTCACCTCAAGCGATATCATTTATTTTGGAAGCGGTCTCATTATTCTTGGAAGCTGACTTACGGGCTGCGTCATTCTTTACCTTTAAAGAGGTTTTTGTTGTGATATCAGTAGTTTTGGAAGTAGGGACGAAATTTGGCGTTACGGCATTTCACACAGCTGCCATATAGCTAGCGGCGACGACCCCAACTTTCGTGATAACATAAAATCAATTAGTGTCAATCCATTTTGGAAAGAAATTTCCGGCAAAAAAAAGCTCCGTTGAAAAAAATTTCTGGTGAAAAAAAATTTCAGGCGAAAAAAATTTTAGACGAAAAAAAATTTCTGGCGAAAAAAAATTTTCGACGAAAAAAATTTACGGCGAAACAAAATTTAAACTTTCCCGAAGAAACCAACTCTCTAAGTATTATCATTTCGAAGCTAAAATTCAAAAGCCAAAAAAGCCTAATTTATTGCCTACGAAAATCAAGGATGGCGCCGCTATGACAGCTGGCAGACTCTTTCTGAAGATTCCAAAAAATTCGCCTGACGAAGCTCTGTAACTTTGTAGAAGAAACCAACTCTCTAAGTGTTCTCTTTCCGGAGCTAAAATTCGAAAACCAAAAAAAACCTAATTTATTGCTTGGGAAAATTCAAGATGGCGCCGGTTTCACTGCTGGCAGCCATTTTCTTAAGATCTCCTGACCAAACTCTATAACTTTCCCGAAGAAACTAACTCTCTAGCTTTTGTCACTCCGGAGCTAAAATTCGAAAACTCCGAGCATTACCTGAAAAACCCTCAAAATTGACCACTTTTCCAGATGCCACGCCTTTTCACGAATTTTCCCGGAAAAGTTGCCTATGAAATTTTTCATTTGGGGCCGATTCTGACGTTCCCTGAAAATTTCATGAAAATTGTTGGGGCGGTTCTCGAGATCGAAAATTATTAAGAGATAGATAGATAGAAACCGACAGATCAGAAAAAAAGTTTTCATAATAATGAGAACAATAGAAAAATCGACGGCCCATAGAAAAATGTCATTTTCAAACTTCGATATCTCAGCCAATTTCTAACCGATTTTCATTAGTCTGGGCTCGTTGGAAAGCTGCTGCGACGTAGTTTTTTTTAAATAATTTAGTGCGGAAGAGGGGCCAGGGGAAAAAATTCAAAAATTCGCGACTTATCCCAAAGGTTTTTGTTTGGCGTTTTTCGAGTTTGTGGACTTCATTTTTGGGGTGTGTTGACTGCGTCACGCCCTCCGCTACCGCTGCGGGCATGATGTTGAGACTTTCAAAATCTCAACAAGAAATCCATTTCAGCTATCACCGTTCCTTTCATATTGTACAAGCAACGTATTTCAGCTCACTACGGAGAAAATTTATACTCACCACTGTTGAGATTTTGTTGAGATCTCAAGAAAATTGTTGAGATTATTTAGACCTCAAGAAAAGTTGAGATCCTGTTGAGCTAACTAGACCCACATGTATAGTCATTTTATCGGTCAACATTTCCCTCTCAGTTTGTGCAAAACTCGACTATAATCATGTCCATTATATCTCTACTTTCAGGAATATAAATGGCTAATTATGTACTCGAACGTATGAAACATACAAAACTAAAGCCGATATTTTATTTGAAGATTAGAATTAGAAACAAAGAGAAACAATGCACTTTAGAGTCATAACACTTGCAAAAGATTTGCGAAATCTTGTTATTTGTTGACTTTCTAGCAACAGAATAGAAAAATTACGTTTGTTAATTGCAAGAACACCGTAAGAATAAATTATCCAGAACCATGCAAACGGTTTAACAGCGTATTAATAACAAAACATTTGTTGTTAAAAGTTAAAATTTAGTTTTATTGCTAGCATTGTGATATAGTACAATAGAAATCAGTCATTCAATAACATTAGGGGTCATCCATATATTACATGCGAGCTTAGAGTGGGAGAGGAATTGGAGTAAGGTTAGCAAATGGAGTTTGAGATTCGAAATTTGGATTCTGGCTGTAGTTTCAAGTGAAATGTGAAGGTGTAATTTCTGATTCGAGTTGCTCTTGACAAGGAGTTAAGAAGAGGTTCAGTTCTAGAGCCCGATTTCAACATTCTGTGTCAATTTGTCCTTATAAATATGAATGGGGTTACCGAAATGAACAACTCCATAGCGCACTGGTTAACACGTCTGCTTACTTCTATGAGATCGAGTTGACAGTGCGATGGTTGGAAACTCAACCGCAGACGGATTTGTACCGATTGTTAGATTTGTAAACAAAACAAAGCTAATTGAATCGGTTTAAGTCATGTGAAGTTGAGTGTACGGCTTACCGGCGAAAGGCATTGTTGGGAGGTGCCGGTATTCTACTCCTACTAGTTTCGCTCCTAGTACATCTCATAGATGGCACAGTGTTTTCGCACAGCTTACCACTGGCACAGTTAAATCTTTCCGGTAAGGTGATGTCTCACAATTTGATGACGTACTTTATTTCAATTTTTTTGAAAATCTACTAAACATCTAGCAATTATAGTTGGTTCATGCACTAGTTTGATCCTTCCACTAGTGCATGAAACTACTGGATCTTGAATCCGAAGTACGCAGCCTTCAGAAAGTTGCAACAAGTGGAAGAGTGTTATTCCGGTCGGGAAGCCGGGTGTCAAAAAGTGATGTTAGGAAATGTTAGAGCCAATAGAGAGTGCTTTATGGTAAAAAAATTGTCAATTTTACAGCAGGCTGCGTACTTTGTCATAATTCAAGGGCAATAAGAAGGCAGCCTAGTGCAAAAAATTGAAGTATATCACTATGACGAGACTAACGAATGCTTTACAAGGCACCAATTTTTATCTTGACACCAGGTATCGTTCTCGAGCTATGTTTGTTTGAAATAGATGGCAGCGGCAGCTTGGTGCCAAGTTGAAATTTAGTTCGTTGTGAAGCATTCGTCGTTGCCGTCACGGTGGTATGATTCCATTTTTGACACCAGGCTGCCTTCTTTTTTATGGTTCAAGGTCACATAGAGGACAGTCTGTTATCAAATTGAAAACCTTTGTGTTTCTCATCTCTCTGACAGAACGTATGTTAATGTTACAAGTATACTACATGGGGTGAAAAGTCCGCGGCCTCACATAGAGATGGCGTCATTACTTCAGAATTTTTGTTAACATTCAGTAGTACCGCCCTTTACTTGTCTACAGCCAAAATTTCCTGACATTTGGTGTCATAGTTTTCGAATTACTGTCAATAGAGTGACGCAGGTTTTTGTTGTTCGTAAAAAATGGAAAATAATGAATTCCGTGTGTTGATTAAACATTGTTTCTTAATGGGAAAAAATACGGTGCAAAGCAAAGAATGGCTGGATAAGTGTTATGGCACATCTGCTCCGTCGTATACAACGGTCAAGAAGTGGCATGCTGAATTTAAACGAGGTAATACAAGCACCGATGATGCCCCACGTTCAGGACGTCCAAGTGAAGCAGTTACTGAAGAAAACATCAAAAGAATCCATCGTATTGTTTTGGCTGATCGTAAAGTTAAAGTTAGTGAAATATCTGACATCCTCAAAATATCAACAGAACGGGTGCGACACATTTTACACGAGTATTTGGACATGAAAAAGCTTTCTGCGCGATGGGTGCCGCGTTTTCTAACAATTGATCAAAAGCAGCACCGTCTTGACGATTCAGAGCGTAATTTAGCTTTGTTCGAGCGTAATCCAACGGAGTTTTTGCGTAGATTTGTCACGATTGATGAAACGTGGATTCATTACTATACACCAGAGTCCATAGACAGTCTGCAGAGTGGTTAGAATTTGGTCAAAGCCGACCGAAGCGCCCAAAGGCACAGCGTTCTGCAGGCAAGGTTATGGCCACGATTTTTTGGGATGCGCATGGCATAATATTTATCGACTATTTGGAGAAAGGAAAAACTGGCGAGTACTATGTCACATTATTGGAACAGCTCGACAACGAGATCAAGAGAAAACGACCGCATATGCAGAAGAAAAAGGTCCTGTTTCATCATGACAATGCACCAGCGCATTCATCCATAAAAGCAACTGTGAAACTGAATTCTTTGGGCTATGAATTACTCCACCACCCACCTTACTCTCCAGATCTGGCCCCCAGCGACTACTATTTGCTCCCAAACTTAAAAAGATGGCTACAGGGAAAAAGATCTTACTCTAATGATGAGGTGATATCCGAAACAGAGGCCTATTTTGCAGGGTTGGAGAAATCCTATTATACCAAAGGTATCCAAATGTTGCAGGACCGTTGGACTAAGTGCATTTCCCTTCAGGGAGACTACGTTGAAGAATAAAATTAATTTCATATGTAAAAGTTAGTTCTTTCATTGCAAGGCCGCGGACTTTTCACCCCATGTAGTAAGTCCAGGTCTTTCTTCATTCTAAAAATAGTTTCGCATGTTTACTACTCAAGGCTGCGTACAGTGTACCATTGTTCATAATAGCCTCCTTAATACCAAGGTACGGGTCCGTCCACTAATTCAACTATGGGATTGCTTAATAAAGTCATTAAATTTAGATCTGTAAGTAGCAAAACAGCCCGGGGAAGAGTATAACCTATTTTACTACTAACGCCATGCGAAAGTTGATCATTACATGTCAATATCACCCCCGCGAAAATGATCCATTACATGATGGTACATTTTTCGTAAATTTTTATATAAAATTCAATTTTCGCATGGGCAAGCAAAAAAACATTACACATTATATAATTCATTACTTCGGAAACAATTCTTTGAAATCAGAAACTCACGCAACCCGCTTTGGAAACTATTATTTTGACTCGTGTATTTGCAAACCTTGCCTTCGACTCAGATATGCAACCTGTACACTCGTCAAATCTACAGTTTCCAAAGTGAGTTGTGAGTTTGGCTCTTATCACAAAGTTGTGTCGTCATGCAATGAATTATTTCCCAGGGTGCAATGTAATGCACTATTATCTAGCCTTCTACGCAAGTGACACAAAAGTTGGCAAAGCTTGGTTTTCTCCCTTCTGTGTTTTTCAAGATGAGGAATAATTTAGAGCCATGTCAATTGAATTTCCTCGGTCTTTTTGAACCGTCGTACATATAAAATCGACTAATTTTCGCCGACTATCAGGTACAATATGCGCCGCCTAAACTTGAAAGATTTAATCAGCGCTCGGCTCTAAAATAATTTGTATTTTGTTGAAATAACTCTTATCAGCCAGGGATCCGAAAATAATTTTGCCACCGCATTGTCGGAAAACGTAACACAATTAAAAATTAGCCAAATTTAACATGCAAAAAAATAAAAGTTTTTTATATCATGCATTCATTCGACTTGACCCTACCTTATTCGTTACACGCCATGCCTGTCAATAATTCAGATATTTCCCTCCTTTCTACGCATACAGTGTGAAAGGAAATTCTAATGAAAATGTAGCATAAGATCCGAACGAAAGAAAGGTAGGAAAATCTAGGGCTCACGGCCCTAGGTAATGGGGAAAAAGTTTGTCGCGGGTGCGGCTCATTCCATTGTTATGTGAATTGGATTTAATGACATCCAGGTCTCCTTTCTAATTTTTCTGCTTTCCGATTTTAATCTTTCAAAACATGACATACAGATGCATCACACACATACAACGGCTTCTGTCAAGATGAATTGAATTTGAAGATGAAATGCATAAGAAGTTTATATTTCACTGTTAATTACGCATTTCGCCCTAGGACCTATCGCCCTAGATAGGTTCTTGGTGAGAACCGGAAGGTTTTAAATGATTTACATGATGAACGGGAAGAAAACAAATTGATCCTTTTTGTTTTTTTGAACTGTGTTTTAGGAGCCAGAAATGGCCCATCCCACCCTGATAAATCTAAAAAAAAATGACGTAAGACGAAGTTTCTCAAAAAACGTCAGTCAACCCTTTCAGTGCATATGTCGGCCTATGTCAAAGTATACAAAATATCATGACGAAAAGTATATGATGTGTAAATCGACGAAAACTGGTCTGCTTGTCAACGTTTGCAATTTATTATGTTGCATATTCTTTGACATAAGCCGATGTCGCAGTGATACCGTGGATTTATGTTTGTGATTTTTTCAACGTCTTATTGTTGGTAATTTTTTTATTCTTACGTCAAGCGCTCGAACCCGAGCTTCCTGTACATTATAAAGACTCTTCAAATCACAATAGATAAGTCAATTCGATAAGAAAATAGAAATAATTGATCTGAAACATTTGATGTTATGCGACCAGGAACTGATTCAACAGAAAATATCGGACGAGATCAGACAAATTCTTGAGAAGCACAGGCTACTGCCATTCAGATAACTAAAACAGCGTCCATCTCAATTAGAAGTATGATCAAAGACTGAAGAAAGTCCGACTTGACCGAGGAGTGAAGCAGTGAGAACCGTAGATCTAACCCTGGACAGAAATCGGCTCCTCGTGAGATCGTCGCTGTAAAACTGAGCGAAAAAGTTGAAAATTCTGAGCATTCTGCCTATAGTCAGTTCGATGAAAAGGAATCACAAAGAATTCTCAACTCCTCAGCGGGCGCACAGTGACCTTCCATTGAACCCTTGAGTTCAAGTCAGGGGCATTAAGACGACAGCGCAATAAGTCGGACACAAACAACACGGACAAATTGATTTTCCTACGCCAAAGTGGCTCAATCCGAATCGACTTACAGCGCTAAAAGTAAGGAGCAAGACGAAACGCACTGTCCCGTACGGTTCCGACGTACGGTCCTTCTCAGAGCATACATGAAAAACTTTTTCTGGATCGATTCAATTTTGTTCACATACGATATATCATGGGGATCCCAAACAACAGAAGCGTATTCCAAGTGAGATCGCACATGAGAAAAATACACACTTTTCAGAGGTCGAATGTCCGTGAATTATCTGGATATTCGCTTCACGAATCTTAGCATGGAGTAGCCTTGGACGCAATTAAGTCAATGTGCCGGTTAAATGTCAACTACTCATCATCCATCAAACCATTCCCCGAGATCCTGGATTTCAGTAACTCGAGACAAAAACACACCATCAACCCCATCTTGAAATTAAATCGGGTCACGGATCCTGTAAAAGACATTACCATTGGATTACATTGCATTTACCCACGTTAAGGACAAACTGATTCCGCCTACACCAAAGCACTAGAGCATTAATATCAGATTGAAGACGGATGGCATCAGAGATGTATCCAACTCTGCATACAAAATCTTTATCGATTTGAAGATCTTAGCAACATCATCCATAAAAAGAACAAAGAGCGGTGGACCCAAGTGACTGCCCTGAGGCACACCAGATTTCACTTCAAAGGTCGGGGACACATGACCCATTACCTTCACATATTGAAATCGCCCACTAAGGTACTCCTAAACGTACACTAAAGTACTCCGACAATTCTCAGTTTGTGCAATAGAACTCTGTGCGACACTCTATCAAAAGCGGAAGAGGCGAAATCTAGTAGATAGGTCGCAGTCGAACGACCCTTAATAAAGCCATATTGTGCAGGAGAGATGGAGTAGGTCGATCGCTCAGTGATCAAGTCGCACACTATCGATTCGAAGAGCTTACCAAATCGCGACACCCGTATAATTCCTCACAGAGCTCCTCGAAACGGACCTAAATATCGGCTTCAAGTAAGAAGTCTTCCAGCGAGACGGAAAAACCTTCGATTCTAGTGACAGCTTGTAAATCGTCCGAAGTAGAGAGGCCAAAATATCACAACACTTCAATAGAAGCACTGGTGAAATGTCATCAGGACCGCCACCTTTCGACGTGTCTACAGATTTCAAGAATTCTAACATCATCGGAACGTTAATATTTAGACTTTCACTCCCTACTTCATTACGATTAAATTGTCCTCTGTCCGATATTTAACAAAAAAGTAATCGATTTTCAACTGATATCTTGAAATTCGGATTACTTTATGAAATATCACTACAAATAGACAGGCGACAGACCAGGGCGTGGCTCTAGCATTATTCCCTAAACTTGTATGTCATAAATGGATGATCCCAATCTAATTTGACTTTTTTCAAACG
The DNA here is from genome assembly GCA_029228625.1 of Pseudolycoriella hygida. NCBI lineage: Eukaryota > Metazoa > Arthropoda > Insecta > Diptera > Sciaridae > Pseudolycoriella > Pseudolycoriella hygida. The sequence goes on along the minus strand of CM055403.1, from coordinate 20,916,873 downwards.
TTGAAAAGTGGAAAATGTCAGTTGAAAAACCTAGAATCAATTGGACCCCATGTTCTTTTAGTGTAGTGCATAGTGAAGTTCACTACGGCGAGAAACTAATTGAAGATTCTATATTTGTTTAGGTATTTTATTCCTGTAATTCTCCGTTCTGTGTTATATACAATTTACAATTACTACGTAGTAAAAATGGCAAAGTTGAAAACAAAATTCATTTTCTTAAACAAATACGTTCTCACTACAAAAGATAATTTTAAGGCAATAAAATTAGTTCGTACGACAGAAAAAGGAAAGAAACTGTTTCTTTTCTGCTTTTTTTGTGACCAAAAGAAGTAAAAGATTTATTTTTTTTGTCTTAAAAAATGTCTGTTTCCTTTCTTGTCGAACTTCTGACAAACATTTCAGCTTGCTTTTGCAATAGTTCACGTTGCTGACGAGGCAGCCAGCGTTGTGGCGATGCCACCGGTTGCGGTTGTGACGGTATTCCCAGTTCATTAAAATCGCCACTCGTTAAACTACTTGTTTCGGATGGACGCTGTGACATGGATGATGGGATTTTCGGCGTCACACCAATAGGAACGGTGGTTGGCAAATAAACACTTTCAGTGCGTGGACTGATACTTGCTATCGTTTCGGATGGTGATACAAGAGCATCTCTTGCACCTTCATCAAACCTATTGAGCAAAGAGGAAAATTGTTGGATAGAGAGCATGCAATAAAATTAAACAAAAATGCATTTTTATGTTGATAATATTCGGTTAGACATTTGTATGCTACAAATAACATAAAACAGAACATAAAAAAGGGAGGATGAAGCTGATAGATTCGTTATATTGAATGACGTAACTGGTGTTGTAGAGGTAGCTATAGGATGGTTAATCACGCAGAAGTAATAGAAGAAACGTGCATATTACACAAACACATTACACAAATCAGATGATAACATAATAGGAATGCACAGATATTTCAATATTTATTTTGTTTGATGGATTTACTTACGTTTCACTGCCTTGGGGCTTCGATGACGTGTTCCCTTTGTCTGTAAAATGATTGGAAAATTGTATTACAATTTTTTATTGGGGAATATTTTCATTTTGTTCAAATTATTTGCTATTCATAAATGGATTTGTAGTCAAGGTTATGCCTTTACTATGCAAACACAATTTCATCGATGAACAATAAAGTTCTCGGAAATTATTTCATTCGTTTTTTTTTAATCAATAGGGAAAACATAAAATCTACATACACGAGCCAATGGTGTGAGTAACATCTATTTCGTCCCATGAATGGGAATGATGCCAATAATTGGCAAAAATTCTAATAAATGAATCTAGGAACATATTATGAGCCATCATAGAAATAATAATTCCGCTTTTCTTTGACAGAAAATGGCTTTTTTGTGTTTGTTTTCTTTGAATGTTAAGAAGATTGATAGCCATGAAATATCGCCAAAACCAAATCGCCAGAAAAAAAAACATTGACGATATTTCACACTTTGGCGATAACAAAAGTTAATAGAAAAATCTCCAAAATATGAAGAAATCCCAAAATGTTTTTTTGTGTTCTGAGTGTTGTGTTGACTGAAGTAGTCAATAGAGAAGTACACGAAAGTGTCCATAAAATACTTTGTGGCGCTCGTCAAATACGGCCTCTTGTAATAAAAGTCTGCGGCGAGCACCTAATAGGCCCTGCAGGCAGCCACACACTTTCTGATTCATACATGGGGTTCTGCTAGGGGTTATACCCTCCTTGACCCCCACTGCGGGGGCTGCAGCCCCTCGACGCCGCTTTTTCTTTGCGTATTTTGGATCATGGCCTGCGTCGTATTTATAACAAAGTTTTTGTTTCACGACCTAAATATCCACTAGAAAAATTACAAAATTGGTGAATGATGGAGTCCCACAAGGCTCCATATTGGGACCTCTTCTTTTCGTCATATTCATGGCCGATCTGTCCATGCACACCAACACAACACTATCTATATTTGCCGATGACACGAATACATTCTCCACCAGACTAGAACCACTCAGAGCTAAATCAAATGTTCCAAGCCATCTCCACAAGCTCTCAGATTATTACAAAACTAGCGTGGTTAACCGGGCTTTGCCCGGGATGTATAGCAACTCAAGAGTTGTAGTATTCAATTATGAATTATAGTAATGTAATTCAATAAAATTTTACTGCAACGAACTCTGAAGGAATTCAATTGTTCGTTATAGAGAAAGTTCGTTTCGTTATAGAAGCCTTTTTTGAAAAACCTCATAATTTATTAATCCGAGGGGTGACGCACTTCTGCGGTTTATGGAATAAATGGGAATAAATGGAATAAATGGGAATAAATGGAATAAATATTGGAATAAATGGAATAAATGATAATTTTTTCGAATTCGTCAAAACCTTAAATAGACTTGATTTTGATGACAACGCACACAACAAACCATACTAATGTGTCAAAAAGTGAAAAAACGTACTTTTGAAAACTTAAAAGAATTTTTGTTGAAAAATGGAATTTGTTGGCATTTATTCCCAAAAAAAAAATAAAATTTAATCTCAAGATGGTTTAAATGCTTTATAATTTGAACTTATTTGTCTAACTTGTGATGTGTTTGGTTCAGATATTTCGCAAAAACAACAAAAAAAATTTTGGGAATAAATGGAATAAATTTTATCGTTAATTAACCATTCTACTCAATTTTCTCTACAAAATAAAAAAAATCGGCCCAGGGCCGACCTCAGAACCGTCCTGTGGCAAATTTTTTCTTGAGTACGGTTAGTCATTCGCTCATCATCATCATCATCATCATCACACTTTATAGACCGTTTGTACCTTTCGGTGTGAGGTCTTTACTACTGATCATGGACCACCCTTCTCCATACCCCCCTATCCTGTCCTGTGCCAAGGAGATGGTTTTTTCGCCTAGAGAAAGTCCCCTAACTTCTAAATCGGATTTAATTGAGTCTATAAACCTTCTCCTTGGCCTACCCCTGGGACGCACACCCGGGACTTGAGCATCCAATATCCTCTTTGGTAGCCTGCTATTACCCATCCTCTGAACGTGCCTGTACCACCGCAGACGACTAATCCTTGCCGCCTCTTCCACTGATGTAACCCCTAAGTTTTCCCTGATGTCGTCGTTCCTAATATGATTGTCCCACTGTTCCCTCCGATTTACTTTTGCTATGCTCCTAAGAACCCTCATATCAGAAACCTCCAGGTCATGCACAGGTTAGTCATTCGCTTACCTCTCAAAAAAAGAAACCATGAAAATCGAATGTAATTTTGCTGTGGTGTGTAGTGTAGCGTGATGTAGTAAGATGTAGTAAGGTGTAGTGAGATGTAGCGAGTTGAAGTGAGATGTAGTGAGAAGTAGTGAAATATAGTGAAGAGCGGTGACATGTAGTGTAGTGAGGTGCAGTGACGTTGGGTTTTGCATTATAGATGTAGTGAATTGTAGTGAGGTATAGTGTAGTGTACTGAGATGTACTAAGGTGTAGTGAGATGTAGTGTAATATAGTGAGATGTAGTGTGGTGTAGTGAGATGTAGTGTAGTGTAGTGATATGTATTGTAGTGTAGTGAGATGTAGTGTAGTGTAGTAAGATGTAGTGTAGTGTAGTGAGATGTAGTGTAGTGTAAAGAGATGTAGTAAGGTTTAGTGTAGTGAAATGTACTGAGATGTAATAAGGTGTAGTAAGGTGTAGTGAAATGTACTGAGGTGTAATGAGATATAGTGTAGTGTAATGAGATGTACTAAGGTGTAGTGAGATGTAGTGTAATGTAGTGTAATGTAGTGAGATGTATTGTAGTGTAGTGAGATGTAGTGTAATGAAATGTACTGAGACGTAGTAAGGTGTTTTTTTTTTTCAATTTACGGCCCAAGTGGGCCATTTATTATCATTCCAATTTAATAATGTGCGGAATACAATATAAAATAATTAGTGTATAGAACAAAACAATTTTAGTTTGGCTTGTCTAGTTATTTAGGTATTAGGTTTAGGCGATTTTTTTTTTTTTATAGGTTTCACATAGTTTAACATAAATATTTGTTTCTTTTTTTTTTTTTTCGTCAGTATTTGGGTCTAAATTAGTTCAATTTTAATTTTATTAAAAATTACTGGATAAAAAAAATGAACGTTTTGGTGACATAATTACACACAATAAAAAAATGAAACATTGAGTAAAATATCACAGGTCAAGTTAACATAATAGAATAAAAATAAAATATTACACAAGAGTTAACAGTCAGTTTAGTTAATAAAAAGGAAAGGCGATATCACAGAAAATTCGGTACTGGTTTGCATTATTTTCAGTTTAACTCTATTCTTAAATGTTCTAAGGCGCGTCAACCGCCGGGTTTCACTGTCCAGCGCGTTGTATTCGTTAATTGCCGTCGCTAATGCAGCATTTGTCGAGTTAATCACAGATCGCTGATTGAAGATATGAAGCTGAGAGTTTCTTCGTGTAGCGCGGCCATGTACGTCGGAGTTGGTTGTAAATCGGAAATTGCTTTTAGTCAGCGAGTGTACCATTTTAAAGATGCAGACTGTTCTCTTAAATTTGGCTAGCTCCGTAATTGGCAATAAACCAGTGCTGTACAGATAAGTTGTTGAAGTATACCTGTCCAGTCGGTACACTGCCTTGACGCATTTATTTAGTAAGGTTTGAAGTTCCTTTAGTTTGAATCCGGCACAATCACTGTAAATCGGCAGCATATATGACAAATGGCTCTGCACGTACCCAAAGTATAGCTGCTTTCGTTTTTCAACAGGAATGTACTTTCCTTTACGCCACATCAAAGAAATAAATGGAGTCACTTGTTTTTTTATATGATTTACATGTGCTTGAAAACTCAAATCCTCATCAATGACAAGTCCAAGGTACTTGTATTTGTCTACCCGATCGATTTCAACACCGTCAACATCAATTTTAAAATTATCTAAATTCTTCGCTCTCCCAAACGTGATGTAACATGTCTTCGCTGCATTGATCGACAGAATATTTTTGCATAACCACTCATGGAGTAAATCCGCATCATGCTGCATTGCATATTGTAGGTCTTGTTGACAATCAAGTGCATAGACGAGAGCCGCATCATCAGCGTACAGTATTAGTTGACCAATAAAATTCAACTGTAGCATATCGTTGATGTAAATGATGAAGTGCATAGGCCCTAGCTTTGAACCTTGAGCAACACCGACATTCTTGAAGTCGCTGGAGTTGTTACCAATGGTTGTTGCTGTTTGTCGATTTTGGAGGTAGCTCTTCATCAACTTCACAGCTGAATTTGACAGGCCCAATCGCTTCAGTTTTCTTGTCAGTCTTTTGGGGTCTACCGTGTCGAATGCTTTTTTAAGGTCGATAAACATGGCCGCAACGAATTTCTTCCTGAAATTTGATTTGATGAAATCGACCAGCTGAAGAGCAGCACTTTCGCAGCTAGAGTTTTCCAGAAATCCAAACTGATTACCAACAAACAGTTTCAAGTTTTCAAAGTACGAATACAGCTGTCGCAGTAGGATTTCTTCAAACACTTTCGACAGAGATGGCAACAGCGTCAATCCCCGAAAGTTGTCGATGTCGAAGCTACCAAATTTATGAATTAGTTTTAGCCTCCCTTTCAGAAGCTCAGAGGGATATTCTGAGCTGTCGACCATCACATTAAAACATGTTGCGATGACTAATGCAATTGACGCAATTGAGGCTTTCAGAAGCTTAATCGGGACCTTGTCATGGCTGGTAGATGTCTTATTTGGTAGATCTTCAATGACTTCAGAAACCATATCTGCATTAACGTGCTGAAATGACCAGCTGTTTGAGGAATATTCCGTATATAAATCATCGATGTCTTGTGTTTGGTACCCGTGTATGGCAATAATCGAGGTAGCGAGTTTCTCACCAGCAGTGGAAAACATGTCATTGACTTTGGTACAAGCAGTTACGGAGTCGTCTAATGGAATGCCATTGATTGTAATTGATGGTTCTGCTTTCTTCGTTTTATTGAACAAGATTTCTTTGTATAGCTGCCATGTTTTGCGTGGATTACCAGCTGCCGCTTCAATTCTTCTATTTTCGAACTCCGATTTCAACCGTTCGTTACAAGTTCTAACGAAAGCCTTTTTTTCGATGTACTGCCGCAAAATGATGTCATTGTCAGGAACATTTTCCACTAGCACACGTAGACGATCTCGTTCCCGTATTGCGATAATAAGGTCTCGGTTGACATGCGACTTGACAATACGTTCGACAGATTTGATTCTGAGAGCTGAAGTGCAATTTTGGACAATTTCTTGAAGAGCGACGTTGAGTTCATTGCCACTTGCAAAACTTCTTCCATCACAAATTTGCTCGGGCATTACCACCGCAGCTTCAAGATGGAATTTTGTTTTGCACGAGGTAGTGGTCAATTGCTTGACTTTATGGTTTACAGACGCGAATAAAATGCTGTGGTCGGAAGCGTCGTTGTGAACGATTGACAACTTATGGGCAAATTGAAGCATATTCGTTGCACATAGATCCAATATCGTGCCTGAGCTTAACCTCGTGATGCCCCTTTGAGAAATTTCGTTTGTCAGTACGAACCCATGCGCTTCAAGTAGGTCATTCAGCCTTTCACAATAATCATTATTTAGTTGATTTAAATTGAAATCGCCCATAATCACTGTACGAGGTCGATTTAAGCAAAAGTTCTCAAACTCATCCAGGAAACGTTCAATGTGTGTCATAAGATAAACCGGACGACGATACGGAACAGCGATCGTAGTGTTTATTGAGGGAACCTCCACGATGACGAACTGGTTCAGTTCAGTGGTGACCAAGTCGAGCAAAACTTTGGGGGCTCTTTTGCAAATGCTGTCATGTAAAAAAATCGAAATTCCTCCACCTTGCGAGTTCGGTCGAACACTATGAATCTCTTGGTAATGCTGGAGTCGGAAGGTTGAATTGTTTTCTGGAGTTAACCACGATTCAGATATTATTATAACATGAAGAATCCCTTGGAAGATGGCGATGTATTGTTCAACAAGTTGTAGTTTATTCGTCAAGTGATTAATATTCCAATGCATATAGTTCAAATCGCTGGCATCCGGTTTAATAATCAGACCGTCAAAACGCCGAGACACTCGTAGAAGGCTGTTGAACGGTACTGGGTTGAAGTCGTCCATGGTTCGATAGTGGTTCTAGGTTTAATTCTGCTCTTAGACAATTGACGTGTGCTGTATCAACGATTTTTATGACTTTTGAGTTTTGTTTCTGACGAGCCAGAACCTCACCGTTTTTAGACCATACGAATTTGAAATTTCCTCCTTCACGCAAAGAACGCGCTTGGAAAAGAAGCTCTTGATTAGCTCGTGTTAGCTGCTCCGTGATGAGGGTCGGTCGGTTGTGATTGGTAGAGACACCAATGTCTGATAGACTTATATCTTTCTTTGTTCGTCTTACTTGCAAAAATTTCACTTTAGCAGCAACAGAAGGAAGTACTACCTTTATTGGTGTGTTCGCAGTGGGCTTTGCAGCGTTAGGTGTAA
>CM055403.1:20884854-20908854 GCA_029228625.1 Pseudolycoriella hygida | reverse complement strand
GCTCGTACACTTACGAAAATATATTTTTGCATCAAATAGAATTTTGTACTTCTGCGCAGGTTTTTAACACCGCAAAAACCTGCGCAGAAGTACAAAATTCTATTTGATGCAAAAATATATTTCCGTGAGTGTGACTCAGTGTGGATGGATTTCAAACCCAGCAAGATCCTACTTGGGTCGAAAGTACGTGAAATTACCTTTCCAATAACACCTCACACGACCTTGTATGTACCGGAAAAATTTTTGCAAGAAAAGGGCATGTTTTCGGTTTTCGAACACCTCCCACTAGTCACACAAGCATCGATGAATTTTTTGAAAATTTTTTTTAGCTTCTAGGCCTTTCTGGGCACATGTAAAAAAACCCGCTGGAAGATGCTTCCGACTTCAACAGACAGGTTTTCAAAAAAATCCCTCCTTTCGAAAATTCTATTTTTGCAAAAATTCAAAACAATCCTGAAAATTCAGTTTGTTTCCAGCTAAAGTGAACGGTCCCCTTGCTAATCTTTCTTCATTCTAAAATTCGAATATCTGCCAACTTGATTCTGAAATCGAATGAGGAAAACCCATCCCCTCGTAGTAGTTTTAATGTGGAGATTCTCAAGAACTAAAATCGACTTCCTGTCCCAATCCAACCCACAATGTTACCGTCGACCCATAAACCCATAAGTGGATGACTTCAAAACTGGACACGGGATACCCACCAGTATATTACTAACAACAATAAATGCGACCGGCATTACGCATGATTCACGATTTTCAAGAGCAACAACGCCTAAAAACCAACAAACTGCAAACGCTGGCTGAAAGAACAGTGAAAACATGCAAGCGTGTTTGAATTCGGCATAGTCCTGTGAATCTGTTGAACTTTGCAATGAAAGATCGGCTATCGACAGTGCGCCCAAGTCAAATTTCGAATCGTAGAAATCCACTCGCTTCAAGTCTGTGTCGCAAACCTATTTTTTTTATTTTTTCAATGAAATCACAGTGTAAGCTAAAAATGGAAGAAAATTAGCGCTTGCCTTGTCCATCTCCTCACAACATTTTTCCACTGTGGGTATGACGGCCGACACATGTTGACACTTTTCCAGTATGTTTTCAATGCTTTCAACGATAACTTCCCTTTGCTTCGAAGCTACTGATCTAAGTGATAATGTACCCAAAACTGTGGTGGTGACTATTAGCGCTGATATTGGAATCATAAAATTGATAATCATTCCTCTAGCCACCGACATCCAACAATAATCAAATGTCTCATAACTAGCGTTAGAGACTATAAACGAAAGCTGTTGAATGAAAAAAAAAAATTTAGTAAAAAATACGAATGAAATTAGGAAAATTACACATAAAGGAAAAACCACAAAATGCAAATTGAACGAAGGAGAAAATTCCTGAAGAATTCAATAATTTTACTCGTTGTCCCACCGAAAACTTGTCATTACATGTATATGTGCACCCCACGGAAATTATTCATTACATGTCATTCATTACATGCTATTCATTATATGTAGCCCCCACCGGGAACTTCTCATTACATGTAGATCACAACAAAAACTTTTTTAAAGGTAGAGTGTGACGCAGTCCGTAAGTCCGCTTCCAAAATTAATGATATCGCTTGAGGTGACGCTATCGCAGATAATACGCAGAAGTTTGTTTGAATGGAATCCTGTGTTCAAAATTTTAATTTCCTGAAAAAATTGCAGCGCTTTTTTTAAAACAAAATTACGTTCCGTTAAAAAAATTGCGTCACAAATGCTGCGCATTATCTGCGATAGCGTCCGTCACCTCAAGCGATATCATTAATTTTGGAAGCGGAATTACGGACTGCGTTACACTCTACCTTTAAAAAGGTTTTTGTTGTGATATCAGTCGTTTTGGAAGTTTTCAGTTGTTTAAAAAGTTTCTATTTTTTGAAAAAAATTTTCTCAGAAAAGAAAATTTTTCTTTAAAAAAAATTTTTTTCCGAAAAAAATTTTCTCAGAAAAAAATTTTCTCAGAAAAAAATTTTCTCCAAAAAAATTTTTCTCCGAAAAAATTTGTTCTCCAACACCTTCGGCTACCATCGGAACACTTCGTATCCTTGGGAACACTCCGTGTCACCTTCGGAATACTTCATGTCACCTTCGGCTACCTTCGGAACACTTCATGTCACGAATTCTTCCCACTGATTCATATAACTTTCCTGAAGAAACCAACTGTCATTCTTATACAGGATTTAGCAAAAAATCCAAGATGGCGTCACTTTGACAATTGGCAGCCATTTTCTAATGATACCAAAAAATTCTCCTGATGAAACTCTATAACTTTCTAGAAGAAACCATCTCTCTAAGTAGTGTCATTCCGGAGCTAAAATTCGAAAACCGTAGAAGCATAAACGAAAATCCAAGATGGCGCCGCTATGACAGAATTTATTAAGTATAGCGGATCAAGTGTGATCCAATGACTGTATAGGATTTTTAATTTGACCATGAAGTCTTCTGCAGTACCTGCTGATTGGAGCTTCGGTTTTATTGCTCCAATTTATAAGAAGGGCAATCGTAAGGTTTGCAGTAACTACAGGGGGATATATCGCTCTTGAGCGTGGTGGGTAAGGTGTACGCGAGCTTACTTGCTGACCGGGTTAGGAACATAGTGGAAGGTGTACTGGATGAGATTCAGGGTGGTTTAAGGCCTCTGAGATGGTGTTAAGATAAGATTTTCTTCCTCAGGCAGGCTATCGAAAGGCTTTATGAAAGGAACAGGACCTTATACCTATGCTTCATCGACTTGGAGAAGGCAATCGACCGGATACCAAGACAGAAGCTGTTCGGGGTTCTTAGCGAGTATGGTATCAATGGGCGTTTACTGCGTACCACTAAGAGCATTTACTCAGGGAGCAGGGCCGAGATAAGAATAAAAGGACGAAATTAGTGATTCTTTTGAGGTCAATGAGGGCGTTCGTCAGTGTTGTTGTCTTTCCCCGCTTCTGTTCATAATTTTCATGGACAAAATCATCAAGCGGACAAACTTGAGTCGGATAATCTCGGAAGAAGATAGCTTGCAATTTGAATGGGGAGGAGCTGGAGCAGGTTTCTGAATTCAAGTATTTTTTTAGAGGATGGCAAGTTAGTTAGGAAATTTGAGGAAAGGAGGAAAATGGGAAACACGGTGGCCAGTTGGTTGAGTCGCACGTGTTCAACAAAAGGGAATTAAGTAGCGAAACAAAGTTAGCTATCCACAGGTCGACGATTCTGGACGGTAGTTAGAGTTGGGTTGCTTGCGAATATCTCGTGCATGACCTGGAGATCTCTGATATGAGGGTTGTTAGGAACATAGCAAAAGTGAATCGGAGAGGGCAGTGGGGTAATCATATTAGGAACGACGACATTAGAGAAAATTTAAGGATTTCGTCAGTGGAAGGGGCGGCAAGGGCCAGTCGCTTGTGCTGGTTCGGGCACGTTCAAAGGATGGGTAATAACAAGCTACCGAAAAGGGTCTTGGATGCACATGTCTCGAGTGTTAGGGTAGTCGGTAGACCAAGGAGAAGGTTTATGGATTCAATTAAATCAGATTTAGAAGTTAGGGACTTTCTCTCTGGTCGAGATGGTTTTTCTTGGTTGGCATGCGATAGAAGGGCATGGAGGATGATATTTCACCATTCTGGGGTTGCGGCACAAAGACCTCACACCGAAAGGTACCAATATGGTAAAATTCTGTACATTTTCTCACATTTATGCCGATCGTACTATCCCCTTTAGATTTCACTCAAATCACTTTTAGAAAAGTTTGCGTAATTGACTCAACTAGAAAATTCCTAAAATCTGGTAAAACCCGATTATACTTAGTATATTAGTATTATTGGCGACTTAAGTGCAATGCCTACATCAAAAGTAATAAATTGTGGCTAGTTGCATCTGAGTGCTCTGAAGAAGAAGAAGTAATGTTAGTTTTCATACCTGAATAAACTCATGGCGCCATCACTTTTTCATAGCTGAATACGGCTTCGCCTTGAACAAATTTTACAATCTATCTTTTCTGTAACACACAGTCCATATCATGGTCAGCTGTAAATTAAATGTATTTCCTACAGAAGAATAGATTGTGGAATTAGTTTAAGGCAAAGCCGTATTCAGGTATGAAAAAGTGATGGCACAACTGAAGAAGGGTTTAATTCTGCTATGAATCATCATCATCATCATCATTATCAAACATTATAGGCCATTTGTACCTTTCGGTGTAAGGTCCTTACGCCCGGTGATCGTGTACTACCCTTCTCCATATTCTCCTGTCCTGTGCCAAGAAGATGGTTTGTTCGTCGAGAGTCAGTCCCCTAACTCCTAAATCTCATTTTACTCAGTCTATAAACCTTCTCCTTGGCCTAACCCTAGGGCGCACACCCGGGACCTGAACCTTCAATATCCTTTTTGGTAGCCTGCTTTTGCCTATCCTCTCAACGTGCCGTACCATCGCAGACGACTAACCCTTGCCGCCTCTTCTACTGATGTAACCTTTAAATTTCTTCTGATGTCATCGTTCCTGATATTATTGTCCATCTGCTCCCTCCGATTCAGTATTCCACACAAATTAGGAAAACAAAAATTAGGAATAACAAAAATTAGGAAACCGAGAATTAGGAAAATAAATTATTTACCAAAAATAAGGAAAAACAAAAATCAGGAAAAACTAAAATTAAGAAAAACAGAAATTAGGAATGAATTAAATTAGGAATCAGGCAAAGGAAGAAAATAGTTTTTGAGAGAATGCGCCGCAGGCCGTGATAAATCCTGGGAAATAAAAAAGCGGGATCGAGGGGCGGCAGTCCGGGCGGCGTAGGGAGGTCCCGGGGGGAATATCCCCCCTTGCGGGGTCTAAGGGGTGTCTAAGAGTGTTATTAGCTCGCCGCAGGCGCGTGGGTTTAGCGGCAGAGCCCCCTACATACCAAAAATGAGATTGCGACCTCCTTAGGAATTGAAAACTTTAATGTTTTTCCTGATTGTCGTTATTCCTAATTTTGGTGGTTCCTGATTTCTTGATTCTTGATGTTTGCTTTCCTTATTCATGTGGACATTCTCAACAAGAAGGATTAAAGTAGTGGCACAAAGTTAGCTACTCACAGTTTAATCTTCAGGCCAACGATTTTATATGGTAGTGAAAGTTGGGTGGACTGCGGATACCTTGTGCATGACATGGAGGTTTCTGATATGAGGGCTCTTATGAACATAGCGAGGGTGAATCGGAGGAATGTCCACATGAATTAGGAAAGCAAAAATCAGGAGTCAAGAAATCACACATGTGACCTCAACTGACCGGCAACCGCGTTTCCCATTTTTCTTTTTTCCCCAAATGCCCTAACTACGCAGCTGGAAATAGTGTGTATCCTTGGTATCTAGGATACCGGGCAGTTTGGCGGCCGAAAAACCGGATACCGGGAAATGTGCTCGAGCAAAGCTCGAACGGTTTACGTTATGGGAAATCGCTATAAGATGGGAAATGACTAAAAAATGGGAAATCGCTTCAAAGTGGGAAATGACTAAAAATTTGAAATTGCTTCAAGATGGGAAATGACTAAAAATGGGAAATCGCTTCAAAGTAGGAAAATAAAAATGGGAAATCGCTTCAGGATGGGAAATGACTAAAAACTGGGAAATCGCTTCAAGATGGTAAATGACTAAGAAATGGGAAATCGCTTCAAAGTGGGAAATGACTAAGAAATGGGAAATCGCTTCAAAGTGGGAAATGACTAAGAAATGGGAAATCGCTTCAAAGTGGGAAATGACTAAGAAATGGGAAATTGCTTCAAAGTGGGAAATGACTAAAAATGGGAAATTGCTGAAAACGGGAAATGAATAAAAAATGGAAATTGCTGAAAAATGGGAAATTACTGAAAAACGGGAAATAATTAAAAAATGGGAAATGGCTGAAAAATGGAAAGTGAGTAAACAACTTAGTTGAAAGAAAATATGAAAAAAAAATTTTGATTGGCATGTCAACGATTTTTTAAAAAGTATTCAAAAAAGTCTCGCTCGTGGATCATAAATTTTTCTTTGTAAAATTTCGGTTGATATGTCAACGGTTTCGTCAAGAATTATGAAAAAAAATCTCGCTCGCTCCACTCGCAACATTTCAACATTTTGGCCACCGGGAAATAACTTTTGGCCACCGGGAAATCGCATTTTGATCACCAGGAAATCTCAATTTTTGACCGGGAAATCGCATTTTGATCACAAGGAAATCTCAATTTTTCACCGGGAAATCTCGATTCCTCAGTGGGAAATTTTATCGATTTTAGACGGATACCAGGAAAAAATGGGAAATCGGATTCGGATACCGGGAAAAAAACATTATTTCCAGCCGCGCCTAACTAACTTACCATCCTCCGAAAAAGTGACCACTAAATACTCAGAAACTCAGAAATCTGTTCCAACTGTTGCCCCCCAGTTGGAAAGAGTGAACGAACTCTCGGGATAAATGTCAACTTCATACATAAAATTGAACCGTGAATGCCATGGTTCATGTATGAATCGTACACGAGAGTTTCAAAATTTCCAACTAACTGCAAACTAATTATTTCTTAGATTTAGCGACATGCATAACCTTAGTTTTGATGACACTTATTTGTATTTCGTACTCCTCACATGACAACATTCAGGCAGTCGATATTCCTCTGCAAATCACTGGCATTATCTGCTAATAGAGTTAAGTCATCCGCATTCTGCTACGAAATCACTTCTTATTCTTCTTCAGAGCGCACTAGCCATCCTGTGGCCCTCACAATGGTTCAAGTTAACTAACTGTTGCTCAGAAAAATCCTTAGCATTTGCTTTCATTATCAAATGTTGCAAGAGGCATTTGACAAAATTGACCGAATTTTCAAGCCGATGAAAACCGTCGGCGGCTGGCGCGGCAGCGGCTGATAACATTTTTCGCCTTCGGCGGCGGCGCTTGGCTGAGGACCTCCAGCCGGCAAAGCGCCGGCTGAACTCGGCGGCGCACACCTCTAACCCCAATACACACGAAACGTGTACGTACGCGCGGGCGAAGCTATTTTTCTGCAATAGTGAGAGTATGTTTGTGCACATACCGCGGAAAGCAACTTTTAGTCCCAAGTGTTGGGAAAATATTTTCCGTCACAACCAATACACTCTCACGTTACAGAAAAATTATTTTATCGCAAATTCGCGGCAACTTTATCTTTAGTGATCGACATGTCTATTACTTACCAATACATAAACTGCAGATCCTACGTAAGAGACTAAATTATGATACTTTAAATTTGGCGCATTGTCATTTATGATAAAATCATAAATTGTGTATGTGTGACAACATCCCCACAACGACGTCGATAAATGGAAGTAATGCAGCAAAATGGCAATCATTTCGCATTTGAATAAAGTCTTGGAAGCTTGAACACCAACAATGAATACAAAATTGGAAGCACATAGTGTGGATAGAAGATTCAATGATATGGTGGCCAGGTCATTTTGACGGCGAAAACGACTGAAATATTCGACGAAAAATTATTACAATTGTAATCATTGCTGAAAAATGAAAATGTTTACCGATTACGCAGTAACGACAAAACAATGGCTAATATTTGAGCTGCTAAAGCAAACACTGCACCAACTATTATAATACTTCCACCTAAACTCTTTCTCATGCTTCCTACTGATCCGTAATAGATGTACATGATGTTATCAATTGTATCGTGTTCCTTAAAATCCTCATTTTTTTCAACCAAATTTGTATTAATCAATGACTTGTAATCGTCCACCGATGGAATTTTCTTCGAAATTTGTACACTCTCCGGATCCGGATAGATCTCCGGTGGTATGCTAGACGTGTATGCATCTTGTGACCCATCTGAGTCGTAATACTCAATCAACTCCGGTGGTAAGTTGGAGATGTTTACGAAATTGTTTAAATATTTATTGTCATTTTCCGTGGTAATGTTTTCTACGAAAATATTTTTTGTTGTCAATTAAATGTCTTAAACGATCGGATTTCCTTACCCCCTGTTACTGCAAGAAACCAAACGGCAACTATGGAACAAACATTTCCAAAAATTTTTCTCATTATTTTCGATGCTTTTGTCCGGTTTTTTATTGCCGCATTGAACTTTATTTACTTAACGAATCATTGCTTTGATTCGGTGCACAAAAAACTTTAAACAAATCTCATGTTGATCTTTATTTTCATTTGATAAAAGTGAATGTTTTGAGAAAAAAATATTAATTACGCGGATGCTGAACGGAATATTGGTAGTGCGTCTGTCAAATATCTCTCAAAACAGGGTTGTTACATTTTCCAACTGAACACACAACAGTATACATCGTTATACATACGTTATATGTTGTTGTTTATAAAGCTCTCTGGAAAAATCGATGAAATTCGCATTTTAACTTTGGAAAATTGTAATTGTGAATGTGAGATGTGAGCAATTTGAACCTTTGTTGTTGTTCCGATTATAATAAGAAAATCAATATTTTCTAATGTCTGGTGAATATTGTTTATGAGATCATTTTACCATTTGCTTCAATTGAGAAAAGTGTAGCAATTGTTGTGTGTTTCTTTGTATTTAATTTTCTATTTATTTCCATATATGAGCTTTCAAACACTTGCAGTGGCATCCTTATGGTTGGTCATCAAATGACTTTGTTTCTCATTCTACTTGTGAGAGAAAACTTTGTTTTCTGTTTGTAATGTGGCTCCAGTCTATGTGTCTCCCCCCGGTCTATTGAATCCGACTCTTTAGGGATGAAACATAGTAGGGAATCATTAATTTAGTTCATCATCGTCATTTTTAAAAATTGAGCTCAAAACTTGATAAAAAATGTATATTTCGTCCACAGAAGTAAAAAAATAAAATTCTGATTTTTTGACGTGGAAATCAATGTTGGTCAAAAATTAAAAACATGGTTTCCCGCTTTTTTTTAATTTAAAACGTTTGCAGCGCCATCTTGCATAAAACCATCCATAAAAAACGTACGCGGACATATGCAAAACCTTACAACTGTTCTGCCGTACTTTGCATAAGAAACTTAGTGCGAAAGAGAGAAAAAAATATCCATGCAAAAGTCCATACAAATTTTTTTGTCTCTTTCACACCTAGTTTCTTATGCAAATTAGGGCAGTGTTGACTAGATTTTGTATTGCTGGTTTAAGGAACGATCAATTGCTTGATGTTGTGTTGCTTGTGTAGAACCAAATGAAAATTTTGTTTACCACAAAATGAAATTTATTGTCCCTTGCATTCTGCCGATTTACTGGCCATCATCAAAGCTAGACAATGAAATTACAATTTGAAAATAACTAAGTTTTCTTTAAAATAGTTTGAGGCACATTCCTCCATTTAGACTTACGTCTGAAATCACAATTTATCCTTATTTTGGTTTAGAATTCTCAGATTATACCTGGCTTTTGTATTGCGGTTGTTGTGATAATTGTTGTCACCTGTCGTGACACTTGTCGAGACATCTGTTGCATTGCCATGATATGATGTTGGTTGTGGAAGGTTTATATTCGGGTGTTTAGAGTTGTTTTTTATGATGTTGTAGAAGACAGGAGTAATATGCGCTGCGTCTGACTTGAAGTTCACTGCTGTATCGCCATGTAAAATGATCTGGTTGGCTTCCTGTATTTTGAGCCATCCTTTCATCCTCACTTTTTTCAGAATTTCTTTCCGATTGTAATCGAACTGGTGGTGTGCCGGTCTCGTGTCGAAAACATGTTTAACTAGTGCGGTTCTCTTTGGGTTTCGGTTCATATTTTTGACGTCAGATTCATGGGACTTAAACCTGTCACATAGGCACCATGTTGTCTCACCAATGTAAAATTTGCCACAAACTTTGCATCGCACCCTGTCAACAACGAACCACTGTTGGTCTGTTGTTAGCTTTTGCTTTAGGTCAGTGAAAATTTCACCAACTTTAGCTACAGGTCTTGGTGCTATTCTCGTTATTGCTTTCGACAATTTTTCTGAAAGACCAGCTGGTCGTAGGTAACGTAGGTTAACGAACCGTTTTGGTTGTGTAACCATGGTTGAGTTAGCATTTGGAATAACAGCGTTTCCATCAAATCTGTCCAAATTCAACGATTCATTCGGAACTTCAATCAGCGTATCATGCGATAGTCTAATTCCATCGGGAACTGTGGTTTCGTTGATATATGGGTAGCTCAATAACTCATTCGTGTTGTTTCTTTGGGCTAACCAGTGGACCTTTTTGATTAGCCTATCGATTTCTATTTTTGGAAAATTGTTCATTCTGAGAATCCGATGTACCGTGTCTTTACATTCCTTGTGAAATGATGAGTGGTTTAGGGTGTAGACACGTTTCACAAAAGCGGTGGCGGTGTTGAAAATCATGTTTCTTGGATGCTGCGAATAAAAATTAAGTAATCTATTAGAAGCAATCGGCTTGTGGTACTATTTTGTTTTGATTTTATTATTGCAGTTGAACACCGTTGTATCCAGAAATTCAATGGAATTATCGCTTGTCTTTTCGATCGAACGAATTTAGTATATC
Source organism: Pseudolycoriella hygida (assembly GCA_029228625.1). Classification (NCBI taxonomy): domain Eukaryota; kingdom Metazoa; phylum Arthropoda; class Insecta; order Diptera; family Sciaridae; genus Pseudolycoriella; species Pseudolycoriella hygida. Next base: position 20,898,355 of record CM055403.1, on the reverse strand, counting down.
TAGGACTCTCTGGATCAATTCTCTTTTGATGGATGTTAGGTGGTCATCGACATATGTAAACCAAAAATCGTGTACGAGGCTGAGGTCTGTTAATGTTTTTTCCACTTTGTGTTCGACAACTCTCTCCACTAATATCGGAGCCAATGACGATCCCATGAACATTCCTCTTTTTTGTTTGTAATACTGTCCTTCGTATACAAAGTAATTAGCTTCACAGAGACACAGTTTGAGCATTTTCATGAAATCTTCCTTAGATAGGCAGGTGTTCGGTTCAACCAAGTGAAAGTCGCGTTCAATCATTTCTAATGCAAGTTCCACTGGAATGTTGCCGAAGCAGTTTACGACATCAAAGGAGACAAGCACAACTGTAACGTTACAAAAATAGCAAGAAACAGCGTTTGAAGCATCGAAAATTAATTTAAATGTTACTCATCCCTTAATTTAGGAGATATTTTGATAGAATAAAGCATGTTGGGAATTGTTGGGACAGGACGGTGGGAATATGGAAATAAAATGGAAATATCATGGGCGCGCGGTATCGGTATTCCACACGAATTAGGAAAACAAAAATTAGGAAAAACAAAAATTATGAAAAAAAATTAGGAAACCGAAAATTAGGAAAAACAAAAATCAAGAAAAATTAAATTTGGAAACACGAAAATTAGGAATGAATTAAATTAGGAAAAATCAAAATTAGGAATCAGGCAATCAGGACAAACCAAAAGCAGGAAAATTATTTTTGAGAGATGCGCCGCAGGCCGTGATAAATCCTAAAAAAAGCGGGGTCGAGGGGCGGCTGCCCCCGCGTAGGGGGGTCAAGGTGGGAATATCTCCTTGCGGGGTGTAAGGGGCAGAGCCCCATGCACTGAAGGCAGGCTGCAGGGCGTTAGTAGCTCGCCGCAGACGCGGGGTTTGAGAGGGCAGAGTCCCCTACATTCCAAAAATAAGATTTCGACCTCCTTAGGAATTGAAAACTTTGATGTTTTTCCTGTTTTATTTCCTTCCTGATTTTCGTTTTTCCTAATTTTGGTTTTTCCTAAGATTTCTTGATTCCTGATTTTTGCTTTCCTAATTCAGGTGGACATTCGCGGTAGTAATGCGCCCGTGACGCAAGTTCACATACGTACAATAAAGTAAGAAAATTTTATTTCGTAGACGGCGGAACCGTATATACACAAGTATATACAGCTAAGTTTTGACTTTTTTCCCTTGCGTCGCGTCGTACCCCCTGAGACCAAGACTTTTGGATTCATGGTAAAATTTTGATTGAAATCGATATTTTACTCATTAAAATCGCTCCAGTAGATCCGGTGACTTTTAGAAAATCGTCATTTTCCATACAAAATGTGCTATTTCATAGAAGCCAAAGTAGATGGAAACATCCTACGTTAGTTAGTGGGTTTGTTAGTTAGTTAGTTCCAGAACCATTTGTATAAAAACAGCTCGATAACTTTTCTTGAAATTTTGCAGGGACCTTTGGGTGGGCATTCTACGCCATTTGAGATTTTAAAAAGAGGGGTACCGGCCTCGTTTGGGCGCCAGGCAGGCCCGGACTGGCGACCGAAGGGCGCACCGGGCGAGCCGACTGAGGGGCGCCAATCTAAGAATTTTTGAACATGCAAGGGTGTCGCTATCGTGTTGTAGTTTTCGTGATAATTGGTGCCCAGATTGCATCGGCATGTTGAGTTACGTGGTGCTTTTCTGTTTGGAAACTGTTTGTTGAGACTCGAAGAATTACAGTATTTGTCGTCGGCTCATGTACCCAGGAACAAACAATGTCCAAGCTGGCAAGTAAATAAAAATAACTATATAAAGACAAGAGCGTTTCTTTATGTAACAAAAGCTTTATTATGGCAGTAAGTAAAAGCTACAAAAAGTGAACTATTCAATCAAATGAGGCTGTCGTTCATTCGATGACTGCCCTATCCAACTGGCGGTCGATTAAAACCAACCGGCGGTCGATTAAAACCAACCGGCGGTCGATTAAACCAACCGGCAGTGAGTAAACCCAACCGGTGGTCGACTAAAACCAATCGGCTGTCGATTAATACCGACCACAGGGGTGGGTCGCCAACGGTGTTTGATTTCTTCGAGCCGTTGGTCCACTGGTGAGTAGCGACACCATGGTTTCCCGAGCCGGCTCAGCGGTGCCAGGGATGCGGTGCACATCCCTACCGAAGTGGTTTGGTTAAGAGCCTTACCACGAAAGCCCCCACCGAGGGTAAATTCGGTATCGCGGGGCTGGGGGCCCCCGGGTGTAGTGTGCCATACGAGATGGTCGCATCCGGCCCCAGCGTCTGGTTGAGGTGCCTTGTGGTGCTGCAACGCGGGGGTTGTGGTAGATAGAGAGCTGCGTCAAAACAGCTTGCGCTTCGATATGGGTGACTGAACCCCTAGTCCTTCGTGGGCAACCAGGTTGGCGAGAATTCAGTAGAATATGATAGTGTTCCGAGCCTTACCTAGGTCGCGGAGGTTGCCCGGCCTGCCGTAATAGGGAGAGTCCTTTCAGGGACTCGCGTTAATTGGGCGTACCTCAATTCCGCACCCATGGGAGTCGTGCGGTTGAAGCTCATGCTAGGTACGCACGTTAATATGCGATGGATTGTGTCGATTAATACCAACCGGCGGTCTATTAACACCAACCGGCGGTCTATTAACACCAACCGGCGGTCTATTAACACCAACCGGCGGTCTATTAACACCAACCGGCGGTCTATTAACACCAACCGGCGGTCTATTAACACCAACCGGCGGTCTATTAACACCAACCGGCGGTCTATTAACACCAACCGGCGGTCTATTAACACCAACCGGCGGTCTATTAACGCAGTCGGCAGTCGGTTAAAATCAACTAGTAGGTAGGACAAAATTTTATATTTGAAAGGACGCAAAGGACAAATTGAGGACATAATATTAGGCAGGTCAAGAAATTCTTCGGCCACCATGACTACATAAATGTAACACCACCTAAATGAATCCAAATCACTGGGACAATACGCAACGATATCTCAAGCAGAAATCATTGGCTCATGTAATGTAAGGAACGTTATTTGCATCTTTTTTACTCTTACTACATGGTCTTTTAAAATTAAGACAAAACATTCCGTTTCTTACATTACAACCCATCTACTTTGCAAACTTTGTGAATTTGCTTGCGTTCACCATTGTTTTCCATACAAACTGGTAACTTTTTTATAAAATTGAACGAAAATACATTTATGTACACTCAGTTTCTAAAGCATTTACACTATTTACAGCGGTAGAATGGTACGTGGAATGAGCCCTATGCGATAATCGAAACGTGTGATAAGAACGGACCAGAACAGGGGCGTGATAGTCTCTTGTTTTGATATTTGCAAGTAATACTCGACGTGAAGTCAGCTACAGTTGTGACCGAAGCTAACTTCATTGCAAAAAAATCAGTTGATTTCATTCATAAATTTACCAAAATCAGCTGACTTCACTGAAAAGTTCACAAATCAGCTGATTTTTTTTTGCAATTGCAGCTAACTTCACGTTGAGTATTACTTGCAAAGATCAAAACAAAAGACTGTCACGCCGCTGGACCAGAACCAGCTCTAGGACTCACCTACGCGACTCAGCGGGAAGCCATTAGAGCACACTACCTGAACCAACACAAACTTCAATCGTAAAATTTACATAACTGCAAACACAGCAGAGCGTTAATTACAGGACCGAACCTTAACATCACAAAGTACCTTCTCAACAAGAGAGAAAACTCGTAGGTATGGTTAATCTCCCTTTGACGAAAGAAAAAATTGATAAAGAAATCAAAACAATTGTCGACATCGGTAGAGTCAATGGCTACCAAGAAAGCGCTGTGATGAACATAATCAACAAACACCAGAGAAAAAAGGCACTTGAGAACGTCTCAACGTTTTTCAAAGACAACAAGCCTGAAGAACCTGTAAAGCGAGTGAGTTTTGCCTATTACCCCCGTGTCACAGATGGAATGAAAAAAATATACAGAGAATACGACACACAGGTAGTCCATAGAAATGACTATACCCTCAGACACATGCTGGGTTCGTTGAAAGATGTCCCCCCTGACATTAAGAAGTCTGGTATATACCGGATACAGTGTAAGACCTGTGGTAGATATTATTATGGGATGACAATCAGGCAACTAATAACTCGATTTTTTGAACATGTAAATTCCAAGAATTGGAAAAATAAGACGGCTGTGGGCAAACACTTGTTTAAAACTAATCACGAAATCGACATCACGACCCTAAAATTAGTTGAAGAAGTGAGACGCCCATGGAACATTGTATATAATGAAGCAATCCACATTCGTAAGAACTCTCATTTAAATCTATTGAATGAAGATAAGGGAGATGTCGATTCCCTTATCCTGACCTTGTTTGATAAGAAGAGAACCATTGACAACAACATCATAAGCTTAGACGATTCGACACATACTGTAGTGGATGACGACGAGTTCTTTGACTGTGAATGAACATACAAATATGACTACAACGGAACACCGCAACATTGACGATTTCGAGAGCCTTGTAATGAATGGCACATTGTATGACGACACTGAAATGTGGAAAACGTTACACTTGACATGAACCTACCCGATCTCTAAATGAAGTTGTTTTGTAATTGTACTCGTAATTGTAACATTGTTCACCCTGTTGTCACCTGTTAAAAAATTCGTTACCCGTTGTATGATGTACGTAATTGCAGTATCAATTTTGAGATGACTTTATGTATGTATTTTTCAAATTTCCTTAAGGTTGTGTCAATATGCTTTTAGTTTGAACCAAGCCCTGATGATGGGAACATAGTTCCTGAAACCGGTTGGTTAAAGAATAAAAAAATAAAAGGCATAATTTAAAATTGGAGAGTTTATTTCAAACAAACCCTGTTTTCGTAATATTTACACAATTGTGCCGTATTCTGCGTATCAATTAATTTAATAATTTGTTAATTGAATTATTATTACATTCTCGTAGGCTCATTTTAACATTTTAACAAAAAAAAAAAAAAATTAACAAAAACTGAAACTTCAACTGTTTTACAAGTTGGTAATTTGAAAAGATTTGGTCGCTGTTCGTTACACATATTGAAGCACAATTGAACGGTGTTCAGCACCATCTTTGTCATTCTATTGTTACCACAATGAAAACACTCAGTTACTACAGAACACCGTTCAATTGTTCTTCAAATGTTTCGATAACACTTTTTTGTTAATTTTCTTCTTTTTTTTTGTTAAATAAATGAACTTTCATCCAGATGTAAATATCATTTTTTGACGAGTTGGGCCGGAAAAGTGCCATTGGCTATGATAAAATGAAGTCAGTAACTATGTATCTTGCCTGAACTGGCTGTAATCACAACATACTTTACACACACACGTACAAATATTGCAGTTTTGTGAGGCAAAAATAGCTTTTTACTTGATCATTTTTTAATATTTGCGAGTTCCTTGCGTTTGACTCACAAGACAAGATTCAACAAAAAAGATACTTGTCGAAACTGATGCATGACATGTTTGGTATCATTAGAAAGCTTAGACTATAGGCTAACTCACAAAAATTATTTTGTTGCGAAACACTCTCACCGGTGAGCTAGAGAAGTGCTCAAAGCTTCCTGATGGTGGCCTTTTATACAAAAATCGACTTTTAAAAAAATGACACCTGCAGGTCACAATATGTAAATTATTGCACCACTTTTAATACGACCATCTTCAGTTTAGTAATATATGTCGGAAGAGTTATAGTCATGAAATTTCCTGTCACACTGGTCCCAATGGATAAGTGTTTGTTGTCAAAATTAGTTGAAATTTACGGATGATTAAATTTCTTCAATAAAACTAGCGTGACAGGATACTTCACGACGATGACTCTTCTAATACATAATACACTAATACCAATACTGTCGTTTTAACATGATGCAATAGTTTACATACTGTGTCCTGCAGATGCCATTTACTCCATTTTTACGGAAACCCGTAAATGCAATCTCTAGCTGGGGGGCGCATCTTTAGCTGGGGCTTATCTCTAGCTGGGGGGCACCGGGAGATGCCCGGTCAGCCCATATGGCCAATTCGGGCCTGGCGCCAGGGCTCTTAGAAGGCGCCATAAAAAGCCCATATAAAAGAATGTTTCGTATGTGTGTGTGAGTGTATTGAAAGTATGAGTCAAATATGAGCAACATTTTTGGACTATGTTAGGGTGGAGATAGATGTTTGGTGTCAAAGGAAAAGTTGCTGGGTTGGGTGTGTAGCATGTCAGGATGGCCAACAAAACGGCCGAAGGACGGTATGAGATGGACTTAGGGAAAAATTTATTTTTTTTCAATTTTTCTTTGGGTTGGAGATATATGTTCGGGGTCTAAGGAAAAGTTGTTGAGTTGGGTGTGTAGTGTCAGGGCGATCAACAAAATGACAGACGGTGGTATGGGACAGACTTAGGGAAAAAATTAATTTTTTTTTTTGTTGGAGATAGATGTTTCGTGTCAAAGGAAATTTTTTTCTTCCAAAACTGCTGGTATCACAAAAGAAAACCTTTTTAAAAAGGAAACGTGAAGCAGGTCCCTTCTTCCAAAACAACTGATATCAATTTGGGTGACGCTTACAGCTTCGGAACGCAAAAAATTCTTTTGAAATATAAGTGCTCTAGGTCGGTTATAAAAAAAATCGGTCCAATGCAATTTTTTTTTAAATTTTGAGATTTTTTAGGGCCCATAACTTGTATGCTACAATATAGTCTACCTTTAGGCGCTCAAATATTATATTTTCGCTGATATCAGCAGACAAAGACGCAGTTGCAAAAAAGTAAGTCCGCATTTTCTTTCCTAAATATGTTGCCTTTTAATAGTAATTAAACTTATTTTTTGCGATCCTCCCTACTCTGAGAACGGCGAAAAAAATCGTAAAAATTTGCACAAAAACTTCTCGTTCTGAGACAAGGTTCAATCCCAAAAAATAAGTTTAGTTCCTCTTAAAAGGCAACATATTTAGGAAGGGAAATGCTGACTCACTTTTTTGAAACTGCATCTTCGTCCACGGATATCAGCAAAAATATAATATTTGAGCCCCTAAATGTAGTCTATATTTTAGCACACAAGTTATGGACCTTAAGGATTTAGAGAGGTTTTTGCGCTGTTTCTTCGGACGGGTTTTTAAATATTGCCCTTTCGGCAATTTCCAGTCCAATTTCATGCACTTAAGAGTTAAGGTAACATTTCGAATCTTTTTGCAATATCTATTCTGTTTGCCACATCTATTCTGATGCGTATGGGTCTGCTGCATATGTTTTCCATTGCGCTTTATACAAGTTATTATATGAAACCTATTTTTACCACCTCCTGACACATACCTACTTGAAAACCACTAGCGCCGAAATTTGTAATAATATCACTAAACTAACATGCGGTTTTCGTCTCCGCAGTCCAGCGAGTCAAATGGACCATAAGTCGTCTCTAACTTTTACATCTGTGCTATTTACAACTATACTATTTTGGTCGACAATTTCGTGATATGTCTCTTAAATAGAACTTTTGGAAATAAATGGAAATATTGGAAATAATTTGGAAATATTGGAAATAAAATGGAAATATGGAAATAAAATGGAAATTTGGAAATAAATTATGGAATTGGAATTACTGGGACACAATTTTGACCAGTGGTTTCCCCCTCGGGCAATTCACATAGTGCACAAGCTAAAAATACGGATTTTAGACTCCCCTTCCCCTTGCGCACAAAAATATATGGAAAAAAATCAGAATGTATGGAGCGCACTCTTTTTTCTCACTACACCCAAAAAAGCGTGCCGCGCGCCGGCCTTATGTCGTTCTTCCGAAGAACAGAAAGTTAAAAATATAATGTAACAATGAATTCAACATGACATAAGCGTTCACATTCAGCAAAATCACTCTCCCCATTTCCCCATGTCACACTCCTCATTTCGTACGTTTCTGTTCTAAAACTGCATCAGCCTTGGTAGAGGTGATAGACGACATTACCTGCTTCTCATTGATTTCAGCAAAACCTTTGATAGTATTAGGCAGGATCTATTCCTCCTATTACTCCGGGATAAGTACTTTTTCAGCTCTTAAATTGATCAGTAGCTTTCTTAGTAAACGGTTTCAGTGCGTTCAGATATCGTCGTATACTTCTTCTGGACACTGGAAGAACGGGGGAATGGGAATGGGACGGGTGGTTCAGTGGTGAGCGCAACTTCCACCGAGAAGGCCCGGGTTCAAGCCCCGGAACGGGGAATTTTTCCCTGAGAGATTATAGACCGTACAACGTCCCTAAGTTCACTCAAGCTTCATAAATTGGGTAGTTACTGTGGAGTAACGAAAAAAGTATCAGGAAAAGAGAAAATCATTTGTGACGTCACAAGCATTTGATGATTCTGTATACGCAACAATGGCCAACGAAGACTTGTTAACATGTCAAGCAAAAAAGAAATACAGTGAACTCTCTCTATAATGAATTCTGAAGGGAGTCGTGTTCATTATAGAGAGATTTCATTATAGAGAGATAATAGGTGTAATTATTTCATTTCGAAAAATATTTTCGGAAGGTTCAATGCAAATTTCGTAACAACCAAATCTTTAACGTATAAAATTCATAATGCATCAAAACAAAATCAATTATTCTGCCGAACATAAATGCATGATAAGCAATGAGTGAGTTGTTGTTGATTTTTACAGCATCCATCGTCATAGGAGGCACTTTTTCAAAGGAGAAAAATATATTTTTGAATTTTTTTTTTGTTCATTATAAAGAGGTAGAAAATCGTTGGTGCTACTCCCACTAGTCAACCATAGATGGCGGTGTACTGGAAACACATCACTTTCGAAAAATATGGCGGGCACTGAACACGGTGTGAATGATGATGGCCTTTCAATGTGTCGCACAAAACAAACAACATCATCACTTCGGCTCTTCGGACCTGTTACATGGTAACCTCCCGTTGAGAATGCATCGGACATATCAACATAAGAACGAAAAAATACAGTAGTTCCTAAGAATTTATTGTAATAATAAGAATGTATGTAATAGTGTTAGATATTAGATGTAAAAGCCATACGATTAATAATACACTGGAAGAACTGAATTCCCGACCCGACCCCGAAAAAAAACCAGCTTAATGCAGTTGACGTGCAAAACTATTATGGAACACTAAAGGACGAAGTCTCTAGGAACCTCGGGTACTAAAGGTTAATGCGGACTTAGCGTCGAACGGAGGGTGGTCATGTCGTAACGGCCTCACTTTAATTGCAAAAAGATTCAGGTCATAGTCTTCAGCAATAACAGCCTGCAGTTCCTTTGTTTGTTTTAAATAACGAAGTGGTTGCCTCTAGAGTTTATGCGGGCTTAGATCAGATTAGATTAGAATTTTTGGGGTATTGGCACCTGGATCCAGGATCCTGCCCCGCCGATTCTTCCTTTATTGAATCATAAATGAAAATGAACAATAGAGAAACGAAACAAGACTAAATAAACTTAAAGGTATGGTGCAGTATTATGTCGTCTAATATTCCTGCTGCTCTTGTAAAACCTGACTTATAAACAATCACTGATGACGTGCAGAAATAGGAATATTTTCGTAGAGCTGGGACTCGTCTCAGGGATGAGCCCTCTAGTGTTTGAACTTGGAATATTGTTGCTTTGGTCCTCTTTAAAGGTTCGTTTGAAGTGTTTGGGGTGGCGGTAAGCTTTTGAACTATTGATATATCAAGAAACCTTGCTTAAACTTAACCGTATATCGGGATTCTTCTTCAGGAAACTTACACCACAGCCGGTAAAAACCCTGCTGCCCTCTGCATTAGAAATTTTTAACTCGAGGACGCAGCCTAGTGCCGAGTTGGAACTTATATGACGTATAGATGTCACGCTAATGTATATACTTTGGTGAAGACAGATCAGACAGATGCTTAGCACCAGACTGTTTTCTATATTCCCAGGTAAGGGACCAAAGTACGCAGCCAGGTGTCGAATTATAAATTTATACAAAGTAATGTACTCGCTACTTCATGAGTTTCGGCATTTTCTTTTCAGCACCAAGTGTCCTGGCTGAAAGTGCAGACCTATCTTCTAGGGAAAAGTTTGTTGAAAAAACTAAGCAATCCTAAAAAAGTAGGTCAACTACGAGATGAAAAACCAATGACTTTGTTTAGCTATCGATAGAGGTAAGCGGGTTAGCCGAATGTATCGAAAAACCCGACCCGAACCCGAATCTGATTCAATTCTATCCGAGGGCTGACGCACTGTCTTCTGGTCGTCGATTTTGTTGTTCAGGCTACACGTTTTTATCACGTCGTTGACTTTGTTTTCTATTCGATTTGTTGGATTACGTTTGGTTTTTATGTAGACACTGGTATCGTTTAGCATTTGTTCCATCGATTCGTCGTATTCTTTGCGGTTCAAAATTATTGTGGTGTTCCCTTTGTCAGCGTTTATCACTGCGATGTTCTATAGTTTTCCAGAAATAGTTTGGTCCGATTCACCATGAGCAGTAGGAATTTGTCTGAATATTTAGATCGTTTGTAGTCATTTATGAAATTCGTTGTGATGTTAACGACTTTCGATCTAATTTCATCTGCTTTCGGGTTTTTAGACCCGTACGAAGAACGAAGTTCTTCGAAAAGGGATCTTATACGTTTACCACAACGTTTGTAACGAGTCGAATTTCGACCGGGAGTAGGGGAGGGAAGCACCGATCATGGTCCCTAAATGACGAATCAGCAATAAAAAAAAATGTCCGTCCGCCCGCCTGTCAACACGATAACTCGAGTAAAACTCAACCGATTTTCAAAAACTTTTTTTCCTGAAAGGTAACCGGAAAATCTTTATTAAAATTGAATCTGGGCACTGTTTAAGTGGCCGTTTAAGAGGCCGTTTAAGTGGCTTTTGGTCTTTTGTACATAACTCGAGTAAATCTTTTCCGATTTTCAAAATTTTTTTTTAATCAAAAGATGAAGCAATTCCCAACAATTTATGGAAGAAACTTTTTTGAATCTGAGAGCCTGGACTCAGCCAGGGTTCTAAAACTGAGTCTCTACAAGGGCCCTACGGGTTTTTTGTGAATAAACCTTTTCCGATTTTCAAAAAAATTTTTCAATCGAAATGCCTGCCAATATGTTAGCGTGGATCGATCTAGACAATATATTTTCGAAAAATTCAAACATTTTGAGAACTGTCAGTGTCAGTAGCAAACTTTTTTTGTCTATGGAAGTATGGTTCAGAGGCTCTAGGTCGGTTCTTATATCGGCGGTAGTTACCAATAACATTTTTTGAAAATACGTCTGAAAAAAAGTTTTCACTTTTTTTTAAACAATTTTAACTTTTTTTTATTTTGACGGTTGCTTGAATATTTGGACAGACTTTCCAGTACTGTAAATGTGATTTTTCATTGGGCACATTTACCCAAATTAAGAAATCTTTTCATCTAATTTTTGTCTATCACGAAAGTATACGTTATTTCGATTGTAAATGGCCACAACAACATCTAAATATGACGATGACATTTCCACAGATGTAGGGTTTTTGGCGAATCTGTGGAAGTTTGATCGTCACATTTACATGCAACAGGGCCTATTTAGTTGAATTTTTCGGTGAATTTTTATGAATTTGTTGAATTCGGTGAATTCCGTGAATTTTTATGAATTTCCGCGAATTTCAGTATCCTTCGTTAGATTTTGTTTTGAAAAGTTCTTATTTTGTGTGACCATTTTCGATATCAGTAGTTTTGGAAGGACTTACGTCACATTTTGCTGCGTGAACCGATTTTCAGCAACACATCAGCTCTCACTAGAATTTTCCGTAGAATTCTAAAAAAATATTTTCGGGAAGGTACGTGACAAAAAGTTATTATAAATTTTTTGTCGTCACGACCCCTCATACGGATTCCAAAACTGATATTTCTGATATATGAACTTCTGAATGAGTTACTATTAGACATTGACCATGGCAAGGTTGCGAGTGCGCTGTTTCTTGACCTAATGAAGGCGTTTGATTGTGTGGATCATAAAATCCTAATCCAAAAGCTAAATTGGGCAGGTATCAGGGGGATTGCTCTTGACTTATTCAGGAGTTATTTGACCAATCGAAAGCAGCGTGTAAAATTAGCTAGCAGTGAGAGTGAACTGCTGAGTATTGATATCGGTGTCCCGCAAGGTAGCGTTCTTGGTCCACTTCTTTTCATTATTTTTATAAATGACATCCATAGGCTGCCTACCAAAGGTTCTATTTCGCTGTTCGCAGACGACACTGGAGTCTTTTGCTCCAATGTCTCTCACACGTTAAATATCGATCACTTTAATCATGACCTTGTACTGCTAAATGACTACTTCAATATCAATAAACTTTCTTTGAATATAAATAAGACTAAAGTCATGCACTTCAGAACTAAGGAGCATAGTGATATACCAGATTGTTTGCTAAATGGTCAAGTTGTTGAGGTTGTGACTGTCTATAAATATTTAGGGCTGCTGATTGACAATGAACTTAATTGGGTGGCCCACATCACTAATATTTGCAAAAAGCTGGCATCTGTGTCAGGGGTCCTTAACAAATTAAAGCACATTCTTCCCAAAAGTGTTCTTTTTAAGATTTACTATGCTCTGGTTCATTCTAGAGTTAACTATTTAATAGGGATATGGGGACATGCGTCCACGAAAATATTGCAGCAGGTCCAGGTCATGCAAAAACGATGCCTGAAGAATGCAACTTGCAAGTTGTCGCAAAGACACTCTACATCTGATCTTTTCAATACCCATTGTAAGGGAATACTCAACATAAACAGCTTATTCCGACTGAATGTATGTGTCTTTGTACATAGTTCGTGAGAATTGCCTCCACAATGTTGCATTTAAACGAACGGAGCATAGATACCCAATACGTAGAAAGCCATATTTATCTTATAGAAGTACGTCAACGAAAATGGGGAGTTGTGCCATCACGGTTTGGGGTAGCAGGTTGTACAATGCACTACCGGAGCAATTCTTTGGGATGAGGCCATGCCTGTTTAGACAGAGGCTAAAAGAATGGCTATCCGAGCGGCAATACCCAGGGATGAGTGTGACTGCGAATTGACAAATGGGTCGTTCGTTGTTGTTGTGCACGAGCTTGATAAAGTGATAGTAATTCTGTAGTAACTATGAATTTGTGTGTTGAATCAGGTTCAAGTGCTTTCTTTTTTTTTTTGTATTCCATTTATAAACTTAATAATTAATATGTGGATGGTGCATAGTTTTATGAAGGGGTTTATCGCATACATTTGGCCTCTACCCATTGCCACCAGTTGAAGAACCCTACGATTCCCTCTACCCTCCCATAAAATAAAATAAAATAAAAAATATGTAAAAAAAGATAAAAATAATTCTGATTGAATGACTTATCCTAAAATCCCTACCATTTTCCATCCCAAGATAACTTGTGATAATTAACTTTAAATGAAAAATTTATTATATTGATTCTTTATATTTTTCATTTTATTAATAACGAAGATATCGAGCC
>CM055403.1:20837626-20875778 GCA_029228625.1 Pseudolycoriella hygida | reverse complement strand
GACCCTCGAAAAACCATGTTTTTGGTCACTTCCTCGACTATATCTCCGGAACCACTTGATCGATTTTGCTCATCTTCGAACTTGAATCATGGGAGGCATGTACCTTTCAGGGAAAAAAAGTTTAGGCTGATCGGTTGAGACGTTTGGAAAAAAAAGTGGAGATGGACGGACGGACGGACATTTTTTTTTTATTTATCTAGACGATAATAGATGCATCCCCCCCACTCCCACCTCGATCTACCCCATGTTACAATAAAATTGTTTGTAGTAAACGTATAGGACCTCTTGTACTTCGTACGGGTCCAATAACAATAAACCAAATAGAGCAGCGATCGACTATTTGAAGTACGGGAAAAAAATTATGACAAGGTCTGGGACAAAGATCGTAAGTGTATTGAGAAAAGGAAAGATTCCTTATTAAATAAGTATTTGATATGTTACTCAAATTGATCATATAAACGTTGGTGACTCGCGTATCTTTAATATAGATAACTCTTTCCTAAATGGTCATGTTCTCAGTTTTAGTTTCATAAACGGAAGAAACTTTAACGAAACCTCTTTTACAAAGTCGGCGTCATTCATACAATCAGGAAAACCGATAGGCGTACTTTGCATGTATAAATTACGGAATGAACACAAGTTTCTTAATATTCGCTGCTCCAAAGAAATGATCCCTAAACCTCGTTTACATAACAATATTTTGACAATAACAAGTAACCTTGTTAAAACATTCAATGAAAATTTCAAATGAAAGACACTTTTTCGAGAGGTGACGCACTTCTGTGGTTTATGGAATAAATGGAATAACTGGGAATAAATGGAATAAATGGAATAAATGGGAATAAATGGAATAAATATCGGAATAAATGATAATTTTTTCAAATTCGTCAAAACCTCAAATAGACTTGATTTTGATGGCAACACACACAACAAACCATACTAATGTGTCAAAAAGTGAAAAAGCCCTCTTTTGAAAACTTAAAAGAATTTTTGTTGAAAAATGAAATAAATGGAATAAATGAATTTATACCATTTCCATTTATTCCCAAAAAAAAACAAAATTTAATCTCAGGACGGTTTAAATGCTTTATAATTTGTGCAAACCTTTTTTTGAACTTATTTGTCTAACTTGTGATGTGTTTGGTTCAGGGTTCAGATATTTCGCAGAAACAACAAAAAAATTTTTGGGAATAAATGGAATAAAAGAATAAATGGAATAAATTTAGTGCGCCACCCCTCGCACTTTTTGTTACATATCCAAAATCACATTCCTTTCAATTCCCAATGAATCCAAAAAAATCTAAAAAAATCAGGAATAATCTCAAAAATCTTAAAAAATCACAAAAAATCCCAAGAATCTCTAAAAATCCAAAAAAAATCTCAAAAAATCCCAAAAATTTATTAGAAAAAAATAGTCGGTTACCCCTCAAAAAAATCACAAAAATCGAAAAAATAAAAAAATCACAAGAAAATTTAATCAATTTTGGAGTCGGTGCCCCTTGGGAGGAAATGAACATGAATTTCATTATTGTTTTTCTAAGTGCAAGTAACAAGCGTATTTTCTTTTCCTTTCGTTTGGAGTGCCTGGCAGAGCATTGT
This sequence comes from Pseudolycoriella hygida, assembly GCA_029228625.1. NCBI lineage: Eukaryota > Metazoa > Arthropoda > Insecta > Diptera > Sciaridae > Pseudolycoriella > Pseudolycoriella hygida. Next base: position 20,874,179 of record CM055403.1, on the reverse strand, counting down.
TTATCGAAAATCTGCCGATTTTAATAGAACCTCTCCGAATACCTACCCAAAACACCTGCAGCAATCATGGTGAAACGACGTGATGGCAATAATTTACCTTAAAAATTTATATACAAAAGACTGAATTCGGCGACGTAATAAAATCTCTTTATTCAATTCAAAATTCAGTTACATAATTATTACATTGTCAAAATATGTATAAATTATCCTAAATATAAAATGAAAAATATTTTTAAACCATTTTTCATGAATCATTATCTAAACGAAATAAAATTGATTTGAAAAAAAACTATGTACATGTTCCAAAATAATCAAGTGCATCAGATCAATCAATAACATTCTGAATATAAAATTAACAAATAAAGGATTTTACCCCGGCGTTCGCCAATTTTTTATTTTTTTTTTTTGTTTTTTTTTTTTAGTTTTTCTTTTCCTCAAACCATATTTACGTTTTTTATTAATAATATAGAATTCTGTTTGATGTATAAACTATTTACACTTTGAATCATCATTTTATTTAAAAATTACAAAAAATTGTTGTTTTGTTACACGACTGGCTGAACAATGTTGAATGCCCTTCACAAGTTGTATAACTTCGCCATTAGCAAATCTATTTGCTCGCAATTTTATAGAGCATAGTCCATGAACCTTGCCATAAACTCAAGTAATAGCTTCTGAGACCGGAAGAAGGAGGAGATCAAATTCTAGAGACTTTTCAGGACAGTCGTACCGAGGAGAATTTTCCAGTGAGCTTCACGGACGGATTTAAAAACATAGATGGGACGTGAGGTGGAATGATTTTATCTATGAAGTCTCGGTACTATTTTTGATGCCGAGACCTACGCTGCTATGAGTGTAATGAGACGCCGGCTGCCGTCCAAGGGGCTATCAAGGTGATGGTAGGCTACGACGTCTGGTGTAGTTCAGGAGTTCAAGAAAACTTTAAATCAAATGGATCTGAAAAACCACTAGAACGAAAAGAGAGACTGCGATCCAGTCTAGAGAACCAGAAAATCGTGTGATCGATTAAAATAGTAAGGGAGTAAATGTTGATCATCGGGGATCCAACACACAACCTCGTGTGTCTCTAGTGGCTTACTTGTGTTGTAATTTATAGCAAAAGATGTGATTGGTAATGTGTAGTACAAAATATTGTTTGTTAAAAATTTAATTCATTTTAAGCGGTGGGACATCGTCTTATAGTCAATATTTTTGCATTTGCGATATTTGAATGAAACTAGGAAAATTTGAACTATGCGTGTGCTATCATTGTCAACTTGACAAAAAAAAAAATTTTTTTTTTGTAACGTTCGTTGGTAGAAAGTTGACTATTTCGCGAAGAATTTTTTTTCTAACGAAATTTTGTCTTCCAGTAAACGTAAACACTGAACAACCAACAAATTCGAAATAAGTCGGACCATCGATGAGCATCAGCAGCATCATGACCATCAGAAGCATCATAAGCATTTGATGAGAATTGACTTCCTGTTTCGATATTATTGTTTGGTCGTGACGTTTACTCCGTTAACTTCATGGATCTTAAGGAGCTTAAGGCTAAAATTTTATCCAGTCGATGATGTGTGAGCTGATGTTACAATAGATTCTGTTTTTTACTTTTACAAAAATTAAAAATTTTCTCTTCCACTTTTTACAACAATGTCCACATGGTGAACTATTGTAACGTTGGTCGATTCGTATGGCAGAACTAGGTGGTTTTTTTTCAGACTAAGTAAATGAATTCTACAGTCGCAGCAAAATGGTTATAATTAGGATATTGGATAACTGATGTGGTAATGCGGTTGGCGTTAGGCAGTTGCAGCATAAGCGTCATTTTTGTCGATAATGGCGTTGCTTGAAAACTTGTGATGTAAATTCGCGTGTCTCACAAGTATGCAATGCTTCATTTCAGTTTCGTTTGGTGTCTAAAGTCCTTCGACATTTTCCAGCTTGGACCGTAAATCACACCATGACACACTTATAGTGCAATCTACTTTTTCGCCGGATTACGGCAGCTAATATTATACAATTTTCCAAGCGAAAGGTCCCACAAATCACTTAATACAACTCTTAACACTAAGAAGGGCTGACCCTTGAAACCAGTTTTTTTTGTTATTTTTACTGCGAAGTTTACAATCTTGTTAATTCATTGATTTACAATTCTCTAAGGCTGATGCCGTTGAATGCCTAAAATGTGAAAGAATTAACACGACTGCATTAAAGGTGTGCACCGCTTATTTTACACCGTCAGATGGCTGAGTTATTTTCTGTCTTACATCAACAAACGATCAATCATATTTTTCGCACTAAGTTCGTATTTTCGCCTAATTTCTTGGGAAAACTATCCCTATTGAGTAAGTGGTAACGAAGTGAATACTGACCAGAAACGGTAAAATATATTCCAAGAGGAACCATGAGTTTGTCTCCTACTGGAGGAATACAAGAAAGTGTCGAAGCCAAAGTATCAACGTTAGACTGAAAACTTTTACTGGGGCGATGATCGACCGCTTTGAATTTAACAAATAGATCGGTAAACGTCGTTCCGAGTTATGATCTATATGGGAAACAAATGAACACAGACCTCCTATGCTACTGTCCCGCTTTCATTAACGAAAGGAGGAAGCACTTGGGTGGCTGTCCAATCACATAATCTAATATTAACATCCATAACATATCCCTAGCTCAGGTAGATTTGACAAAAAAATCTACGAGTAGGAAAAAAATATAGTGAGCACAATGTGCCCAATATCAAGACGAGAAACACTGTGGAAAAGTTCTAATTTCAGGAACCCATGTGTCTACTGACTTGAATCTTTGCTTGAAATCAAAAAATAGATCGGAACATATGAAAACTCATGACATGATGCGATTACTTCAGGGATGCGATCAGGGATCGTCCCTAAATTACGTAACGCTTTTTCAGTGTTGCCACAAATTTTAAATCATCGATATCTCGGGATAGACGCACTCCAGAGAGGTCAAATGTATGGTCGACCCCCAATTTAGGGGGTATAAAAGGGGGGGTCGGCCGTACATTTAACCTATCTGGAGTGCGTCTATCCCGAGATATCGATGATTTAAAATTTGTGGTAACACTGAAAAAGCGTTACGTAATTTAGGGACGATCCCTTAGTGCCTCGACTCAAAGTTTGATACTTTGATAATTCCTGAGTTCTTATAGTTGTATGTCAGATCAATTGACAGCAACGAGCAGCAAAAAATTCTGAAGAATCCTGAGAAAAGTAAAATGTAATGGCGCCACGGGTGACATCTCTGATATTGTTTAAACAATTGAGCATGTGGGGCGAACCATGATGGGTGAAAATAAGGCCTAAATGAAAATTGGTTTTTAGCTGCTCAATGCCTGAAATGATCTTAAGAAAATGTAAGTTTGACAGAGTCTCGTCAGACAGTTTGAAATGGCTCTAAATCGCCTCCAAATGAACTTTGATATATTTTTGCATTGAGAAAAATCAAATACAAATCTTGTCACCTCGAAAACACTACCGAATCATACATTTTTCCGACAAACATCGTTCACTTGACATTCGCCGCGCAACTGTCGATCACTCGGTGCACACCTCTAGAATGCATTTTACACCAATACTACAACTTCCTTTTTTATTTTATTTTTTTATTTTGTTGAAAGTAATGTTTTCCATTTCCCTTTATGTTATTTACATTTTTTTTTAGAATTAATTTGAAAGTTGTTTAGTTTTTGATTGGAAGAAATGAAAATTATTTTGTTCGCATTGATGCGGCTATCAGCAACCATTTTATTTCATTTCATACGTTTAGAGTAGCATCGGATCTGTCAGTTGACAGAAGCTGGTGCCACGCACTAAACTCGTAAATGAGGAAAATTGTTGTATAAACCTCCCAAAATGCAAAGGACAATATTTAATTTACTTGAAAAAATGAAAATGAATTTGTGTTAAGAAAGAAACTTCGACACTTCGTATCGCATTTTCAATCTTCATCGAAAGCTTAGATAGTGTATTGTGTACGCTTACGCATGTTGGTCGTCGATTCTACGATTAACCGAATTGAAAATTGTCCATGGGAGCTGATGGTAAAACTATTTTCGAAGCACATTCTTAATCGAAATAAAAATGAGTGCTGACTGCATAAGTGGATCGTATTTACAACTTAAATTAGAACGGGTGACCATATTTCCTAATCTTAAAATGCGCAACATGAAAAAATATAAAACAATAGGGGCGGAATTATCTTAATTTTTAACTAAACTCACGGAAATATATTTTTGCATTAATAGAATTTTGTACTTCTGCGCAGCTTTTTATCACTACAAAAACTTGCGCAGAAGTACAAAATTCTCTTTGATGCAAAAATATATTTCCGTAAGTGTAAACTGTTCTTAGTTCATTAACTAATTTAAAATGAAAATTGAAAAAAAAAATGTTACACACAAAATACAAAAAGTTTGGGATACGAAATTCTGACCGAATTGCAACGTGTGTAAATATATCTATCTCCCTTATCAATCTAGTGTTTTAAATTATTTTTTTTTTGTTTTACCTTTCGTTTAAATATGCGAAAAATGGTTTTCAACTTCAAACTGTTATTGTTACATATTTACTGTAGTCGTAGCATGAGGAATTCGAACATTTGTTCCACCATTTTTCTTCAATGGTTGTCACGATGTACATGCAACCTCAGTCGTTGTTGTATTTGATGATGACGTAGCTGCTGTTGTTATTGTTGTCGACGAATCAGCATCAGCTTTGATCACGGATGACTGTTTATCAGATGATATCGATGTGTTAGGTGAAGTACTAGGGCTATCGTCAAACTAAAGAGAAATAAAATAAATTACATTTTGAAGACCCAGTTATGTTACATTGTTAGACAGACTATAGAGTGGATAGTGGAAGATGCAAATATACAGGAGAAGAATCGTAAGATTGTGCAACGTTTCGTTTTAACTCGTTTAACCGAAAAACCAAGTTTTACATGTACAGAATGCAAGCGAATACGTGAAAAAAGAGATAAAAGAGAAATAAGAAAGATGCACAAGCTTGTGATTCTCTTCCTGTATATTTATGTATCTCTTGCTAAAATTGTTATTTTGACGTGTGGGCATGGAGGTTCGAGCCGTTGAAGGCATACTATAGGAGCTTTTCATGCAGAGAGTCAGAGCACATCATTTTTAATTGTTTCGATCACGTTCGCTCACGTATGACAAATACTATAATCTGATTGGCATTGTTCAATCGTTCAGTCAGCTGTTATACTGTTTTGGCTCTCTGAAAAGTTCCTATATTTTAACTAACGAGAACAGATATATCGAGATAAATGAAAATGGTCTAGACGGATATATTCGACATTACTGTTCAAGGTAGATAACATTTATTACGCGCTAGATGGATCTTTACTTTAAGAGTGATATCGCGAACTCTTCAGGAGGTTTACATACATGCCAAATCCGAATCAAGGGATCTATGGCTCATTCGATTCTCCTTCGAAAATGAGCAGACTTGAGTCTAAATGAGCTCTAACTTGAGTAAAACTTGAGCGATTTTGAAAAACTTTTCTTCCCTGAAAGCTAATCGAAAAAGCTTATATGGGATTGAATCTGGGCCCTGTCGGGCCTAGGACCGCTGAGCTAGGGCCGTTTAAGTGGTTTTTGGTCTTTTGTACATAACTTGCGTAAATCTTATCCGATTTTCATAAACTTTTTTTTCTTGAAAAGGCCTGGGTATACCGGACAATTCATGGAAGAAACTTTTTTGAATTTTGAACTTTTGGTCTCAGCCATGGCCCTAAAACTGAATTTCTACTAGGGCCCAACGTGTTTTTTCAACATAAATCGGGTAAGTCTTATCCGATTTTCAAAAACTTTTTTTTCCTGAAAGATAATTACCAAATTGATTACTGAATCGAATTTGGGCAAAATCAGTCGAAAATTTCTGAAGTTACGGTCGCAAAAGTGGTCAAAAACGTGGTTTTTTGAAGGTTCTTCTTTTTTACTTATATCTCTGCGAAATTAGAACGAAAATCGCTCTTCAAGGTTTTGAATGAAAGATCTGGACTTCAAAAAATTACGAAAATTAAATTAGTGAAAATCTGTTGAGTGTTTCGGGCTGGGAGTCTTCAGTGTGGGCCCAACTCACGCGACGTGATTTTTTGTAAATATTTCTTTTTTTCGCAGAGAAAATAGATGCGAACATTTTTGTTCATGGCAGTACGGGTCAGGGGCCTCTCCTAAGTGCTCTAGGTCGGTTCTAAGATCGGCCCTAGTACACTCACGGAAAAGTGAAAACCGACACATTTTTGCTTTTGTGTTTTACTTGAGTTTGTGAATTTTTGCATGTATTTTTATATGGAGAAATCAATAAAGTCAGTAAACCACAAAACACAAAAATGTGTCGGTTTTCACATTTCCGTCAGTGTACAATTTTTTTATATCTTGAGATTTTTTTAAGGATTTAGAGAGGTTTTTGCGCTGTTGTTCGAACGGGAATTTTCAATATTGCCTTTCCGCAATTTCCAATCCAATTTAATGTCGACGTAATTTCATGCACTTAAGAGTTAAGGCAACATTTCGAATCTTTTTGCAATATCTATTCTGTCTGCCACATCTATTCTGATGCGTACGGGTCTCCTGCATATGTTTTTAAAAAAAAAATTCATTTTCGAGTGTTATGTGCCGAAAGTGGTATAATACTTGGGGGTCTGAAAACTGATTTTAATTATTTCTCAGAAAGTAGTTGATGGAAATTGCTGATATTGTGTACGAATATGAAGTAGTACAAGAAGTTTTTTTTTGATGGGGTTAATTGTTGACAGTGGCACCAGCTTCGGCTGTTATTGGTGAAAATATGGCAAACTTTCAAAGGCTAATTTCAACTTGCAGCAACAGTGTGGTGCGAAACTAAAAAAATCAGTTGCCGGCCATGCCCCCTATCAATTCGCGTAAAAACCTCTTCAGCACTTTTCTGCTGCAAGGAGTAAAAAACTGATTTTTTTTGTTCGGTGTCTGTGGATAGCGTAATATATGCAATCGGAGGCCATGTGAATCTGCCCGAAAGGGTTATTTTTGCTTTAGGATGGAAAAAAACGGCTCGATTTAGTCAACGGAACCGGTTTAAGCGTTATCCATATCGACTGACATGGTTTCTATATGCTGAAAGGTTGGGGTGGCGAGAATGTATGAAAAAGACTTCTTCTGCTCAAACTTGTGATCGGATGTATTTCATATGTTCACAGAAAATGTTAAGGGCTTCATTACGGACACAATGCATATCAATAAGGCTCAAGAACAAACATTTATTGGACCCGTACTAAGTCCTATACGTTTACTACAAATTCAGCGCTCCCACACATCCAATATTTAAAAAATTTTCCGTCTCCACTTTTTTTTCGAAACGGCTGAACCGATCACCCTGAACTTTTTTTTTGCTGAAAGGTACATATGTCCCATGGTTCAAGTTCAAAGATGAGCAAACTCGATCGGGTAGTTTCGGAAATATGGTCGAAAAGGTGTCCAAAAACATGGTTTTTTGGGAGTAGGTGAGACTTTTTCTCAGATATCTCTAGAATTAAGGCAGTTTGAAACATACCCCAAACTGTAGAGAACTTAATTTTAGCGAACACGTGTTTCAGGGTTTTCCCCAGAAACGTCCCAATCCCGAGATTTAGCCACTTCTAGAATTGGAAGAGATGATTCATATATCAAGAACTATGATAGATAGAAAGTTGCTTTCAAAGGCAAAGTTGTAGAGAATTAAATGTTATCGAACACGTGTTTCAGGGTTTTCCCTAAAAATGTCCCAATCCTGAGATTCAGCCACTTCTAGAACTCAGAGAGATAAGAACATTAGACAACGCGTGATTGGTGTCAGAGTTCAGAAAATGTACTTCGGGAGGGCTTTCGACATTACTTTGGGTAATTTCTAAGAGTCGTTTAAATTCTGATAGTTCTAAAAGAACTTAACTATGCATTCTGATGCGCATTAAATTTATGATAATTGTAAGAGTTTGATACATCGAGGCTTTTCGCACGTGAAGGCTTTCCGCACATGAAGGCTTTACGTACGGGTCTTTGCAAAAAAAAACAATTTATTTGACACAAATTTTTTTTTTTCAAAAAAATATTTTTTTCTCCTTGCAGCTGAAGAGGTTTTTACGAGGATTGATAAAGGGCATGACCACCGATTTTTGTGTGGGGTTAGTTTCACACCCCATTTCGCTACCACTTTCGGCACATTGTATTACTCGACAACGAAAATTTTTTAAAACAAACTGAAAGACACGTGTCTGCTCATTTTCGAAGGAGAATCGAATGAGCCATAGATCGCTTGATTCGGAAATGGCATGTATGGAAAATATTTGAAATCACCTGAAGTTTTCGCGATATTACCCTTTAGAGTGAATTTGCCAAAACTTCACACGGCTTGTATGAAACACGAATCCAACGTGTCGCCGAATTTCGATCTCTATGGCTTATTCGATTCTTCATTCCAATAGAAGATTTTCATAGAAGAACAGTTTAAAAAAAAAAAAATAAAAATATTTTGTAGTTTTGAACTCTCTGAAAAATGGACTGCCGGACAAGACCAAATCGATTCCAGGCAAATTATATACGATTAAGTAGTCCAATGATACAAAGCTTTTGCCTGTGACAACACTCCTGACAAGTGCAAGTAGTTGCCATAGGAAGTCAAAAACGTCGAAAAAATGGTCATGGAAGGGACGGTATACATTTTTTTCTCAAACCCAAAGCAGGCGGCTGTGGTCATTAGCCTCAGCTTTCAAATGAATCCCTCATAAAACTCATATTCGAGGTACCTCTTTTTAGTTCGAAGGGCGCGTACAGCAATTATCCGATAAGTTTCATGGATGAATCGTTACAACATTAATGACAACTTTCACCATATCGTTCAGCAATCTGTTTTCGTTTTTGAAATTTCGACACGAAATTACAAAAAAAAAATCTTTTGGTTTTATGTGTTTTCAACAATTTTTTACTACCTTCATACAACACAAATCTCGTATGTGCACGGTTTAGCAAGAACATATGGTTCACTCGCAACCTACCAATGGAATCGCCCTATACTAAAAAATGTTAAACGAGTCAATTGTAAAGTTCGCTTTCTTTTATATTAAATTGTCTTTGTATTGACTCTTAATTGACTTTTCATTAACTTTGAAAGCCTTTGTAAAAAGCCTTAATGATGTATGCTACTTACGAAACTAGTTGGTTAACTTTGATAATTTGAAACAATTGAAAGTAAAAGAAAGCGAATTTCATTTATCATTTATCATTCTATTGTTACCACAATGAAAACACTCAGCTACTGCAGAACACCGTTCATATATACCGGTATTGATAACCGGTTTTCGAAAGCCGAAAACTGGTTTCCAAATTTTGAAAACCTGTATTAAGGTAACTAACGGTGATATGTTTAAATGCGACACATTTCAACTTCACACGCAATTTTTTCTTTTATTTCACTATGTGAAGGAAACATTTTACTTTTATTACAAAAATTTGTGTTTTCTTTTGCTGATTAACACCAAGTTGATTAATATAATTTGATTTAGTTTAATATTAATTAATGATTTATTGAAAAAGTAGAGTTGTCCTAGGGGTACCGTGAATTGTCCTATAAATATAAATTCATTAATCGTGATTTGTCCCATATACTAAAAGTCATAGGACAAATCACGGTTCATATGATGGTGAGTTGTGCGCTTCATAAAAATTTACACGTACAACTCAATGTCACTTTTTCAAACGGACATATCACCGTTAGTGTTACCTTAATGAACATTTTAAGAAAATGCCGTTTTTCTCGTAATTATCATAGGATAATCGATTAATATGATCTGTATGGCGATTGTGGCGTTTTTTCCCATCACTTGGGACGAAAAGTTTCTTTTCGCGGTGTGTGCATGCGCACCAACACACTCACTACGCTCGCGCGTACGTACACTTCTCGTGTGTATTGGGGTATACTATTGTTGACAACAAATTTTTTTCTATGGATCAAGCGTCTATTGCACATATTGGCCACAAAACAGCTGAGGACGCCTCGAGTTTCAACTGTTCCGTCGGTGACAAAACGTTAAATTTGTATGGAAGAAATTCGTTTTTTTTTTTTTGTGAATTATTCATTTTGTGTTTTGTATAAAGCGGACCAAGTGAGTTATTTTGAAGTAACATTAGATGAACTTCCATCGTCATTCATTTGGTTCGCCTAATTAAATACAGAAAATGATTAATTCGCAAAAAACGATGTTTCCCCATACAAATATAATGTTTTGTCCCCGACGAAACAGTTGAAACTTATGTAGTGTTGCCTGATCAGACGTGAGACATGACTTGATCCATACGTTTGCCTTGAAAATATGGAAAATAATTCAAGAAACACAAATGTATTTTCGTTCACTTTTACAAAAAAGTTACCGTTCTGTATTGAAAACAATGATGAATGCCCCCTATATAAAAAATCGGAACAAACAGATTTTCACCATCCACATAAAAATTTTGCATGAAAAATAAGTATGTAAGTTCTATTGTGCCCAAGAGAACCGAATTAATTCGGATTTTTTCTTTTAGGGGCATGCAATTTATTTATTAGATAGATGTGTTGTAATATAAGGAACGGTACGTTTTGTCTCAATTTTAAATATGATGTGGTGACAGATGTGGTATCTGAGTACGAGCTCTGCAAGGGTTTGGAGTTATTTCCCAACTATGCCAACTGCGTCAAATGTCTTGTACCGATCCAGTACAAAGGTCATTCGACATCTGAACTGTGAATTTACTTGAAAAAAAAGCATGTAATCTCTTTGCCCACCGTGTCCATCGAATCAAGCGAAAATGAGCAAGGTATGATCGTTTGATCAACGTAAAATTCGTATCTCGTAAGATTGTTAAATAAGCAACATCTCAACAGGGCAAACTTCACAGAATTCGCTGACCGATGATTATTTTTGAACAAAGAAAAGTAGCTTGGAAGAAACAATTTCAAGAATGGTAGCGAGAGACGGTTTGACTCTCCTTGTATTTACAACGAGCATTGTTTGATAGCGGATGGTTGGGAATGTGCAATATCCCCCAGTGTATTATTGTCCATGAAACGATATTATTGTATCAGTGGACGATATTATTGTCTCATGGACGATATTATTGTATCAGTGGACGATATTATCGTCTTGGACGATAATCCACTGGGGGATTTTGCACCACGCCGGATGGTTATACCGATCTACCCACGGCTCCTAATACGATCAGGAAAATTGTAAAAGTGTTCGTGCAAAAATGAAAAACCAAATTCACGAAGTCTTAGCTAAAGGTGGCCGATTCTGCGTAACGTTTGAGTGTGGACATCGTCTCGAAATCGACGCTTCCTGAATCTCATTTTACGATAAAAAATTTGGAATTTGAGTTTGGTAAGAATCAATGGGCAAATGAAATCTGAAAAATGTTTGGATTTGGTTGCTAAACGATTTCAACTGTTCGAAGTAACATTAGACAACGATTTAGTCGGCGTTATGACTGATGGGACGTCAGTTATGACAAAGAGTGGCAAAATATCTTCGATACATCAGCGACTCTGCTTCGCTCACTCTACAAGAATAAATCTAAAAAATGTTCTGATGATGAAACTGGCGAAAACAATGCCACCGAATATGAGAATGACATTGACTCAGAAAATGAAAGAGAAGAAGATGAAGACGATTTTTTTATTGAAATTGAGTCTGGGGAGATCCCAACAATCGACGGATTACGGAAAATCGTCGGAATGTTTAATGCGTTCTCCTTTAAAAAATGAAACCTACGTTTAAATGGAGCCCGAAATCGATATTAACAAACTTTCGTTGATTTTTGATTCTAAAACAAGATGGAATAGTTTGGCAAACATATTAGCACGATACTACAAACTAGAGATGAGCGGGTCGACCATTTTTCTTAACCCGACCCGATTAAAATTTTTCGAAACCCGAAACCCGAATTGTTTCAAAACCCGACCCGGACCGAACCCCACCCGATAATTTTTTTCGAAACCCGAAACCCGAATTGCTTCAAAACCCGACCCGGACCGAACTCGACCCGATAAAATTTTTCGAAACTCGAAACCCAAACTGTTTCAAAACCCGACCCGGACCGATCCAGACACTCAAGTTTTTCGAAACTCACAACCCAAATTACTTCGAAACAAAAATTATTTCAAGGTCCGACGTCTGCATTCTTCACGGACCTTAGACTAAAACAAAATTCGTGTAATGTAAGCTGATAAAATTTAGACAAGTTCTGTAAAATATAAAAAGTCAATAAAGGATCGGGATCCGAATAAAATTATACCACAACCCAACCCGACCCGATAAAATTTTTCGAAAACCGAAACCCGAACTGTTTCCAAACCTGGCCCGGACCGATCCCGACCCGATTAAAATTTTCGAAACCCGAAACCCATGAACCCGAAAAAAACAATTCGGGTTCGGGTCGGGTTTTTCGAAGTTTCCGGCAACCCGCTCATCTCTACTACAAACTAAGAATTTGCATTCAAAAGGCGTTGCTTGATCTAAGACCTAAACTAAATTAACGCAAGCCTTGAATGACGGAGATCTGGATAAAATTCGGGATGTTTCGAAGGCATTGCTATCACTTCAGATTGCAGTTGAGGCGTTATGTAGGAGAGACGCGAATTTGATAACCGCCGATGTCATTCAAATGTCGTTACACATCAGACCCGTGAGCCGGCGCGCGTCGGCGCAAATGCCGCCGAAAAAAGTGTTAAAAAAGTGCACTGGCGCCGCCGAAGAATTTTTAAGCGTGCGGCAATTTGCGCCGCCGCCGAAAGTTAAAAAATTGACGCGCCGCCGTCGCCGCCGAAAATTTTTATCGGCGTGGTAAAAAATACATTGAAATTTTTATGGTTGACAACTACAGTGTTTGTGTTTGTGTGAAAAGTGCCAATCCAGTCAAATATTGTAAGGTCTTTCAAATGAGCACAGCTTGAAAGAATTTATTTTTTTTTTCTGTAAAGCGACGGTTTTTCATACCAAAATTTGGAAGAAACCTACTGAAACTTTTTATCATAATTTTTGATTTATTTCACTCAGATTGTTCTACGAATTATTTTTAATTTCTTCAACAGACCCTAACGTTTATTGTTTATATTATATGTAAACAACATTAAATTTAGTAGAATCGTACGAAGTGACTGATTAGTGAATCTTTCGCATAAAGTAGTTTCGAGAAGTGATGACTATAAAAAAGATTTAAAGGTCCTAAAATTATCTGTCTGACTTAATGAATCGGACATGGGAAGTCTTTGTCTTCATAAAAGACAAACTGAAAAATCGATAAGAGCTATTTCAGGAAGTTGGAATTTTTTGCGCCGCGCCGACGCCAGCCGAAAAAGTTGGTAAAAAGTGCGCCGTCGCCGCCGAAATTTGTTTTGACGTACGCCGATTCGCGCCGTCGCCGATATCCCCTTGCGCCGATTTTTGCCGCCGCCGAGGAAATTGTAAAATTGCTTTCGCCGCCGCCGATTTTTTTTGACCGACGCACGGCTCTATTACACATGTTGACTACCAACAGAACAATAAAACTAATCTACAAAGGTTTGATAGCCAACGAACGAGAATGGAGAGGGCGTTCTCATAGCTCATCCGAATCCCATTAGGAACTACAAAAGAAAAGAAAGAAATTGACTCCACTACAATTGCAACTCGATTATCCTATCAAGAAGGTTCTTTCCCAACCGAAACCAGTCGAATCATCCATCGCCAAATCGGACAAAAATTTATTAAAAATGATTAGTTAAATTTGTTAGAGAATGGAGGCACTTGAGGCGTTCTCTTAAACAAAGCCGACCGAATCGGAGTGAGCATTTTCGTCCGTAGGACACATTATGCAGTAAAATTAGTTCTTGAATGAGCGATCATAATATTAGACAATCTATGTTCTTTAACAACATTTATTCAATCACAATATTGATTAATCATCACAATGACAAAATGAGCATTCGTTTCATGGATAAAAATAGAGTAAACAAGAGGAGAAATATATTTTTTATGAGACTTCCAAAACCGGTTTTAATAGGGATATTAGCGACTGGAAGGTCTTAAGTGCTTAGTCTTACGTTAGAGAGATAAAAAGTATACTTTTTTCAATTTCTACTTACCGAGTCGCTAGTCCTTGCTTTTTTGGCCTTTGTACCCGTCTTTTGAACTTCACTAGATAGTCTCTTATTCGCCGTTTGTAATTCCCCTAAGCTCGGTTCAGCGTTCTTTTTCTCACGAATTAGGAGATCATTGTCTAAATATTGGCACAACTGCTTTCGTCGTACATGTCGAGCTTCGATTTCCATTCCAGATTTGAGTAGCTTAATGTTGACCTGAAGATGAATTGAAAGAAAAGCATAAATTAACACATGGCACACCCATTTATTACGTTGTATTAATCATCGGTTCCGGAGTGTTTTGGTATCGGGTAGAGGTGTGCGGGTCGACCTTTTTTCCAAATGGTACCCGAATCAAAATAAAAGCTCAAACACGAACCAAATCCGATCCGCACTTTTTCGAAAAAGATTTCATTTGGAATGTTTTTGAAACTCAATTTTGAGAAAATAATGAAGTGAATCGGGTCGGGTTTTGATAGCTCTTCAAACTCGACCCAACCCGAAAAAAATGAAAATGAAAACTAGTACCAACCCGACAAAAAAAAAAATAAATTCCAAAACCCGACCCGACCTAACAAACTGATTCGGGTTCGGGTCGGATCGGGTCGGGTTTTTAGTCGACTTAGTCGGTCGGGAATTATCGACCGGAAGGAAATTTTCCTTATAAAAATTCTGTATTTTTCTTGTACAAATTTACCGGCTTTTAAATTGTTGTTACATTTGACAGGGCGATAATTCCCAGGCATTAATTCCTCGGGCGTTAGCTCATATCGCCGATAGAGAGTGCGTTTGAAGAAGAGTAACGCAGCAACAGAGAATTTTCTTTCTCTCTCTTTCTCTGTTTTATCACTCACCCACATGCATTTTATTACCTGTTGAATATATTGAAACGTGGGCAACAGTAGTTTTTGTCTCATTTCATTACGATTGTTATGTGTGAGTGGAAAAGATCGAAAAGGTAGCGTGGGCAACAATGATTCAAGTCATAAACGGGTATTCACAGTGAATGCCCTAAGTTTTTTCAACAGAGACGCGGACTTCTCAAAAACTTTATCAGACAGAGAGAGAATCATATCATCAATTTCTCATTCATATCTCTTTTCACGTATTCGCTTGTATGTTCAAGTAAAATGTGATGGAAATAGTTATACAACGAAACAATGATGTGAATTCGAAATTGTAAAATTGTAACCGATTTTTCTAGTGAGACTCCTAGAGGAGGCTCAATTGATTTGAATGATTATGGCTCTTAAAAAGTCTTGTCACACGTTAAAAAAGTGAAACATAAAACATAAATCAATAAGAAAAATCCAAATTTTTGAGGTTCTTCATCATCAAAATCATTAAAAAATCACAAAAAATCCATAAAAATCTTTTGAAAATTAAAATCTTGTCTCTCGGACAAAATAGATTTTTTTCATGCAAAAAGTAAATTTCCAAAATCACTTACCGCATGTTTATGGACAGCATTTGTAAAGCATTGTATACTCTCAGTTAAGTCGACGTTTAAATTTTCTGATTTTTCAAATTCCAACCCAATGAACCACATCGAACATGGAGCCTGCGATAACGATTTGCCATTTTCGGCTGGTTTGGTGTGTTGAAAACACTTTGGATTAACATGAGGTAAAGTGATGTGCTGGTTTCGCTCCAATTGGGTTACTAAAAGCCGAATTTTTGACTCTACTAAGCCACACCACTCCAGATGATCTTCAGCCGATTTTGATCTTACTAATAAAACGATAAAATGACGATATTTATAAAAGAAGCTCGGTGCTTCGAATAGTCGCTCCCAGGTTGCTTTCCCAAACATTATTGCCTCCGTTATTGCCATGCCCCGTTCGAATTCATCCATTATCACTTTTTTTGTCGAAGTTGACACGTTAAACGTGGAATTTTGTTGAGGATACGCGGGCGTTATGATGGGCATTAGATGAAACCGATCGGAATGAACCGATCGAGGATCCCAAACCGGAAAGCCAAGTTGAACGTTATCGGGTTGTTTTAACAATACTGGATTTGGCCACTTCCAACGAGA
Organism: Pseudolycoriella hygida; assembly: GCA_029228625.1. NCBI lineage: Eukaryota > Metazoa > Arthropoda > Insecta > Diptera > Sciaridae > Pseudolycoriella > Pseudolycoriella hygida. The sequence goes on along the minus strand of CM055403.1, from coordinate 20,857,985 downwards.
AAAAACCAGGAAAAATTTATGTACAATAGTTGCGGCAGCTGCATTTGGGTATAATTGACATGTCCTAGCAACCAACATGGCCCAAGATACTCCCCCGAAGTATCCCAAAGAATTAGAGTAGATACCGTGTTCTAGAATATATTCACAATAATAGAATGAACAAAATGAAATGCAAATGTTAGACTTACTTTTCGCCCACAATTTTATAGCTCGAAGTGCTAATCGAAAATTTTCAATGTTTGGAACAAGTCTTAATATTTCGTCAGTCACACGGCAGCCATTCAAACTGCGAACACATTTCGGATCCAAATTCTTAAGTAAAATGTCGTCTCTTAGATCAAAATTGTCGGGAATTTCTTTAAGATTAAGTCGGGCAAAAAGTAAATCAATTTCAATCCCATCGAAGTTCATTTTAATTACAGGTACATACGCCTCTTCTACCGCCTAAAAAAATGTTTAAAGACAAAAATTTAGCTCACAATCGAAAGCTACATTGACTACAGGTGATTACTTACTCGACATTCAGAGACTTCAGGTTGCTTCTTCAATAATTCCATAAATGACGAAAAGTAGTCATTCCGATCAACGTTACATGGCGCCACACACAACGCATCGATATCAGCCCCTTTGTGATGCACACCCAAACGATACGAACCGAAGGTATAAATTTTTCCACCCAATTTTTCAGCTGAAGCTGGTGGCATATTCTTTGCAATTGAAACATGTTTTATCCACTCTTTCACCAGAGCATTCAGCTTAGCCAGTATTTCCATTCTATGATGCAGTTCGAGTTCGGTTTCAGAAACATTATATGGCTCTAGAGTTCTCTGTAATGCGGTAGTGTAAACGACGTCTTCAGGTTTCGGTTCGGCCAAACTGATAGCTGATGTCATGCCTAAGGTCGTTGGTTTTTGCTCCGCGCCATTTGGCTGCTGTGGTCTTTGCCCTGCGCCAAACATTCCGTTCGAACGTTGTCCGTTATTAGCAGTGTTCTGTGGTCGTGTCCAGCGATAAGGATCTTGTACTCTTCCTGTGCCTACTGCAACACAAAAAAATTATTTTTATTATTTACATCCCAAACAATGCTAAAGAATTGAGTAACAATGTGGTTAGTTGATGACCAAAAAACTTGGAATCAAATCAGCGATGTGCAAACACGTTGATGCAATTTGTCGTCAAATAATGAAAAAGTGAATCAGAAAATTATCACCGAATATGTTGGAACACAATGTCACTTTGCGAAAAATATGTTCAGTTAGTAGCACAACACCGAAAATACACGGACACTAAATTGTCAAATTCTTCCAAAGTACACACAACTCCAACAAATGCGTCAAATTTTCAAGCTGGGGAATAGTGACACGCTCAAATGTTGAATGAAAACTTGCTTTTAAACAAAAAACATAAGAAACTCTTCAAAAGTCTTCATATGACAGATTTCAAGCGGAAGAAAAAAAAAATAAAAAAAAAAATGGCCAAATATTCACCTTTTCAGTTAAGTACATTTCATTTACCGAAAGCTACAACCTTTTCACGTTATTTTAATGTTTTCTAGCACATTTTAGCGTTGTTGACTAATCAAAATAAATGATCGGGCCGGATAGGAATACTTTCTTTGAATGGAGATTCAAAAATAATGCAGAATATGAAAACCTTCGATGCGCATTCGAAAGATTCCAAACGCTAAAAACAATGCACTCTCGAACAGGCACCACTTAAACTGAGCGATAATGTCAATCAAACGTTTTCATCGAAATTACGATCCTGGGACTGTGTGTGTTTTGCAGAGAAATGTCAATATGTCATTACATGCCAGAGAAATGATTTCGACGAGGCAAAAATACTGTCTTTATCAGGGAAATGATATGCCTAACACTTTTCATGATATGCAAAAAGTCTGAACATTTCTTTGTTCAACAATGTGCCGAGGTCTACTTTTGTAATTGAAAAAAAATTTCTTTGTAATTTGGTTGCAAATATAAACAAAAGAAGTATTTTAATCGATGTCGCCTTCGGCTCGGGATACAAACTCTACACTCGTCAAAAAAAAGTTTTCACAGCTTTTTGCTTATTAACACCCTCTTGAGTTTGGGTTATTTCACAAAATTGATCTCTCCTGTAATGACTTATTTGCAAGTAGTTGATTCGAGCCAAATAAAATGCCAAGATGTTGCCCGAGGCCACGAGGGGCAAACTTTCGATCGCTGCACATTAGCATTTTTCATTCGAGACCAACTTCTTTATTTCAACTTCCAGAGTCGTTTTTCCGGTAGATAATTTGATGTTGAGCAACGTTTCTGAAGAAAGTTTTTCAAAAAAATTGTGTCTGCACCCGGCTGTCATGTAAACGCAAAGCTTATTGACGCTTGCTTGAAGAGTGCGAATAGACTTAGACGACACTGTGTCATCGTATTTTTGGACGTGTCGAAGGCTTTCGATCGAATCGGACATGAGCACATTCACCGATCACTCCAAGCTGCGGGCTTATCTGATAACCTGCTCAAGTTAATAATGAATCTGCTTACCAATAACCGAGTTACCATATATTCAGGAAAAGAATCATCAAGCGAAATTAACATCCAATGCGGCGTTCCTCAAGGTGCACCCTTATCGCCTTTCATATTCAACATCGCGATCAACTTTCTATATGAAGAATTGTGTGACCCACAATTCGCCGACCAGTATGGATACAAGTTGTCAACTGATTACGACGGACTCTGATTACGACGGACTTAGCTTAACCGGTTTTGCCGATGACCAGGCCGTAATAGGAAAAGATATGGAAAGTGCCACGCGAACAGTCGAGGCAGTGACAAACCTTTTACTAACGATCGGCTTGCGTATTAACCCGAATAAGAGTCAGGCTATCGCCATAACCAACGGCAAACTAGTCGGAGAAGTCCTCAGCCTATCTAACGGCGACGAAATTAAAAGCATCAAAGGTGATGAACGGATTAAGTACCTGGGCTGCTCATTTAACTCCGAGCTCATATTCGATGATAATTGTATCGAGCGTTTAAACACAGATTTAGCAAGCCTGTCAGCGTCACCTCTGCTGAAACCCGACCAAAAGCTCAACATAATAAACCAGTATGTATTCCCAACGCTCACATACCCACTACAAACAGCACCTCTGAACAAAGTACCACAATACGTCACCAATGGATTAGACGTGATGATTCGTAGGACTGTTAAAGAGATTATTGGACTGCCTATGCATACGAACAACAATCTATTTTATGCGCCGCGCCGCCTAAGAGGTCTAGGTCTAGTCTGCTCATCGTGGGAAATTCATCTGCAACACTTCGCCATCTCAAAACGACTTTCGTCTATTGACGATCAACTTTTCCAAAGCATCGCTGACTTCCGTGAGGAAATGGATTCCTGCATCGAAACACTGAACGTACAGGGTGACAGCACAAAAGCTCTTCGAAGAGCTCTTCGTCAACGAAGCTACGACGACTGGTGTGCAATGAAATACCAAGGATCTGGCGTACGACACTTTCAAACTCATATCAAAAGCAACGACTTTGTATGTAATAAGAATTCCCTAGCATCGTCTGAGTGGACCGCTGCAATAAAACTTAACAGTAATTATGCAAACCTGTTCGGTGTTCCTGGCAAAGAAAGCGCTTCCAACCTCTGCCGCAAGTGTGGCAGAGAGATCGAAACTATACCTCATGTAACTGGGAGCTGCTCCTCTAACAACCAGCAAATCATCTCCAGGCATCATAACGTAAAGAACTCCATTACCAAATTGCTACGTGAAAAAGGATTTCATTGCTTTGAAGAAGTCTATGCGATTGACAAAGAAGGTATATCTCGTTTTAGTGACATTATTGCCTTCGACTCATCATCTAAAGACGCATTCATCGTCGATCCCACCATTCGTTACGGGACCAATGACGTCGAACAGGACTCCAAAATTGTGACAGAAAAAGCAAAGATATACGAAAGTTGCGTCCCGTTTTATGAGGAAACATACTCAGCATCATTCGGAAAAAGGGAATGGAAAGTGCGAGGTCTTTGGTTCGGAAGCAGGGGAACAATCGGACAAAGTGTAAAAAATTTTTTTAAAGAGACAAAGATAGACATAAATAAAATTAGTGAAATTACAGAGACAGTTCTGATTAAGACTATTCAAATTATAAATAATCATGTGTACAGCTAATGAAATTGACGACTTATGAAAATATTTAAATTCGCTTGTTTAAAGTAGTTGACTTTTTGTATTTTAATATTGATCGGTATGCTGTGTATGTTAGCACCCTTCTAAAAGAAGGCAGCACACTTTATATAATAAAGGTTTTCTTCTTCTTCTTTTCTACTAAAACGTTGGTTAGAAAGAGACCAACTAGATCTGTTTCCTTGTAACCAACGCTTTAGTATAGAAGAACAAAACTCTCGTGACGGGCATCTAGACACAATTTTTTTTTGAAAAACGTTCTTCACAAACGAGGCTCAACATCAAATTATCTACCAGAAAAAAAACTCCGGCGGTTGAAAAAAAGAAGGTGGTCTCAACAGGGCCTATTTTCAGAAATTTTCGGAAATTTGGACTCTGAAATGTCAACTCCAATGTCAGACTTCATTGTCGGTGGGCAGACTGAAATGATGCCAATTCCGTTGACCCGACGCGGAATTTATCCTGGCTCAATTCAGAATGAATGCACCCCCCTCAAAAAGAATGAAAATACCAGAGCGTTCTCTCAATTTAAATGCACCTTACAAAACGGGTTCTATCATTGATCTATATCAAACAATCTATATCAAACTTCTCTTCAACTCACGATCTTTCCCTTATTTAAATGATAAATGATATGTGCCCCAGACGATCTGCTCTAGATGTAGAATCATGCGTTCTCCTTTCGATATTCGCCAATGCGTACAAGACCCATATGAACCTTATATCCATCCATGGCCAAATAATCGTCTCGCAAACGGGTTGAAGAAAATAAAAATTCGCAATTTCCAACACGTTGCAAAATGTTGAATCCCCGTTCGTCGTTACCAAGTTTTTGAATGATAAATTTAAACAAAGGGTTACGAACTTTTTAAATCTAGCGACGAGATTAATATACTTGTTATCGTGACGGAATTTCGATAAAGAATGAATCGCTCTCGGTCTTCTTTGCCTTTACAAAAGTACGTGAACAATTAAAGAGCTTGGCGCGAAAAACTTCGTTAAATATAACATTGGTTTTGTAGGGTCGATAAAATTCTAAAATATTATTTTCGAACGACAATCAAGTCAGAAATAGATGTCGTCACTTGTGTCTTCCTCTAATGAATTTAAACTGAGAGTATTTTCTTCGTTTGTTGATGAATTTAAATCTTCTTTATCGATGTGACGTCGGATATTATCCGTCACGTTACAAGACAATTGACTGGAGTGGTGGAGGAGTCACTTTCATACATGCTTCCAATCTACAGCCTAGGAACGAAAACGAAATTAAAGGAACTTCGGACACTACAGAACGGATGCCTTAAAGCACTTTTTCGATTACCCAGAAGAACATCCTCCACGTACTTACACAGTTTGAGCATACTTCCTTTGGAATACCTTGGATTTGTTGAACGAGTGACACACCTTCATAGAATGTTAAAAAATTTGACCAAGCATAACTTTGATATTAAGCTGAATCGGGTCGTCAATCAACGCTCAACAAGAAGGTTAAGCCAAATTCACATCACATTGCAAAACCCATCTCTTAGACAGTCGATAAACGAATACAACAGGCTAAGCTCTGACTTAAGACAGTGTAATAACATCGAAACTTTCAAGTCTAAGGTTAAGCTTATAATGATTAGTGAGAGCAGTGAGTTCAATGTCGTATCGCTTTTTCTTTTCGTGGCCGTGTTAATTATTTGTGAAATTATTTTGATTATTCATTTTTACGTTCTAGTCATCGATCGAACCTAATTCGACTTGTGATATTATCATCAATTTTTCGTTATTTTTTGTTTTACAGGAAAGGAACCGTAAGCTTGTGCAACTTTTTAATTTCTCTTTTATCGCTCTTTTCACGTATTCGCTTGTATTTTTCTCAAGTAAAACCGGTTTTTCGGTTGAAAGAGTTAAAACGAAGCGTTGCACAATCTTATGAATCCTTTCCTGTAGTTACTTATTTGTTTTATTTATTTTTTTTTGTAAAGCCTAATTTTGTTCAACTTTGTGCTTCACGCTATTTCGATATTTGAAGTGATAATAAAACCACACATTTACTACAAAAAAAGGATGAGTCGGATGAGATGGAAGGATGAGTCGAAATATGTCTTGGAGAACGTATTGCAATCGCATTTCGGCTAGGGTGTTCGGTGGCCTTCGAACCTTGTGGGTTCACGGGAATATCACTTCTCGTAGGATGCGGCTGAACCTCGTGAAGTGTTTACTGGTATCCCATTTCACCTACTGCTGCGAGATCTTCGTTTTCGGACTAGACGATCAGTGTAAGAAAACGCTGTATTCGCTGTGTTCCACACGATGTGTTTTTATGGAATAATAAACTTAAGATTTAAAAAAAAAAAAATCAATGTCTGTGTTTTATATGCTTTCGGGCTGCGACGCAGGGATGGATTATCGGAGTATAAAGACCAGATTTTGGGGTGTGACATCCTTAAGTACCTCAAATATCGTGCCCTACTGTTCTCAGACAAAGTGGTTAGGACCGGCACACCAAAGTATTTTTTTGAAAAATTACGCCTAAGTCGTTCGAAGAGGATTCTGTATGTTATACCGGCAAGGACTACCGTGACTAACAATATATGAGTATAACTCACTCCCGGTTCAATTTAGAAGTACTTTTACACATGATGATTACTTACCGATTCTTATTGTCGGCCCGCGTAACTGGGGTATGTATTATGTGTGAGGTAGTATCAATTGGGATGGCGGACGTTAACCCGTCCGAACAAAGCGTTTTTGTGAATTTAGTTTTTAGCATGTTTCAAAGAAAAAATTAACTTCTGAGGTTTTTTTTTTTCATTAAGATTAGTTTAGGCAAATAGTTTTTATTTTATTCAGATCTATCGCCCAACGAGAAGAAAAGCACAGACACCAATATGTCCGCTGAAGAATATGGAGAATATATCACAATAAATTTGCTGACGCTTTCGGATGACCCTCCTCATACTACGAGAGAAAATATTTATTGAACAAACAAATAAAGTATGCTGCCCATGCTCACTTACAGTAGGTTGCCTTTGTCCCGGTCAGAATTACATCAGTATCAGGAATGGTATAATGCGATTGCACTGAGTAAAGCTGCTGAAATTGAAAAAATTCAATTGAAGGCGTGTTCCTCAAAAATTGTCAGACAAGAAATAAAATTAATGGAAGCTGGAACCGTGGTCGTGGGCGATATTTGACTTAATGTTACGAATACTTTTTAGAAGTAAAACCAACGAGTATAGAGTTCGAACGAGCTTTATCGTCTGGCAACACACTTGATTTTTCTTGCGTTGGGAGATCCCACGCAGTCTGAGTCTGTGGACTTTTGACGTTTTCAAGAAAAAAAAAACATTACTCAGTTGATGTAGTTTTTTCTGTTTCTGTTATTTGTTTAATATTTTCCTTAATTTTATATAATTTTCGTATTATTTATTGCTATGCAAATGTTTTATGGGCCATTCCATTGAAAAGTTGGAAAATGTGTTAAGAATGCAAAGGTTGGACTTCTTTCGCATGAAGGAGTTGTACATTGAACCTATAGAGGAATTCTCTTCATACAACACAAATCTCGTATGTGCACGTTTTAGCAAGAATACATGGTTCCCTCACAACCTACCAATGGAATCTCCCATATATTTTATAAGTTTTTAAACTTCACAAAACACTAAACAAAATTAAACTAAAATTAAAAAACTAATTACCTGAAGCCGACATCCTTCTGTTCGTTTTGTCAAAAATTGAAATACAATCACGTCAAATAACGAAAAATGGCAGAAAATTATCACCTTTAACACACTTTGTGAAAAATACACGAATACAAAAAACAAAAACAAGTCTTCAAAAGTCTATATGCGGCAAATGCGGTAATGCAATGTGGTAATGAACATATAAAAAATGGCGCTTTCAATTAAATTCCATTTACTTTATTTTAATATTTTCTAGCACATTTTTAACAACTCTTACTTATCAAAATAAATGATAAAAATATTTTCTTTCAAGCTGCGAAAAAGTCGAACTCTCAAATGTTGAAAACTTCCTTTTACACAAAAAATATGAGAAACTGTTCCAACGTCTTCATATAACAAGCGACTGAAACGTAATAAAACATTATCGAAAAAATGGTTGCGTATACGTATAAAGCACTGTGATGCTGTGAGAGTAAACGTTCACGTAAGAACATTTACTCAATTAATGTCAAAAAAAAACGTTTGGAGTGCGTTCAAATACGAAAATGCTCAGTTAATGTCATGTCTGTTATGTTTTGAGGTTTTTTCTTCACGCGATGTTTTGAGAGCATGAGGAAGTTAAAAATGGCGACAAAAACTGTACTGTACTGTTATGTTTTTTTTACGCAAAAAATGATGTTTTATCAGCACACGAAATTCACTTTTCTCCATTTTTGCTTTGAATTCGCGAGGGCGTGTGCTTAAATAGCTATCAAGTACAAACTAGACCACCCAGCCTGCTCAAAGTTTGGGAATACATTTTGACGGGAGTAAAATTTCATCAAGGTTGCTATGTTGGAAGTTAATAAAGTCACGGACTTATCAAACAGCCCTCGTAAATATGAAAATCTATCATTCAGTATTTTCGCTAAAATATGATTCTGCAACTTTCGTAATTTCTTAGCAATTCAAAATTGTATCAAATCGTTTGATTCGTTTTTTCGAGTTTTCTTGTATGTTTTTGCCCGTGTTTTGTCGAATGAGAATGAACATGTGTGTGCGTATAATCGAGGGTATTATGCGGACAGCAATTCGAAAAAAAGAAAACAGTTTTGGACTTTGTGTTTGTTCGTAGGTAGTAATAAAATTACACGCGGAAGGATAATTTTTCGTTAATTTTGTTTTGAAAAATTCTGCTTCAATTTTGTGTGAGTTTTCGAAACGAATTAAGGGAAAAATTTTTTTTAACGTAAGTTATATTTGAAAATTTTAATTTGGTAAATAATTTAAGGTATGAATATTCCAAGCCTTCAAATGCACACCATTTCCATTTAACGCTACAAAATTTGCTTGCAATTCCTGTTGTGCATCAATAGTTGTACGATTTGATTTTCTTTTCGATATTTCGTTTTTTCAGATAAATGAGAACATTTGCGTCCATCGCGACCATTTCTGATCAAAACTATTAACATGATAGAGACAAAAGCGAATAAAAAATTATCTGATTTTGTTGATTGGTATTTTAAAACGCTCGGATTGAAAAGTTTCAATGTAATTATTTCTGAAAAAAATCCGGCAATTTCGGATGGGAATTTTCAATAATTTACGGAAAAAGTATTTGTGACGAATATGGTTTAAAAAAACGATTTCTCTTCAATAAACGCAAGTGGTTTTTTAATGAAATGTAATCGAACCAAAGACTTTTTGAGCTCGCGAAAATTGCTAGTAGATACAAAAAAAAAGGATAGAAGGTATTTTCACGATGGCATTGACAAAAGACAGCTCCGACTTTGCTCAATGTTGCGGCTACTGTAATGAAATTTATGCATGGAAATAACGTTCAATTTAGTGGTTTTTGAGGGTATTTTTTAATGACTGTATCAGATGTTGATTTTGTAAAAATAAAATGCAGCGTAAATACACATTTGAGGCGTTTCCCGCACTCCCCCGTTAATTTATTCATTACATTTTACTTGTATTTGTTCTATAAACAAATAAAGACCATTAAAAAAAAAAAAAATCTGACGATCGATATGGACTTTTGTTTTTGAATTCGTAAATGTCGAATTAATCGTTCATTTTTAGTCGATATCGTGTTAAGGAATTACATAGTTCAGATAAAGGTTGCTCCATTCGGTGTGATTTTGTAATTTGATATCAAATCGTTTGCTGTGAAGTAAGATGAAGTTATGAGAATGTGAATTATTATTTACTTATTTAATTCTTACATTTTTTGCAGAACTCAATGTGAATTCAGTCATTTTCTATTTGTACGTAACGTACGTATCGTTTTGGATTGTTTGATTGATTGATTGATTTGATTTATTTATACATCTTGAAATGTTACATTTCTTTTTATAAGAAAAAAAAGAAAAGTTAATATTGGCTACTCCACTGTGTCTAACACTATTAAGGAGTACAGCCATAAGTATAAAGAATGAATGAGAAAAATATTTTTAACATCTTGAAATACCATATTTTGATTAAAAATTCGCACTTCACTGGAAGTAACTTCAAAAAATGAAAGTCAAGCGTGAATTCTTGAATGAAATAATTATTTTGTGAAATACAAACATAGATGAAATAGAAAACTTTTGTCGTGTTTGATCACATTTTTTGAAGTGTAATAATTCGATTTATAGCACATCCGAAATATGCAAAATCCTTGCACACAGTCCCTAACTAAATTGTTGAATTGGTCTAAATTACATCATTTGCTAATTTTTGCGTGTGGCTGGAAAAGTCGGTTTTCAGGCCATTTTGGAATTAACTCTCCCAATTCGATGTATTGAGTACGCACACAAAAGAAATTTGTACATCAAATAAAAACGTCGTTTTTGATATATTTGGCGCCATTACCGACTTTTTCTAGTTTTTTGAACGAAAAAATTGGGTTTTTAGATTGTTTAAAGCTATGAAAACACAAAATTTTCAACCGTTGGCAAAGTTTGCCACTACACAAAAACTATTATTTCTTCGGGTATATCCTTAAATCTATTTCTACACTTAAAATGGATTTTGAATTGTCGAAAAACAATGTCAGGTTGGGTGAAAAGCACAAACATTTTTTTTGGTAGAGTTCACAATAATTGAACCGGTACAGGCTTAATTTTATATAATTGGTTTTGATTTCGATTACTTGATAGGTAATTATACGGATGTAAGAATAAGGGTATGTACCACTACTTTTACATGTAAATTTTTTAAATTGGTATTTTGCTTAGCCGGTTTTTTCAAGCTTTTTCATGTAATTTCTCGAAATGTCTCTTTAGTCGAAAAAGAAGTCCCTGATGATGAATGCTTAGTTGGAAAAAAGTTTTTAAAAGGCATAATTTTAAATAAATAAAGAGTATTTTATATCGACTCGTTCTTTACTTTTAAATTCGTATAATTGTGCTGTATTCCATGCCCACTAACTAAAGCTTCGATTAAAACAAAGATGAAGTTTTTACGTTGTGTGTCCAGTACTAAAAATGAAATCTAAATTTTTGTTCGAATTTCGTTCTTATTTGGAAAATAGCCTTTTCTTATAGATTTATCAGTTGGAATGATCAGGTTGGTGATCTTTGAACATATATCTTGCGATAATTTGTTCCGTTCCTTTGCATAATTTAAATGATGTGAGTCTTCCAGTCGCCTAAGTGAGGAAACGGGCGTTCACGTTATATGCGAATGCCCGAAGTTTTCCTCACTGAGGCTTAGGACTCTAGGATGTCATGTGGTCCAACCTGCAACAGTACCTGCCGCTCCAGACAGGTTCCTTGTAGGAACTGGGAGGTTTTCGAGATTTACATGATGAACGGTGTACGAAAGAAAGGATCATCAGATCTGTGTTTCAAGGACCAGAGATGGACCGATCCAATCTGATAAATCTAAATCCTGGTAAAAACGCGCTGGTGGTGCCACCATCAACGGCAGCCATAATTTTGATCACCTTACCACCCTCACACAACAAAGAACAACTTTGTCTTTCATAACAACCCAATATGATTGATAGATTTCGCACAAAGTGTAAATTTTTTAATAAAAAGCGCTGGTGGTGCCCCCATGGCCTACTCGGCAATTTTTTTCGATCGCCCCATCACCCACAAGAGCACAAGAAACAATTTTGTTAATCAAATAATTGACTTAAAACGATTTTTTCGAACAAAAACATTCATTATTTTTCATACTGATTTTTCGTCGAGTGTTTTTGAGACTTTTGCATTCCAAATTCGGAGCAAGGTTTCTTCGATATACCGGTATAAAGTAGAAAAAAAATTTTTGCAGAGGTCATTTTTTCGATGAAATTTTGAATTTGAAAAATAGTATCTCAGCCAAAAAATGACCAAAATTGATGAGGTAAAGTGTTTTAGAAACTTTGAACTATTTAAAATTTGGGAAAAATAGTCATCGGAAAATTGTTTGGAAAACTTAGATTTTCCTTTAACAGTAACAGAAAGCTTGCACAAAACCTCAATTTTTTTGGGTTTTTCGCGATTTTCTCAAAACCCTACAGTGGGATGTTTTGGGAGTTTCGGACTATGGTAGACACCCCTCAGCCCTATCGAATCCCGTTTTATTTCCTTTTGTCCTAATTTTTGCAAGGTCTCCCATACAAATGTTGCTAATTTTGACTAGCCTAATAAAACAGTGCAAATTTTTCAAAACTTTTAAACGAAGCAATACTTATCGGTTATCGTTATGAATGCAAGAAATTCGTCGTTAATATCTCCGAAACGACTTAACTATTTTGCTAATCTTTGAACTTTGATTAGGACATACCGTGCTATTTAGAGGAAAAAACGATGGACGCTTTCCAAAAAAATTGGTGACGGAGGGACTTTTTTTAATTTTCACATATCAAACCATGCTTCCCCTTTCCCAGATGAACTTCGGACAGTTTTAAAAGAAGTATAATACAGAAAAAAATTATAATCTAAAAATCCTAGTAAAAATCATATTAATTCCATGGAGTCAATTAAATCCATTAAATCTCATTAAATCAATTTAAATTTAAATATTTGTATGGAGCCACCCTTTGTGCGCGGAAAATAATGCAAGAACCCAAGCAACTCTACCAATTCCCTTCGGCGGATTAGGCACACGACTGTTGAAAGACATTGCTTTACCAGCCTATCTAAGCTCAGCGCATGGCGCCCATGATATCGTCTCCCTTATCTTGAACTTACCAGACGGCTCATCATTCGGCAACATCGACGAAGCATTGGATTCCTGGAACTCATTGAATAGTAGACTACCTTCAAATCCTCATCGCCAGAAATGCTGGGACCTTATCAATGTCAATCGCATTATGGACGCAGATTTAAATTACTCTAGCGTACACGATGTTGCCAGATTTAAGGCATTGCAATGCAACGAATCCAATGCTTGGTTGAATGCTATCCCATCCAAGAACATTGGAACATTATTAGACAACAATTCAGTTAGAGTTTGCATAGCCCTGCGTCTTGGCGCTCCAATGTGTCGGCCACATTTTTGCACTTGCGGCACGTATGTTAATGAGTTTGCCACCCATGGCCTAAGCTGTCAGAAAAGCGCTGGAAGGCTCCACAGACACACAGAAATAAATAACATTTTGAGCCGTTCGTTTTCTTCAATAAATATTCAATCGACTTTAGAACCTCCAGGTCTTCATCGTAACGACGCATACCGTCGCGACGGTAAAAAACCAGACGGATTAACCCTCATCCCTTGGTCTCATGGTCGACATTTAGTATGGGACGCTACAGGAACACTATCGCCAAATGTAAGGTTAGACGAGATCTACTATCTGTAAAATCAGATAAGACTAAAATTTATGTGAGAATATGTAAACCTTTATGTGAGATAAAAATACTATACTAAAATAAATTAAATCAATTAAACCTCATTAAATCGATCAAATCTCATTAAATCAATTAAATCTTCTAAGCTCGGAAGTGAGTGACCCCTCGCGCGACACCCGACACGTTCAATTTTCAAATGAGCGAAATATCATTTTTTTTTTAATTCACCTCTGTCAATCTGTATACACACCCACCACATTCGAATAAATTTATTAATAAAATTTTACAATGAAGAAATTTATAATTTACACACTTGACTCTTTTTCTATTTTTCTCTTTTTTAGCTGATCTTCTATTGTTATAACAATGACAAAAAAACTGAAAGTGATGGAACGTGTGAGTGTGTAGAATGTGCAAATTATACATTTCTTCATTGTATATCGGAACGTGGCCGCCGTGCCGCGGCCGCCGCAGTGAAATGTCAAAGATCTGTGTATCTCTGCGACAATTTGTCTAATGCCTCACAATAAATTAAGCGAATAAATGGATTTCGAATGCATTTAGAATCCATTGTGCTATACACAGCCTTGGGTATAACTGGGTATGATTGCTATCTGACGCGTCGGTACTTCAAATCTAACTCCATCTCAATATTTCAATTTTTTGTGTGCCATAGCTAATTGGCTCTGGAAATGCCATTTTGTTATGATGAAGAAACCATTTTGTTTATGTTGTGTGTTTAGCTTTGCACTCATTGACTTTTGACTTTTTCAAAAAAAAAAAAACACAAAATTATCACTCAGATGTATACTTTTTTTGTTTCTGTTTAATTTATATTTTTCTTAATTTTCGTATTGTTTATTGCTATGTTTTATATATGTTTTATTATATGTTTTATATATTCTTATAAGTTTTATGGTTATAACTTTTTCATGGTTGCATGGTTTCATGGTTCAGTATCATGCCACGGGAGTTGTATGCGTTAAAACATAAACTAAAACTAAAATTAAATTAAAAAGCTAATTACCTGAAGCCGACATGCTTTGCTAATCAAAATGGTCCGTTTTTTCAAAAATTGAAATGCAATTAAAAATTAATAAGGAAAAATGGCAGACGAATTTCAAAACGCGGCTTCACTTTATGGAGTCGCACACCAATTCATTCACGGACACTAAATTTTAAAATTCTTCTAAAGTACACAGAACTCCAACAAATGTGTCAAATTTCTCAAACAAAAAACATAAAAACCTTTTCAAACGTCTTGATATTACGAGCGAAATGATCGTAATGAAACAACATACAAACATGGCGGAATTGTATTGCTGTGAAGTTGGCGGCTGAGAGGAGCCACGAGGGTGTACACTTGCTATAAAAATTTACATCGAATTTACACAATTTTTTGGAGTTTTTGAATTTCGTCTACATTTTATAGATGTCATATTTTAATTTTCAGTTTGTAAACGTGCACTCATCTATACTGAACGCATCCATAATGTCTGTCTTCTAAAAAAACAAATTCCATGTATGTCAAACCTGACAATTAGGTTATTTTAATAATCGAAATGTCGTATATCATAGTTTCTTTGAACTGAGAAAACGGTGAAAGAAATCACACGGCGTATAAACGTATAAAGTAAAACACTGTAGATACTTTGAACGCACTATATAAATGTCCTATAAGATGACCTTTTAGCTTAGTAGGTAGTAGTCGTTAGTAACCATATTACGATATTTTTTAAACATTTAAAAGCCACTCACAATTCTTAATCCTACTTCCAATTGTTTAACAAAAATCGAAAACTAAAAGTGCTGATTTCGTCGTTTACGACTCATCAGTACACCTTGTCTTAATACCATGTGTATATCAGCAACGATGGCCATAGGATGATACTCCGACTATGGCAAATCGCCTTTTATACAATCCTTGTACAAATGTTCGCTGGCTATTATGCATTGATAACTTATTAACTAACCTAAAAAATAACAATTAAAGAATAAAAAAAAAAAAAAAAGAAACACAAGAAAAAAGTCAATAGCAATGATAGTAATAAAGGTAATAATGATGGCAGGATAATGCAATAAAACACAGTATAGAAACAGTGTGACCAACTCAACTTGCGCGAGACCAATAAATCGATAATAACTACGATATCAGAAATATCCCATTCATAGGGTGGGTGTGAATACCCGACAGTCCCAATCTCATTTAACTGAACAGTTTTTAAAATATTCATGTGTGGCTTTGTTAAAGCTGGGGATCGATACCAATTCTTTCGCCTTCGATGGAATTGAATTATAATCCGATACAGTCCTAACAAAGAACGAACGATTATACTGTTCGGAGCGGTGTTTCGGGATAATAAAAACTCTGTTCCGTCCTGAGTCACCGCGCAACAATTTCTCACTCAAATAGGATGGCGTTTTATACATAGACAGCTTATGAACCATAGAGCAGCGGCGCTGTTTGATATAAGTCATAATTGGACAGCCAAGAATGCCGTCAGAGTAACAATGTGTACTGTCATAACGTTTCAAGCCATAGATAAAACGAACACAGGCGGAAAAAGCCCGTTCTATAGACTTAACTTCTTTCACATTCAAATTCGTAGAGTATATGCAATCAGCATATGTGAAGGCTGCAATAACGAGCGACTTGATCAACATTAACCGAATTTTAATTGGAAGCAAGTGTCTGTTTGGCCAGAGGCTACGTAGCCTGGAAAACACTTTGGAACACATAGTCTGCACATGAGGTCTGAAGTTCATTCTCTCATCCATCTCAAAGCCAAGGTTCAAAACCTTGTCAGCATAGGGTATTACAACACCATTCAACAAAATCCATGGCAGCAATTCAGGCACCAGCAATGGGTCGTACGTCTCAGAAAAAATGATGGCTTGCGACTTTTTTGGATTTAATGTCAAGTAATTGTCCCGTGCCCATTGACTAACCTCATACAAATCTTGATTGAGTCTAAACACGGCACTGTTTAAGCCTTCTTTGCCAAATGTAAGATACAGCTGTACATCATCAGCGAACATGTGATGGCTAGCTGATTTGAGGCACTCGGGTAAATCGTTGATATAGAGCGAAAACAATAACGGGCCTAAAACTGAACCTTGAGGAATGCCGGATTTGTTGAGGATCGGTTCTGAAATGTGACCATCGATGCTGACGCATTGATAACGATCAGTGAGGTAATTCTGCATTAGTTTTACCGCTGTCGAAGAGAAGCCATACTTATCCCTAATCTAGAATGGTTAAGTGAATCAAACGCCTTGGAGAAGTCGAGCAGGACCATAAGTGTGAGATGCTTACTCTCAAATGACTTTCTGATCTCGTCAGAAACATGCAATAGCGCAGTACAAGTGCTGTGATTTTTCCTAAATCCAGACTGATATCTATAACGCAGTTGATTCAAGTCTAAGAAGGAGCAGATCTGCTCCTTGGCTAAAATTTCGAGAACCTTGGACAAGCAAGGCAGTATACATATTGGCCTATAATCATCCAAACCGCGCTTTTTGGACTTTTTGTGGACTGGTAGTACTTTTGATAGTTTCCATATGCGAGGAACAGTGGAAGACATAAATGAATGGTTAACAATATGCGTGAGCGACGGTAGTACAAATGGCAGAATGATCTTAACGAACGTCAGTGGCATGTCATCCAAACCAGTTGACCTAGATTTAATCGAATTCAAAGCTCTAACAACATCTAGACTAGAAACATTCGAAAAATTGAATTCAGCGCACTGAATGGTTCTGGGTCCCGAGCCATCAGGGTGCTGGCTTGCAGCATCACTGCAGTATCGTCTCTCAGCCGTCAAATGTGCATTGAATTCGCTGGCAGTAAACTCAGATTTTACGTTAATTGAAGATACTATACCAGAGTCACGTAGATTCCTCCACAAGGCCTTCGAGCCCAGGTTCACATGAAATTTAGGCCTCAGGTAATCATGTTTGGCCTTTTTAATAAGATTAGTTGCTGCATTGCGCAAACGAACATAGTAGTTCTTGCTGACACGACCACGCCTATACTCAGTCTCCGCTATATTCCTTTCCAATAATGCTCTACATATTTCTTCGCTGAACCACGGTTGAGTCGAGACTAACGTTCTACGACGCAATACCGGTCTTAATGGGGGATGCATGCATATCAAGGAGCGTAATAACATGAGTGTTAAAAATTTCAACCTTCTGTTCAATATCAATCGCATCGAATATATCACCCCAACGAATAGAAGAAGCATCACGTGCAAGTTGTTTTCCGTCGATCCCTATTATGTTCCTGGTTAGTCGCTGCTTCGTAACAGATGTTCCCTTATTGCAACTGTAGGACCCAAAGATCACATCATGTTTAGAGAGCCCGTGCGATATCTGATTGAAAAAAACAATTTTCTCTGGTTTATTCGTCAGACAGAGATCGATCAGGGAAGGCCTCTTACCAATGGGATAGTGGGAGGGAATCGTTCCGATCGAACTAAAGCCGGTCTGACTAATAACATCTGCGAACTCACACTTCGTGCAAGTACCCTTTGCACAGTATAGACAGTGCCCATCAGCTGTTCGAATCATATTCTCATTGAAATCACCTAGTACTAATACGTCTTCATACCCAATAGTCACGTCGATCAATGCGTTTTCCACTATATCAATCTCCTCAACACCCGGAGCTTTATAATAAACCCCAATCAGTATTTTTGCATCAGGAAATATGATTTCTACAAATAGAAATTCTGAGGAAATTTTATCCGACATTTTCAATATTTTAAAGTTCAAGCTTTTTCCGAACATACAATAATACCCCACCACTCCTCTTTGCGAAACGATCATTACGAATGACCGCAAAACCTTCAATTTCAATAGATTTATCGGAATGGTAGCTTTTCAGCCATGTCTCCGAGGCTGCGATAATGTCAAGGTGAGTACCCTCAAAGTATGATCTGAATTCATCTATTTTGGGCGGAATGCTGCCCGCATTGACATGACAATAGTGCAGTCGATCGTTTGACGACTTCAAGGTGGACTTAAGAATTATGTTTGGTATACATACCGATCCGCTATGAAGGGATTTCGAATTATTAGTCCTAGAAGACATCATAAACATTGAACCAACCGCAAGTTTGAGTTGTGTCACTAACAATAGGATTGTAAAGAACTGCCATCATTATACCTAAAACAAAGCAATTTAGTACAATTTCACATTTAATGTCTGTTAAAGACGAGCATAATTTATAGAGCCAATTTGAAAAAGATATTAAGTATAGGAAAAAATTTAAAAAAAAAAAAAACAAAAAATTTAACCATAAGTCGTGGCCGTGTGTTCGTTTCCGTGTTGCATCGCTGATATAGCCACCTAGATTTAATCGCCCCCATTTTTTTCCATCTGATCTGGTTGTACCTTGCCGTCCGACCGCACTGCATTTTCGCTCAGTGTCTTATCTTGGACTTCACCAACGGACAACATTTGATTCAATTGATCAACATTATGAATACGCACTGTTTTACTATTTTCGTTACACTGTACATTGACCAGTCCATTTCGTGTAAAGAACCTAATTATCCGGACCGCTTTCTTCGCTTCAGAAGCTAAGTTGAAGATTTGACGATTTGATTTAGTTAAACTTTCGTTTATATAAATTCTCGCGGCAGTGTGGAAGCCAATGTCCTTCAATTTAAGATTCCGCTTTTTAAAGTAGTTGGACAATAATTCATTTTTGGCCCAATTATCATAGAATCTAACCACAATTGGTGCAGAACGGTTTGACGATGCACTGGAACTGATTTTTTTGACACGATAAGCGGCGGTGAGGTCTCGTTGATTGATGTTACAATTAAGAGCTTTACAAATGTCTTGCATTATCCCATACGGATTGTCATTATTCTCGACTGGTACCCCAGTGATGATAACATCTCGTTCTATGGACTGACGCTCTATCATATCCAGACGAGATTCATAAGTAGCATGCTGTTGGTCAACACGATTCAACAGATCATTCGACATTTTACTTGCTATTTCTTCACACTTAAGGCTCGATGTGGCCACCATGTTTTTAATACGTAAGTCAACATCACTAGAAATCGACATGAACATTTTATCTATAACTTCATTGACCTCACTCAACATTGCTCGCATTATTGATTCTAACTCGTTGATTTTGGAGTCCAGGCGCTTGTCCATGTTCGCCATAGAGTGACCGAGTGAATCCATCTTAGCAGATAGAGCAATCATTAGCTTTGTAATTTGAGGTTCGCCATCATCATAGGATACATCCACGTCGCCGTGTTTTCGTTTAGCTTGCTTCAGGTTCTCCATTGGTATGCAGAAATCGTTTATGAATTTTAGGGAGGTGAGAAAACAAAACCAATGCGATTATTACACTGCCAAAATGCTGGTCGTAACTTGTTGATCCAAAATGCTACAGCTGTTGCTATGTACAGCAAGCTCGACTGACCAGTATATCGAAATTATTAATTAATTTCGATTACTTGTTTTCATCCAGTTAATTTAAACTATGGTTACGACGGGCAACAAAAGGATGACCAATGCTTGTTTCATAACACCTCAAATCCGGCGATGTTGATAATTGTTGTTGAAACAGCTATTTATAATGTTTAGGCACCACACCACAACAATTTATCTGACTAGAGACCTCAAAAACACTTTACATGTGGGTAAATAATGTTAATAGTAGGCAATAACGATTTCTTAATAGAAGATTTAAATGCAACACCGGAATCGTTAACGTTTACTCGTC
>CM055403.1:20805889-20837126 GCA_029228625.1 Pseudolycoriella hygida | reverse complement strand
AGCAACACGAATACAATTAAATATGTTATCACTCAACAACATGGTGATAAAAATATTTGAATATTTATGAGACAACAGGCAAGGAGAGAGACTTAAGTCGCTTTGAAAAAAAATATATCAAAAAACGAGTCAATGAAATAGATAATGTTGCGTTGGAAGGTGTAACGCACAAAAAATTGTTGGATGTGAAAGAATTCACCTGAATTCCGAATATTCATCTGAATATTTAAAGAATATTTTTCGATTAATAATCAATTGAGAAAGACATGAAATATGATTCGGCCGTTTTCAAAAGGTGAAATATTTGTACATTTGTAGACTTTTTCCGACACGCAAGAAAATGCCTTCTGATTTTATGAATGATCTGGGTTTCCACTACAACGAATCTGTCAGAACAAAATTTGTAGGAAAAATCTTCTCCTACATAATCTCACAGGAAAAATCCTAAATTTTTTTCATTTTGTCCGGGCGACTTTTTTAAATTTTTTAATTTTCTTCTGGAAGGTTGGTTCCAATTTCTTTCTGTTTTTTCTAAGGGATTTTTTGTCTTCGAGTTCCTTATTGTTAAGTTAACTCGGAAGATTGTGTCCTGTAAGGTTTTCCTTACATGTCGGTATCTTCTAGTTGTTGGAATAGCACGTAATCAGAACGACAGGTGGTTTTAAAATTTTCAATAAATTATTGTAATAGAAAAACTATCATTTTCGTTGCGTGTGTACTACAACATAAAAAATTTACAAAGGTCAAGGGAACAGACAAAACAAAAATTTGAAAAAACTATTAAGGGTTTTGAAAAGACTTAGCGATCACAGAATTTGACCTTTAAATGGATCAATGGAGGGTCAAGTGTAACATATTCTATCCAACATGTCAGTGGCAGTAATGTCTATAAAATCGTCGTTCCCACCTCAACTGAACATATTTTGAAATATCGATCGCAAAGACGAAGGTCGATGGTAGGGGTCAAAAGGCCTAGAAATATTGATATGAATCTTCCGCTGATTCATGGTGTTGTAAAATGAAAATGTATTTACAAACATTTCACTTAAGGTAAAGAACTTCAATAGAATAAGTTAATTGATAAGTGAATGATTCTGTTATCGAAACAAAACTGTTATGGTTCTATAAGACATTGATGGTTACAGAAATTCCTTTTAACCCACACTGAAGCATTTTTATTTACGTTCATTTAAAAAGACTGTTTTGTCGACAAAACGAAACCAACCAAAACAAATAGACAGCAAAAGCAATGTTTTTTTCGAACGAACTACAATTCAATATATTAAATGAACTCGTTGCTCTGAATTGATTGAAAATAACAACAAAATAGGAACAAAAAACAGAAATAAAACGCAAATCCTACATCATTCCGACACTAAAAAAAATCGTTCACCCAAAGGTGCAAACAAACCCTGTACGATTTACTCACACACTTTTGTAAATATCGTCGTATAGGGGAAAATCTGATTATGTTTTGCATTTCAGAAAATCGTAATGTTTGTCACTCACCTCGTCTAAGACTTTCTGAAATTCCTTTGTAGTTTTACAAATAATCTAATTTGATTTTTATGCACAAAAACAATGACTATAACTAAAAAACAATGTCGCCATTAAAACCGATTTGCAAAGACTGATGGAAATATCTCTATACAAATATAAAAAAAGAACGTCCAAAACATTAGCGAAACGTCAACTCAGCGAAATTTTGTTTGATTAAAATAAAAGTCCCTACTGAAAAATATGTTATCAAAGAAGCAGCTACATGACAAACATTCGACTTTTTCATTTCCAAGAATTTGATTGAAATGTAACGCTGTTTCTTTCGCCTTAATTCATTTCATTTTTAAAAACATTTGCGAGGGACTCGTGCGTATCAGAATAGATGTGGTAAGCAGAGTTGATGTTACGAAAAGACTCGAACGTATATTTAAATAAATGTTGCCTTAAGTCTAAACATAATTAAATTGTGTTGGAAATTGCCGAGAGAGTAATATTCATAAACCCGTCCGAAGCAACGCACAGTGTGACATTTCTGTCAAAATGGCGGCGTGTGTCAAAATCGGGCACTACGCCAAATTTACCAAATAAGACAAAAGTGGATAAGAATGTTGAATCTATTATGAGCTAAAAGCAACGCTACAGTAACTTTTTTTTTTAATTTGTACCCATTTTGCCTTATTTGGCAAATTTGGCGTAGTACCCGATTTTGACAAACGCCTCCATTTTGAAAGAAATGTCCCACTGTGCAACGGTGTAAAAACACCTTCCGAAAGCACATAATTGACCTCCAAATAGACCCTCAATTTTCTTTAAGGTGTAAACAAACGAGCAATTTGAAATGTCGATCTCAGCAATTCTTATACTACTTTTCGCATCTATTTTAATTATAGCGAAGAGCGAAAAGTAGTTTTAGAATTGCTGAGATCGACAATTCAAATTGCTCGTTTGTTTTCAGCTTTACAGCATAGCAAAAAAAATTAGTATCGACCTAAGTAGAGACCTTGGAGACATACTTCCACGGACAATTGTCTCAATTAGATCTGCAACATAGAAAACAATGTTTTCGATTATCTCTTAAATAGAAAAGGAATCAACAAAATCGGTTAGGAGTTAACCGATTTATGTAAACAAATGCGTTGGGCCCTAGTAGTTTTAAGGTCCTAGCTGAGTCCAAGGGTTTCTAATCTAAAAATTTTCTTTCATAAAATGTGAGACATTCCTAGACCTTTCGATTGAAAACAGATTTTAAAATTCGGAAGAAATTTACTCGAGCTATGTACAAAAAACACGTAGGGCCCTAGCAGAAACTCGTTTTTAGTGCTCTAGTAAGTCTAAGGGGCCGTTCATAAATTACGTAACGCTGAAGGAGGGGGGGGGGGGGGGGGGGTTCGGGGGTTCGGGCGAAGCGTTACAAGATGTCGCACAATGGGTAAAACGGCTATCTTAGTGTTCATAAATCTAGTACTGCTGAAACAATTTTGACATAAGTTCTAAAATTTTGCTGTAATTACTCTATAGTAATGACAGATTACCGGAAAAGTATAAAAAAAATTTGACATTTTGAAAATTCAAGAATCCCACTCCGGTTTTGACGAACTACTCTATATATGGGATGCCAAAAATGATAAATAAAATGACCACAAAATTGTACTAAATCACCTTTCCCACCTATTTCTAACATTGTTGTCACTTTGATTGTGTAGGTAATGATGTATGTTCATGGGCTAAAGAGCAAAAAACGGTATTAAGAATTGAAGTTATGATTTTTTACTTTTTTGAATTTTTACAGTTTGACGTTTAATATATAGAGAAATTCGTCAAAACTGGAGTGGGATTCTTCAATTTTTAAAATATCAAATTTTTTTTATACTTTTCCAGTAATCTGTCATTACTATAGAGTAATTAGAGTAATTACAGCATAATTTTAAAACTTATGTCAAAATTGTTTCAGCAGTACTAGATTTATGAACATTAAGAAAGCCGTATTACCCACTGTGTGTCGTAAAAAATTTTTAGTCGATAAGAAATTCGTAAATCGTATTTTCAAGGTCGATGAAACTTGTTCGCTCATATCTCAAAAGCACGGAAATTGCTGAATCTGGTGAGTGGTTTGGGCTGCAAGATTCATATAGTGGGCCTATATAACCTAGGCTACACCTCCGATTATAACAGTTGGTGGTTTTTATTATTACTTCATTAATTATGTTTCTTTGTATGTTTCTTTCACATTTTTTTGCCTGAGGTCGGTCATACCCTAATTTTTTTACGAAATTTTATGGGGAAAATCGAGGAAAACATTTTTTATGTGACTATGGGTCTTTAGATCGTCCATAATTTCGAAAATATTTTTTCTGAAATGTTATTTTTTTTTTATTTTCTTGAAAGTCTTTTTTTATAATATCTAAATTTTGTATTGCTGGTCGCGTAACATCAATTTCTTAGTGTTGTGTTGCTTGAATTTGACCAATTCAAAAACGACAATTTAGTGTTGTGATCGTTTGTTTCCCTTGCATTCGGTCTTGTTAATGACCATAATAATGGCTAAATAATCAAACATTTTTTCTCGGAAGTAAATTGTATGCGGTCCGTGAATTTGGATTATTAGTGATGACAGATTCAACAGCTGAGTTGTCACCTGTCAGATGCTTTGTTACGTATGAGGTATTGAGTGGTGGGTGTACATTCGCGGGTTTGGAATTTTTTAAGATTAAGTTATAAAAAACCGGAGAAATATGTGCTGCGTCGGATTTAAAATTTAACGCAGACTCGCCGTGTAGGATGATTTGGTTGGCCTCCTGTATTTTTAGTAATCCTTTTTTCCGTACTTTCTTGATGATTTCCTTTCCGTCATAATGTGGTGTTGGGGGCCCGTGTTAACAACGTGTATGACTAGTGCTGTTTTTTTGGGTTGTTTATGTTTGTTTTTGTGTCTTTTGAACCACGTGGTCTCACCAATGTAAAACTTACTTTTTTTATATTTTTACAAAGAATTAGTTCGATAATTATGTCATCAACTTCGTTAATGTCAAATAGAATTCTTGTTACTCTAAATGGAACCGGCTGTGTACTTTTTAAACTCTAATTCTTGATCGAATGAAAACTTTAGTTCGTACTTTCAAACGTAATTATGTTGTTTTTATGCTAATTTATTAAAATACATCGAATCTCACATTTGAATTTTCTTGAAAATTTGAACTTTCTTGCAAATTCGATTAGCAAATAAAAATCGCGGTATTTTTATAGAGCCTACTTCTCAAAAATTAAATCATTCGAAGTAAGTTTTTGAGTGGAAACATCGAACTTTTAAGGAATCATTGAAAAAACTATTTTTTGTGTAAATCAACTTACCGAGTGGGTACACGTTAAAACATAGTACAGACGAACAATGTTTATGAGTAATATTACAGGTGTGCGATGTTTACGGTAACGAGCCCCGGAGGGAGCGAGAAAACTGTTATTTGAGCAGCTGCGCGCTTACTACGAAGTTGGTTTCGAAGGAGAGAAATTCAAGATTTTTGAATTACCGAAAAAAACCAATTCCCAATTCCATATTAGTTTTGAATCGCCAATAATAAAAAAAATCAGTTACAGTTTCCACAGAAACATTTATTTAGCGTTTTACACTTAGTTTTTTGTTGAAACCTGTGGAAGTTCAATGTCTGATACAATGTACTTAGCTGGTATGTAATGTAAGAGTTTATTGAATGTAAAAACGAAATTGTCTTCAATTGGTTTCGATACGAAGGTCTTAAATGAATCTAAAAGTTCTCTCCAATTGTCGTTTAAAGCTTGATTTGTGGCCTCCTCTGTGTAAAGAAATTATGTTAAGAAATTGTCTGAAAAGAGAGAATGAAGAAAAGTTTACCCAAAGGTTTGATTCCTTCGAAAAGGTTATGCAAATACAACTTCATTCCCGAAAAATGCAAATCCATCGTCATTTCAGTAACGTTGTAAAATATTTGACCGTAATTTTCAAAGAAATTAGTCTTCATGTATGCGGTGGCATTTATTCCAGCTGAAAGATAAATAAAAAAAAAATTTCAAATTTTGACCACTTTTTAGGAGGGGTGACGCACTTCTGCGGTTTATGGAATAAATGAAGTGCGTCGTAGTTCCATATTGTAAGAATGGAACGCACACGTAGGCCACCGTGCTTACTAATGTAGGTTTTATAAGTGTTAGGTTAAATCTACCTGAGTTTGTGATGTAACTCAGTATGTTTTGTGTGTGCATGTTGAAATAAGTGGGACTCAGCTATGGACCTTGCAGTTATTGAAACGCCAGTGATCGAACAAACGATGTTTATTACATAAACGTACGAACAAGACTAAAATTGGTATGCAAAGAGCATATCATCCGAATGACATGTAACAATAGATTATGATGCAGGGTTACATAAACTATAATATCCAACAGTGCAAATGTCTTATCTGGTCATACCTTATGGTGTAACCGCCCAAGTGTTTCTTTCTTGTGGTGATGAAAGCCGCTCTGGCCATGTGTTCCCCAGCTGGGGTCCGTGCGTTTTCCAGTAGTCATTTAGTGTTTATTAAAACCGTAGTGTTTCTTAGTTACTCATACATACGTTTTTAACCTCGTTGTTAGGCAATTTTTTGCCTGTCTAAATCCCTGTATGTTTTCCTGGTCCTTGAACATTCTGTTATATAACTCTGTGATTTTACTCTTTTTATATGATTAGCGAGTTCCTGTTACTGACTTCGGTCGTATTAGCTTACTACGAGCTCCCTCTTTTGTCAATTCATCTGCTTTATCGTTGCCTATCCAACACCTCACTGCGACAGAGTTGGTGCTTAGCGGAAAAATATTAAAATGCTTTTTGACGCAGAAAGTGGAGCCATGAACGCAGTACCGTATCTAGACTGCTTTTTCTAGGGGGCGCGTGCTCCAGTTTTTGTGGGGGAGAGCGGGAAGAGTTAGGTGGTTATCAAAGAAAATTTTTTTACTGGGCTGGCAGCTTTTCTTTGAGTTTAGCGCCACAGGCGATTTTTTTTAATTGTGGTGTTCCAACTGTGGTGACCATGTCATCACATATTTCATATTTCATATTTTATTTTCATTTCGCGTTACGCTCATTCGAATCGGCGCACATTTCTTACCGGGCGCTAATCCGGCTGAACATTCTGTTCAGTTCCAAGAAAGTTTCTTAGAAAATAATTTTTTATTGGATTCGTACGAAGTACAAAGGTCCTATACGTTTACTACAAACAACTTTATTGTAACATGGGTTAGATCGAAGTGGGAGGGAGGATGCATCTATTATCGTCTAGAGATGACGAATCAGCAATAAAAAAAATGTCCGTTTGTCCGTCTCCACTTTTTTTCCCAACGGCTCAACCGATCAGCCTAAACTGAAAGGTACATGCCTACCATGATTCAAGTTCGAAGATGAGCAAAATTGATCAAGTGGTTCCGGAGATATAGTCGAGGAAGTGACCAAAAACATGGTTTTTCGAGGGTCGGTGAAGCTTTTTCGCAAATATCTCAGTAAGTATAACACGGAAATTCCTCATTTTGGTGTCAAATGAAAGCATTTCATGTCACAAAACTGGGAAAAAAATTGGACACTAGGACCAATGGAGTGGACGAAATTGAGATTCTTGGCCATATACGAAAACAGTTTTTCGTGCATATTTCGTTAACTATGCAATATGGAGATTTACTGTCAAAGGCAAAGTTGTAGAGAATTAAATTTAAGCGAAGACGTGTTTCAGGGTTCTGGGGAAATATGGCCCAATCCTGGTATATGGCCACTTCCATAATTAGGCCGGATGACCCAAATCTCCAGAACTATGAGGGTTAGAAAGTTGTTTCCAAAGGCGAAGTTGTAGAGAATTAAATATAAGCTCACACGTGTTTCAGGGTTTTTGGGAGATATGGTCCAATCCTGGTATATGGCCCAAATCTCCAGAACTATGAGAGGTAGAAAGTTGCTTCCAAAGGCAAAGTTGAAAAGAATAAAATTTTCGAGAACACGTGTTTCACGGTTTTAGGGAAAAATGACTTAGTCCTTGGATATAAGCTTTTCTAGATTTGAATCGTCTGAGACGTACTTCGGTAGGGCCTTTGACATTACCTTGGGTAATTTCTATGGATCTTTAAAATTCTTACAGTTATAAAAGAACAGATATGTTCGAGTCTCTTTGACACATGTATTCTGATACGTACGGGTCTTTGATTATGCTTTTAACTAATTTCAATTATGATAAATTGTCACGCAATACAAATTGTTTATGAATTTGATTTTCAATATTGTCTCACAATACAATATGCTAAAGGGTTCAATACAAATTGTTCATAATGTTATTGTGCAATTTGTATTAATTGTAAAGCATCGTATGTATCGCATTTATCGGACCAACGCATTGTCCGATTTAGTATATAAGAAGGATTTTTATATGTTCCACGTTTGTGGATTCAAATCAACTACAACGAGTTCTTTCTTTTCAATCTCCACAAAATGGTGCAAGTACAGTTTTCAAAGCGCCGCGCTGCAGGCAAAAATTTTGGTCTGCCATTTCTTGTTCTTTAGGTAAGTCAAAAAATTGCTTAATTGACGCCCTTAGAAAGGTGCCGCAGGGAAAACTTCGAACTGGTTTTCTTCGTTCTTTAGGTAATTTGAGGCATTGCTCAATAGCCACATCGGGTAAGACACCACAGGCGAAATTTTGGATTACTCTCTCTTGTTATTTCGTATTCGTATAACGCCGTAGGCGAAAATTTTTATGCTCTAATTCAAGGTGTTTTTGAGCGCCTCAGGCGAAAATGTTGAAAATTTGGATCCATTTTCCCGGGCCTGACTGAAAAGTAGTGTTGGTATTGAAGATGGGCAAAATTGGTCAAGAACTTTCGAAGTTGCGATCGAGAAAGTCGTATTTTTTTAAAGGTTGCAGGAACGTTTTTGCTTATATCTAAGCGATTTACAAATGGGGATTTTTTTCAAGGTTTTTAATGAAAGATATAAATCTCAAAAAACTAACTAAAAAAGTTTATCAAAATTGATTCACTCGTTCAGGCCCATAGAGTGGGTCAAACATATACTCGTATAAAGAAATTTTGCTGTGATTTAGAGGTAGTCGAAGACTCAACAGTTTTCAAGAAAAAAGTGTGATGCTGAATTTCTCCGCTTCCTGAGATTTGTTCCATCACTTCTGAGAACATTCTTGCACTTTTATCAGAAGGGAAGGAAAAAATCTCCCCCTAGATACGGCGCTGCATGAACTAGATAATGGCGAAAATATTGACTAGTAAATTGCAATTTCAGCCAAGAAAGTGCTTCCAACTCTTGAAATAATTGATGTCGGATAATATTAGAGTGGCCCGAGACCCATAATAGATCTACTCTGTTTGTCATGGATAAGTTGTTTAGGGCTTCCCAACATTCTATATTAAGCGCTAAGCTAATTTGAGTAGACGTGAGTGTTCTGATTGCTTCCTGGCTGTCTGAACAAATAAATATAATTTCATTTGTTATTCTCCATTCTATTACAACATGACAACCTTCCATAATTGCTCTGATTTCTACCAAAAATATTGAGGAGAGTTTCCCTAGAAATGTTCACAGTTGATTCCTGCTCCCGCGTGGTCGGTAATTAAGGATCCTTCTGTGTATAACACAGTACCATGTTCTGGTGGTAGTGTCGCATTTGTCCAGTTTTCTTTAGCAGAAATATACCACATATACCACGTGAGGTCATTTTTTGCAGTATTTATCCAAATTCTTGTATGATCCGTTTCTATTATGTGACTTTGTTGCATGGCTAGTCTGTTGTGCGTAGACACGGCTTGGGACATTATATGTATACGAAGAAGAGGTAAGTTTAGAATGGCTTCGAGGGCCTCTGTGGGTGTTGAGATACCCCTGCTATAGCCATACAAGCCTTTCTTTGGAATTTACTTAATAATTTCTGAATTGATTTTAGAAGACAGGTGTGATTCCATATAAGGAAACATGTGTCGGCTGGTGGATAAACGTGAATTTCTTTCGGACCTTGTGTTTTTTTAATTTTGTTTTTAGGTTTTTTTTTTACTTGATTTGAAGATAGATACGCTTAAACGTTTTTATTTTGTTACACAATTGATTCTGTCTGACAAACCTATATTTTAGGTCCCACAAGTTGTATTTTGTATAGTAAAATTTCGAATTTTAACGCGCGGTTCAGAACTTTTGTATGCAGAATATAACTTGTGGGACCTGAAAATTGGATTTGTCTGAAGGAATGAAATTGTGTAACAAAATAAAAACGTTTAATTGTACGCCGGAAGATAATATCTTCGAATGTGGTGATATTGTTGTCCACGGGATGATACTGTCGTCCGGTGGATGATATCATGCTCCAGTGGATGATATTATTGTCCGGTGGATGTCAGTATTTTCAGCTGGTACTGAAAGATAATATCATCGACAGGACGATAATATCATACATCGGACTATAATACATTATGCATTTTTTCAGGTACATGTCACTAACAAAACACGGACGTACAAAATCCGGAATAGGAAATCCGGACGATTCAAAATCGCTAGTATATCATGATAAATTCGTATGAATACGGATGAAGTTCTTGATAAAAAGAAAGGTGGCCAGATTATAATTGTGCAATTTGCAAATAAAAGCAATGATATCCAAAACGAAAGAAGCGCTGCAGGCCGCAAAGCAAACCGAAAAACAAAACAGCAAGGTTGAAGGGCTGTTCATAAAGTATTTAGCGCTGAGTGGAGAAGGGGGGGGGGTGGAAGCCCCGTTAGGGCGGGTACACAATGGGGTGGATCCCTTAGCGGATTTCGTAACCGGATTTTGTGTTGTCCGCAATGGGACGTAATTTTTTTTTATTTTCCAGTGCATCAACAGTAGAAATCCAAAAATTGCGAACGAAAATCTTGTCTTTGTTTCCAAAATCGAACATGGCATGTGTCGTGTCGGAAGTGTTATTTAGAACTTTAAAACACACACCAAGCCTAACATAAACACGTAAATGCCGCAGCGAGGCTTGTATGAACGGAATCAATTCTACATTTCTCACACCCGTTTTGACCATGTCTCAAATAGGGTTCAATTCCGATATGAAAAATATATCAAAATGCATCCAAACAAATTTAAATCTTAGTCTAAAATGTCAAGAATGCAATTTGACCGTAAAAGTATCAAGAAGCTTTGGTGAGCGTTTGTTCATTGAAGTAAGTTCACTGAAACTATGTCTGATACGTTACTCGTACTCATACATTTTAATTTGATCAGATGCCCGCAGGATCGCTAGAAAAAGGAAGCGACTACGAGAAAATAGTTACATACAAGGTAGATCAACTTAACTTAGAAATCAGCATCGATGCAACAAAATATTCTTTGTGCGGTTTCATACTGTTTCGTCCACCACTGCTGCGAGGAGGTATTGGTCATTATGTGGCAGTTGTGAAAATAATGAACGACTGCATCATTTTCGACAATTTACACAAAAGACCTTATAAATTGAACAAAAACGAAAATTTCATCATTCGTTGCTTATTTTATAAATAAAACAAATGAATAAGGGGCTGTCCCTAAATTACGTACGTAACACATTTTTGGCCACTTACCCCCCCCCCCCTCCCTGTTACGTATCAAAACTGAGGAATTTATTTTTTAACAAATACAAGGAAATGTTATGACGTTCAACGTGGTATCTTATGATTTTTCAAAACTAGAGAAAGATAACTACAAACAATAGCATTGCGTCACCAAGTAAAAAGCATATAACAAAAGCGATATGCGATTTTGAACAAATTTAATTAAAAATACAAATTTTTGGTTGTAAAAGTGTTTGTTACACTTGTAAACAGCTCCTTTTCGCATATCCAGCTATAGATCATGTTTCAGGGCAGTTATACAGACTTCGTCAGCTGAAAATAGTCAAGAAAAAGTGTCAAAAATTGACCTTTCTCACAAAAGTTGTTCCACACCGGTGCAACAGCCTTAAAGCGGGGAAGTCTTTGCATGGTGTTATAGTAGGGATGGTATACTAGAACAACCCATACTCAGTTTTTCGGAGTGGGTGAAGGCTCCAAGGAATCCAATAATAAAAAACCTTTGTATCATTGGGGCTTACCATCCCATAAAAGTTCATCTGATTTCATTTCGTTTTACACGAGTTATAGCCAAAAAACAGTTTTTACCACCTCCTGACATGCACTTACTTAGCACACCATAACTCCCCCAAAATATCAAATTTTCTAAAAATGAGAAATTACTTTTCTTACAATAGAACAAGGAATCGAATGGCACATTCAACGGGAAAAAGTAGGACATGTTGTCCCAAAATCTCTTAAACAAAATGCCAGTGTACAGTGCATGATCGCTGGACTCCAGTAAAGTAGAGAACTTCAGATTTGCCAACAAAGACAGCAACAAAAACGCTAACGATAAATTTGTATGGGACAAGCTTCGAAAAGCATCAGAGTGCCTTGCAAATTTCGTGTTAGAGTTTATGTTGCCACCTTTGTTGGCAAATCTGAAATTCTCAAGTATAATTAGTTTTTAAATCGGACTTATATGCGGAAAGCCTTTGAAATCGTGAGGTGCACGAACACGTGTTTTCCAACACACCACCCAACGATTTCAAAATCTTACTGCACGGCAGATATAAGTCCGATTTAAAAACTAATTCCTTTTGTAGAGTCCTGCGATCATGCACTACACGCTGGCATCTTATTTGATCAAAATTTGTCGTGTCGAAAATTCCTTGTTTGAAGCGTGTTCTGTTGTTCTGCTGTTATTCAACACTTAAACTGGAGTGCTATTATCGTTCAGGGCGCAATTAACGTCTTCTGTGCGCTAATAACAATCACTAGGTGATAGTAAAAGTAAGGACAATGTTAACCTGGGGATTATGTCCCGTCACCCAAATACTGTCCACTGTCTTGCTTCGCTATTTGAATACAAGAATTGTTTATCGAAAATATTTAACAAAACCTTCACTCACATGGCTCGATCGAACAATTACCGGATCCAACCAAAGGCAATACTAAAATTCTTCCGTGCATCCGATAGTATCCTTCAATCAGAATTTTCGGAATATAAAAACTTGTTATCCAACTTTGATTAGAAGGAACAATCCTAAGCAAAAAATTTTTTTAAAAAAATTGATTTCACACGGTTCGCCTATTCCATCAACATACTCGCTTGTATTAATTACGATAGTCGAATATCCTTTGACAACGCTTTCATCTATTGTCATATTTAGACTGATTGGTCCGCCATCGCCTACAATCTGCAGTTGTGTTAATTTTATTGGATCGAATTCAATGTCCTCCAACCCATCCATGCCTTTTTTGGAATCAAATTCTCTCCATTTAAAGTTTGTCATCTTGTAGGTTAAATAAAAATTTACCCGTTTTAAGTTGTTTGTAAAGCTGTTGAGTTAATTCCGTTGTACATGCAAGGAAGTCTGAGTCCGCACTTTCACATGTTGTTAGAAAATCAGCTGAAAAAGATTCATTACTAATTATAGACGTCTAAAGTTTGTCTGCTTATTTGTCTATTTATTTATTTGTCTGTCGGTCACAATCACGTTATTTTTGCGTTTAAACTGAGGAGTAAAAAAATACTTTTTGATATGTTGTTGGGTATGGTGCAAAACGTCGAGAAAACATGATCCGGGGTGGGATATTGTTCTGAAATAAGGGAGTTATGGGTAAAAAACGGGTCAAAATTGAAAATCGGCCAAAAGTCAGTCAAGATGTTGTATCAGAGATTTGTTCGGCGAAGAAAAGTCTTAGAGTTTTTAATGACTTACAACTTTGAAGAAGAAAACTTTTTGATCCGACTTCATGCGGAGGAGCTAGACAGCGAAAACTGCTCAAATTTTGGTACTACGTAAAAAATCAGTCCGCATGGTAATGAGTGAAGGAGCGCCGAAGCAATGCAAAATTAAAATGGACGTATTGGAAAATCACTCTAAATGCACCTTTGAACAGGAAAACAACAAATGCCCAGAAATGTATCCACATAAAGAGCCTCACGATGACATCTCACTGTGCGAAGAGGAGATTGTAACTCTAATCAAAAGAATTGCTTTGGATACGTCTGCCGGCTCTGATCGTATCTTAGTGAAAACGTTTCGACAACTGAATATAGCCAAATCAATCTCTTCAATTGGAAACATAATGCTTCGGTCTTCTTTTGTACCAACTGGTTTCCGGCAAGGCAAGATGATCCTAAGCGACAAAGACGGCGACATCACTTCTGTGAGCAATTGGAGGTCACTGACGATCTATTCGGTTCTGAGAAGAATCATTGAAAAAGCACTAGATTCGAAACTACGATCACAAATTACCATCAACTGTAACCAGCGTGGCTTCGTGAACGGTATCCCTGGGTGTCACGTAAATCCTAGACTGATCAACGCCTGCGTATCGGATGCAAAGAAACGCAAAAGAAACTGTGCAATTGCGTTTCTTGATATGACCAAAGCTTTTGATAAAATTGGTCACTAGCACATCTCGAAAGTGCTAAAATCGAAAGGTGTCTCAACAAACCTGCACGACTCAATAATGAATCTGCTGTTGAACAACAATGTGATGATCACTCTAGGCAAAAATTTCTCCCGTCCAATTGAAATCAAATGCGGCGTAAAACAAGGAGGTCCGTTATCACCGATTCTCTTCAACATCGCCATCATCGCCATTGACTTCATTTACGAAGAAATCTGCGACCCTCAGTACGCCTCCAACAATGGTTACAAACTCTCAGATGACTTTGACAATCTCTGCTTATCTGGCTTTGCTGACGATCAAGCCATGTCGTCGCAATCAGTGAATTCAGCATGTCGAACAATTGATCTGATCCAATCACTGTTCGCAAAGATTGGCCTTATTTTGAACGCATCGAAGAGTCAAGCAGTTATTATAAGAAATGGCACGCTCAAACTAGCAGATGGAAGTGAAATTGTTGGTATTAGACAGAATGAAAGGATTAAGTATCTTGGTTGCTCCTTCGAATCGGAATTGACATTCGACGATACGTGCATCACGAAGCTTAACACAAACTTGAAGCAATTATCTACGTCACCGCTACTGAAGCCGGACCAAAAATGTCATCAACCAATACGTCTTCCCGATATTAGTCTTCCCATTGTAAGCGGCGCCAATAAACAGAATCCCATCAATTGTCACGAACGGTCTGGACATAATAATAGGCCGAACTGTCAAAGAAATCATTGGCCTGCCAACAAGGATAAACGATAATCTTTTCTACGCTCTAAGGAAGCTACGTGGCCTGCTGTTTGCCTGCCGTGAGGAAATGGCTCAATGCATCCAATCACTAAACGTTGTAGAGGACACGTAGCGGTCATTGTGAGCTGCTTTACGCAACGAATCGTTCGAAAACCGGTGTAAATTGAGTTACCAAGGCTCCGGTGTGCTTCACTTCAGAAACTACACACCCAGCAACGATTTTGTACATAACAAAAACTCGCTTTCATCATCCGAATGGGTATCGGCAATCAAGCTGAGCACGAACTACGCAAACCTGAACGGAGTTCCAGGAGTCGGGAGCACTTCCACCCTTTGTCGTAAATGCGGCAAAATTAATTTTGGATATGTTGTCGGGCTATGGTGCAAAACGTCGAGAAAACATGTTCCGGGGTTAGATATTGTTCTGAAATAAGGGAGTTATGGGTAAAAAACGGGTCAAAATTGAAAATCGGCCAAAAGTCAGTCAAGATGTTGTGTTAGAATGAAATTTGGGTCAAATCAGTTTTCAAACGTATCTTCGTATGTATGGGAGATACGGCGTTGGTTCCCTCGTCAAAGTCTCAGAGTTCTGTTAGTAGAATCGGTGACAAATGGCCAAAATTGGAAAAATTTGTGTCAAATCAGTTTTTACACGTATTTTCGTATGTATGTGGATACGGCGTTGCACAGTGAGATATTTGTAAGGGTTTGCGGCGAGGTACCGTTCTTCGGCTATACAGCATCTTTTGATCTGATTATTTTTTTCTTGGATTCAGGAAACATCAGCAAATGTCCGTACCGTTTCGGATTTTCGTCTGATTTTTTTCTTAAAAGTGAATAAATTCATCAAAGTGTGGAAATTCTCTATGGAGCACATTAGGAGTAGCCTAGAGTTCATGACTACGATTGTATTTCTCAACATTGAAACATTTTTATAATAATTCGTCTTCTTTTACAATAGATTAGAAGTCTCGTATCCAAAAAAATGGGTTTTGAGACCTTTGACACTTATAGTGGTTTACCCTTAACATATGGCTATAACGTCAATTTTTCGGTAACTTCGACTTTGATGAATTCATTCACTTTTTAGAAAAAATCCGGCTAAAATTCGTAACGATAAGAATATTTCCTGATATTTCCTGAATCTAAGAAAAAAATAATCAAATCAAAAGATGCTGCATAGCTGGAGAACGGCACCTTGCCGCAACACCTTACAAATATCTCACTGCGCGTTGGTTTCTTCGGAAATGTCGGACAGTTGTACATTTGATCAGTTTTGATGGTTTTAGAAGTTTGGAGAAGGTCTATCTCTTATAGACTGTCGGTTTCTTTTCAGTTTTTCATATATTTTTTTGTTTGACAGTTTATTGAAGAAACTTTTAACGCAAGGTCGCCCCCCCCCCCCCCGTTTGTTACGTAACGCAACCAATTAGAGCAGAACAACAATCTACAAAATATGGTTTGTTGGTGGTGTATTGTGAGGTCTATAGATTCGTGCAACTGTAGGAACAACATCTCAACCGTTTTCACGAACAATATTTTTTTATTTCTTCTAAAATTCCAATACACTCTCTAGAACGGACCTAGGATGTGACATAAGTCAGGCAAATATGTTGCGTTACGTAACGCTGCTGTCGTTTTTCAATATTGCCTTCTCGGCAATTTCCAATCCAATTTAATGAGGACGTAATTACACGTACATCTATTCTGCCACTTCGTTTATGTCATCGAGAAACTTACCTTTCGTTTCCATAAACTGTTCTCCATTGTTAAACACGAACGTGGAATATAGGGCCAACAAAAAGAAATTTAATTTTGAACTCATCACAATGATTACAATCCACAATTGAGAAACCACTTGAAAACTGATGACTTTTTTTGTTCTAAGTTCTTTCGAAATTACACGATTTCGAATGCCTTGAAGTGAGTAACGAAAAAGTCTGCTACACTTTCTTAAATCCACCGACTATTATGTAGATGTTTTTGTTCTGTCCGAATATCGTATAATGAACCAATATACAAAGAGGCAAGAAAACATAAGAGATACTCCACTACCATAAAACGGAAATATGTTTGCGACACTGAAAAAAAGGTCTCAGAATCAATAGTTATTTGGATCACAAGGGACGAATGAAAAAATTTTAGTCGTGAGAGCGAAGTGCCGGCAAGGGCGGCAATCGCACAGGTTTTTTTACATACAACTTTTCATTGCTACAACTACGCTGCCGTAATTTGCATAAGAAACTTAGTGCGAAAGAGAGAAAAAAAAAATTACGCTAAATTTTGATCTATTTCTGAGAAAATCGCCCGAAATATTTTAAAAATTGCAAGATCAAAGAAACATTGACCGAATTGAAATTATCACCGCTGCAGATACAAACAGCATAACAAAAAATTTTGACCATTACTTCCAAATGTTACCATAACAACGGATCTACTAAGTCAAAGTGTTTCTCTTTGAATAATCGAACAAACGAGGTGTATATAAGGCCGCATATTCGACATGATACTCACTCAATATGTGAAAGGGAAAATTTGTGAAAATTTGAGAAAATTTTCTCAAAATTGCTTAAGATTTCTAAAAATTTTTCTGAAAATTTATAAAAATTTTGAAGCATAATTGATGTTTTTTGCTCAATAAATTGTTTTTAGGTGTTTTAGGGCATCCCAGAATTATTAACCTGAGTACTAAGGGCTGAATTTTCAGCCACCCGTTCATGCTTCGTTTCTTGTTGTTTTTTTCATCTGCACGACCTATAATGTGGTTCAGAATACACTTTACGTCGATTCTTATTAATCCTACACTCATTTTAACTTGTTTGAACGTATTTTTCATTAAAATACAATTCTGGAAAATCTGAGAAAATTCGAGAAATTTTGAAACATGGTCTTGCGACAAAGGTGCACTGAAGAGACGTTTTTAAATTTTTAAATATCATATTGATTGAAACAGTATTTAACATTACTGCATAATAATATCGGTGCTGTGGCGTGAGCATTGCAATTGGTATGATTTTTTTGAGTGTATGTTTTCAAGACGATAAGTCTTAGTTGCTTGCTGTTTGAACTTGACCCGATGATTGTAGTACATCAAACACAACAGAGATATCTTTTTCTAGTGAGTTTGTATGAATAACACTTGATCTGTTTGATGGACCACATGCTTAACTGGAATTCCGAACATCGAAACAACACTTCCTGTCCGTCCGTGCACTACACCTCACTGCAACCTAGCTGCAACTCCACCTAGGGAATCATCTTCTTTGACTTCACTCTATCGCTACTTTCCTATACCCACGACCATGGTTTATTTACGTACGAGTCAACTTATATTTACGAAATGAGAAACTACCGAAATAATCAATCAAGCTTTAGTATTTTCCGAAAGTGCTTCTTACCGACAAACTCCTGACTAAAACGTTTACGAAATTATTTTTCCGCTGTCGTGCGAGTCTAAATCTATGCGAGTCTATTGGACTGTGAGACAATAAGTTGTTAGAACATAAAGTTCGCATAAGTTATCGTTTCTCAAATGGTGACTGATACGAGAGGTCATAATGAATGAAAATCTGTTTTTTACTATTTCTTTTTAAAATGTTGCATCATATTGATTTTTGAAAATATTCGTACCTGCTAATAGCTTAATTGAAATAATTACTGTACGTGTCTATTTGGTGAGGTGGTTTCCGGACTTTTTTAGGCATGATGTGTTAAAAAGCCTAAAAACTACCGGCCAAATCAGACAGGTACTATATTTTTCATGCTAGAAGCTTAACACCTTAGATAAAAACATAACCAAAGACCCGTACGTATCAGAATGGATGTGACAAACAGTATAGATGTGGCAAATAGAACAAATCTTGCAAAAAGACTCGTACGTATATTAATGTAGTAATAAGCAAACAATCCAACGTTTTATGTTCTTTTATAACTATAGGAATTTTAAAGATCCATAGAAATTACCCAATGTAATGTCAAAGGCCCTACCGAAGTACATCTCAGACCATTCAAATCTAGAAATGATTATATTCAAGGATTGGGCCATTTTCCCGTAAAACCCTGAAACACGTGTTCCCTAAAATTTTGTTCTATACAACTTTGCCTTTGGAAGCAACCTTCTACCTCTTACAGTTATAGAGATATGGGCCATCCCTCCCAATTCTAGAAGTGGTCATATCCCAGGATTGTGGCTTTTTTACCCAAAACCCTGAGACATTTGTTCGCTAAAATGTTATGCCCTACAGCTTTGCCTTGGGAATCAACTTTCTACCCCTTATAGTTCTAGAGATATTGATCATCCCTCCCAGTTCTAGAAGTGGTCATATCCCAGGATTAAGGCATTTTTACCCAAAACCCTGAGACACGTGTTCTCTAAAATTTTATTCTCTACAACTTTGCCTTTGGAAGTAACCTTCTACCTCTTACAGTTCTAGAGATATTGATCATCCCTCCCAATTCTAGAAGTGGTCATATCCCAGGATTGTGGCATTTTTACCCAAAACGCTGAGACACGTGTTCTCTAAAATTTTATTTTCTACAACTTTGCCGTTAGAAGCAACTTTCTAACTCTTATAGTTCTAGAGATATGGATTATCACTCCCAATTCTAGAAGTGGTCATATCCCAGGATTGAGGCATTTTTACCCGAAACCCTACAACACGTGTACCCTAAAATTTCATTTTGTACAACTTTGCCTTTCACAGTGAATCTCCATGTTGCATAATTAAGGAAATTAACACGAAAAACTGTTTTCGTAACATGAGCAATTTCCGTGCTATACTTGCTGAGATATTTGCGAAAAAGCTTCACCGACCCTCGAAAAACCATGTTTTTGTTCACTTCCTCGACCATATCTCCGGAACCACTAGATCGATTTCGCTAATCTTCGAACTTGAATCATGGGAGGCATGTATATTTCAGGGAAAAAAAGTTTAGGGTGATCGGTTGAGCCGTTTGGAAAAAAAGTGGAGACGAACAGACAGACAGACGGACATTTTTTTTATTTTTGATTCGTCATATTTAGACGATAATAAATGCATTCCCCCAACTGCCACCTCGATCTACCCCATGTTACATTAAAATTGTTTGTAGTAAACGCATAGGACCTTCGTACTTCGTACGGGTCCAATCATAGCAAACATCCTTATTCGGCACGATACATGAACAATTTCATATGTCACTCGGAAAAGGACTTTCGCCCTACTCCCTTGCAATTAGTTGAAAATAAGTTGACTCACACATACGAAATCGGGAAACATAAAATGGTATTTTTCCTCATAAGCCGCATATTTTGGCAGAATTGCACATCGATGAATATCCTATTTAGCCACGTACCAGGCTGTTTGAAAAGGGGTTTATTGCGTTTATTACGACTTTTGTAGCCAGCCGGGTAGAGGTCCGGTAGGTGGTAGGTTTTTCGTTTTAGAGTGTCAATAACGAGCAATAAGAGAAATATGCAAAAAAAATGTTGTCCGCCCGTCCGTCAACACGAGGTAATAGAAAAATCTTTTGAAGAATTGAATGTGGGCATTGTCGGGCTACAAGATACAAGCATTTGAAATAGGTGAATATTTCCCATTGTTCAAATGCTTATATCTCAGTGTAGACAAATTCAATACCCAATATGTATATTTGCCCCGAAAATACATGCAATTACCTTTCCAACGACACCCCACACGACCTTATACGTTTCATGTGCGTGGAGAAGTTTCTGTAAGAAAAAAGCATGTTTTTCGTAATTAATTACCTCCCGCTAGCCACTCAAGCTTCAATAAAAATTTTTGCAAGTGGTTTTGGCTTCTAGGGACCAATACCTTCCTAGGCAAATATAAAAAGGTTCATTGGAAAATACGTACGATTTCGTTTGGGCTGTTTTTCAAAAGAATCCCTCAAATAGGAACATGGAAAGTTAGATCTCTCACAGGTACGCTCAAAGCGGCAAAACTTGATATCACGCGAGTGCAGGAAACTAGATGGCCTGATGGAAAGGATTCTATGACCAGTAGGGACTATACGTTCTACTACAATGGCAGGCCCAACGACAGTCCAAGAAAATACGGAACGGGTTTCATGGTTTTCGGCAGAGCTAGAAACGCAGTGAGCGATGCGGGTAGTTGATTTCGCAGCATCAAGAAACACGGTTGTCAGCAATACCTATTTCGAACATAAACACATCCACAGAGCGTGGATATCGCCTGATGGACAAGCCGAAAACCAGATTGATCACGTTTTGATAGATGGACGTCATTATTCAAATGTATTGGATGTCAGTAGCTGTAGAGGACCAAATGTTGACTCCGATCACTACTTGGTGAATGTGGTCGCTAGGTCTCGCATATCGGTCCAACACAACCGACAACAGCCATTGAAAAAGTGGGGCGTTGAAAAACTGCAGAACGAAGATATCAAACACAAATACGTGGATAGTTTGGAGAGAAAAATTATTGAAGAAATGGTCAGTGAACAACACAGCATAGATGATGCGTGGAATCAAATTAGACGGAACGTAGAGAGCGCCGCAGTAGAGAACTTTTTAAGAACCGCGGCAACGCGCTATGTATGGAAATGCACGAGCTCATCACGCTTATATGGAATGTCGAGGAGTTACCGGAAGAGTGAAAGAATAGCTATATACAAAAAAGGTGACAAATTAGAGTGTGGCAATTTTCAAAGAATCGCTCTACTGAATATTACTTAGAAGATATTTGCAAATATTCTTTACCAGCGCCTTCATCCATACGTGGAAAACTCTGTAGGTGAATACCAAGGAGGTTTTCGTGTAGGTCGTTCAGCATCGGACCAGCTGTTTAATATCAGGCAGAACCTTGGAGAAGTGCAAGGAGTACAACATTGAAGCACACCATTTGTTCGTTGACTTCAAGGCAGCTTATCACATTGTTAGAAGAAGTAAGCTATGGAGAGTCATGGAGGAGTTTATAATCCCCTACTAATCTCGTTAACGAAGCTAACATTGAACGGAGCTAGTAGCCGAGTAAGGAGTCGTAACCAACTGTCGGAGACTTTCGACAAAGAGGAAGACCTTCATCAGGGAGGTCCTCTAGCGACGACGCTGCTTTTTAATCTGATACTTGAAGTAGCTGTGCCAACCAAGGACATAGACTCCAGCGGCACCATTTTCGCCAAGTCCAGTCAGCTGCTAGGTTTCACAGATGACCTGGACATACTTTGATGGAATATGGAAGTTTTTAAAGACAAGTTTATGGCCTTGTAGTAAAGGGACCGACATTGGATTAAAAAAAATTCTACATCACAACTCAATACATAAATACTTTTCTATATGAACGTTTTTCTAGATAAGCTCTTTGAATTATTTTGTCATTGACATGACGCTCAGATATTAACACATCTAGAACAGTTGCGTCATGGAGATAATTAGAAGAGATCAACATTTCGGCCAATCGTCATGCAACTTGATATGCTGATGGACGTGATGGTGCGACTATTCTAGATGCAAAATAATTCAAACAGCTTACATGCAGAAACGTTCATAAATAGAAAAGTAATATGTAATGAGTTGTAATGTAGAATTGATTCCAAATTTTGGGAGCTTTAATCCGTAGAGTTTCGAAGAGTAACGTATGACTTCTCACAGTAGGTTCACTTAACAAAATTTCTGAATTTAGGTTGAAAGTTAAAGATCAAAAGGTTTTTTAGTACTATTGCACTTGAAGAAAATTTGTCTTCAACAACTGCGGTACTTAATAATAATAATAATCTGCCTTACAACCCATGAAGGGTTAGAGGCTAGATCATTATTTACTAGTTTCGCTGTTTGTAGTTCTATTTTTTGAGATCCTTTCATTGCCGGAAAGTTTTACTGTGCCAGTGGTAAGCTGTGCGAAAAGCCCAGTGCCATCTATGATATGTAACGAGGAGCGAAACTAGTAGGAGTAGAATACCGGTTCTCCCAACAATGCCTTTTCCGGTAAGCCGTACGATAGCACTACACTCAACTTCACTTGACTTGAACGATTCAATTAGCTTTGTTTTGTTTACAAATCTAACAATCGGTACAAATCCGTCTGCGGTTGAGTTTCGAACCAACGCACTGGCAACTCAATCTCGTAGTAGCAAGCAGACTACGCTATCGAGTTGCTGCGGTACTTACTGTAGTTTAAAGTCCACCCTTCTATCAACATTACAGTACCCTTCATAATTCCTTTATGACAAACAAAGCGTGGACTTTTCACCAATAGAGCACATATGACATGTTGGATATATAATTTTATGTATCTTTCGCACAAAAAGCGATTTTGAGCACAAAACACGAAAATTATACTCTTCAATTTTTTCGAAATGAACTTGAGGCTAATTCCATCGGTACCGTCACCTGGGTAACGAGTTTCATCTCTTTCACTCTTCCAATGTGTTTTATATAAACATGAGACAAAACAGATTCGTTCCCTAGGTGACATGGTAGCGACAATGTATCTGTTACCGATGGAATTAGCCTTGAACATTTCATGAAACAGCAAATGAAAAACGTCAACTTATGAATGAAAATCGACTAATAAAATCATATTAGTCAAGTTCGAACGTTTCGAACTGGACTAATATGATTTTATTAGTCGACTTCGAATTTTGATTAAAAAACGTCAAATTAAGTCTAGTTTTCAGTGCGAAAAATGGCACATTTTGGGCGAAAGATACATAAAAAAATTAAATGGATCTACGCTTCAAAATGCGATGCAAATCATTGTATGAATAAACAGACGAATTGTTGAAGCACTGGACTAATATGTGGCAGGTCGGTGTAGTATTTAAAATCTTCGTCGGCACAATTTAATTTGTATTTCTAAATAATAATAAAAAAGAAGGCACAACGAGCAAAATAGTACATTACATCACAAGGAGCTAAAACGGTGCATTTAGACCCAGGTGGTGAAAAGGTTGAATCCGAGGGCGGAGCGCGGCGGAGCGCAGCGGAGCCCGAGGAAAGACCTTTTCAACACCGTGGTCTAAATCAGCACCGTTTTAGCTCCGAGTGATGTATACTATTTTTCGCGCAGACGGACAAAACGCCAGTTTCCGAACAAAACCACTCGACAAATTTTGCATTAAATTTATTCATAATGATCATAGTAAGTGTACGATTGAAATTTCCTCATTAGTCATTTTATTTTTTGTTTACGTAAATATACCGAAAAATGGATAATGAAGAAGGTAATTGTGTACTGATTTCATAATTGAAAGCGCAGAAAATATGTGTGGATTTACATGAGAAGTGTGAAGAAGTGTCTGTTGTTGTTCAAAAATTATGTTTGTGAAGTGAAAAATTACAACTTTTTTAGTTTCAGTGGTCAGCAGTGAGAGGTGGGAAGAAAAGTACTTTTTAGACCAGGACTTAAAATGACAAGTGGGAAAAAAGAGTACTTTTTTTCCCACTTAAG
The DNA here is from genome assembly GCA_029228625.1 of Pseudolycoriella hygida. Classification (NCBI taxonomy): domain Eukaryota; kingdom Metazoa; phylum Arthropoda; class Insecta; order Diptera; family Sciaridae; genus Pseudolycoriella; species Pseudolycoriella hygida. Next base: position 20,812,991 of record CM055403.1, on the reverse strand, counting down.
TGACGTTCAAATGTGAGCCTAAATAGCCGACTTTAGCACCTGAATTCGGTGAGGAAAACTGGCGTTTTTTTTCCGTCTGCGCGAAAATAATATTTCAAATAACTTAAGTGGAGGGTCAAAAAATGATGTAAACATTGTATCGCATTCAAATTCACACAATAAACGGCAGTGTAGGGACAAAAAAAGTGGGAAGAAAAAAGTGAGACAAAATAAGTGGGTAAAAAAAGTAGGCAAAAATATTGACGTTTCGGTTCTAAATCTGGTGAGTTATTGGTCCGCTTGAACACAAAATCAATAATCTTCAGACAAAAAAATCTACGCGACTTAATTTTTTTTAAAATCGTCTTTAAAAATTCAATTTTTTCATGCGATGTTCAGCGATTGTTCAGCGCCCGCCTCAGTATTTAGTTTCAAAAAAAAAGTTATAGGTTATTGAGGTGTGTCGTAGAACAATTTTTACTTTATTAAAGATTTTGAAAAGCGAATAAAATCTACCGGATTTATGTAGAAAAACATGTTGGACCCCAGTAAAGACTAGAAGTGTGCGCCGCCGAGTTCAACCGGCGCGCCGCAGGCTGGAGGTCCTCAGCCGAGTGCCGCCGCCGAAGAAGAAAAATGTCACCAGCCACCGCCAGCCGGCGACGGTTTTCATCGGCTTGAAAATTAGGTCAATTTTCTCAAATACCTACTACAACATTTGAGAATGAAAGCAAATGTTAGGGATTTTTCTGAGCAACAGTTATTTACATCCATTGTTTTTTCATTTTACGTCTTGTGAAATTTCAGCTGTTTAGCCAATACGACATACATTACAAAAACAGCTGAAACTTGACCCAACGCGAAAGTAAAAAACAATGGCTGTAACTTGAACCATTGTGAAGGTTACAGGATGGCTAGTGCGCTCTGAAGATAAATAAGAAGTGCTTGAGGTGACGCTATCGCTGATAATACGCAGAAGTTTGTTTGAATAGAATCTTGTTCGTCACCTCAAGCGGTATCATTAATTTTGAAAGCAGACTCACGGACTGCGTCACACTCTACCTTTTAAGAGGTTTTTGTTGTGATATGATTTATTCACTGTTAGATGATTTTTTCAATTTTTCATTTTTAATTGCAAAATAATGAATATTAGGCTTTCAAGTTGTGAACGCTAAAGGACTAGGCATCAATCCATCGTTTACACCATATAGACCACGAAAATTTATTTTGAAATTATAAATTGCAGAGTATAAAATTACGGGAACGACTACACTTTCCTACTCTGCAATTTATAATTTTAGAATTAATTTTAGTGGTCTATCGTTTACAACATCGATACATTCACTCCCAGTCCTTAAGTGTTCAAAATCTGAAAGCATAATATTCAATATGTTGGGAGAAATAAGAACTTGCAACTTCGGTTTTTATATGTTAATACACTTGGTATGTAGGTACATAACGCAAGCATGTGTAAATGTGATGAATATTTCGTTTTTCGACTGTATATTTAACGATGAAATATCGTAGTTTCGATATAAGAGCAATGTAAAGTAAATTTTTGCCCTCCTCCTTTATGAAAAAATATTCATGCACATATACGCACGCGTGCATGCAGTCATCCAATGATATTTTGTTCGTTACTTTCCTTATTCGTTCCGCATAATATTGTCCATTTTCTAATGTAAACATAAGCCAAGCCCCGTACCGACTTTCAAAATCTTTTTTTCTCGGTAGTACCAAAAGTGGGTTTGGTTTTGCAGATGGGCATGCCCTCGTAGAAAACACTTTTTGATTTCAAGTCGTTGTACTTAGCCATTGCCCTAAAACTCTCTAAAAGTCTCTGCTAGGGCCAACCGTTTTTTTTCTATATAAATCTGGTAAATCTTATCTAGTTAATTTTCAATTTTTTTTAACTTTTTAATTATCTATTCAAGCGAAAAGAAGCAGTGCCCACAACGAACGGCGCAACTAGTAAAAAAGCGATCAAGATTTCTTGCTATGGTCCTCCGTATAAAGATTTAATTTTTCAGCGAATAATAATGCATCACAACAATTTGGTTTTCTTAATAGCATCAATTAGACGATTTTATAAAATGAAATTAAAAAAGAAAAATTGTTGAATCGAAATTTCCTCTCCCTCTGCAATTGCTGGAAGTTTCGTATCGTCGGGTGTGTTGGCATAGCAAATTACGCGAAAGTAATGAATTTTATCACCTGGATAACTCACTTCAAGACGGAAGCGAGTGAGTTAGTAACATAAACACAACGATTTTCAGACATTCTAACACTTCTAACATTTCTAACATTAAACTGAAACGTGGAAATTTTACTTTAATTTTCGATCACATAGACAAGTAACAGAGAATTTTTATTTTGAATTATTTTGTCATTGTAATGACGCTCAGATTGAACTCAACTAGAACAGTTGTGTTCTTGAACATATTAGAAGCATCAACATTTCGGCATCCAATGCCAATCATCAGTCAAGTCATGCAGCTTGATATGCTGATATGGGGTGAAGTACCGACTATTTGATGTTCTATATGAACAATCTACGGTTAAACTAGGACTAGTGAATTATATCTGAGAATGAATGTATAGCTACATCTAACGTCAAAACTCCAAAGTTAATCCTAACTCAAGCACTGAAACTCTTGCTGTGTCATAGCCGATTAGTGGCGAAACCATTATTTTTGTTATGAGGAATAGCACGTTATTTTTTACAATGCTGTGCTTATATTGCATGGAACTACATATATGATGTTAGGAACCATATGGGTTCTAGTTGAGTTCAATCTGAGCGTCATTACAATGACAAAATAATTCAAAATAAAAATTCTCAACCTGTGACCTTCTGTTACTTGTCTATGTGATCGAAAATTAAAGTAAAATTTCCACGTTTCAGTTTAATTGTTCCACGATCAAGCAAAGCTCGAGTAATATATAAGATATTCTCAAAAACAATTTCTAACATTTATTATACGAAGACAATATATTTCGTCTGCCACGCAGACATTGACGAGTCAAAGATATATTACAAACTGAAAAGAATGTGCAATTCAAGCTCGACCGAATGTGACAACAGTTAGACAAAATTTTGCGTGCGTGTCGCATTACGGTAAAACTAGGTCAAAGATGATAGATTGTACATTACCGTCGTTCAGATTCATAAGGTTGTGTCCGTCGTTTTTGTTCTTTACTATGTGAATCTTCTCGACGCATTCGAAAACTCTCTTGCTTTTGCTCGAGACCTTCTCAACCAGCCTAACTGTACTAATGTTTGTGGAGTGCAGGTGGGTTATCATGTGTTTTGCCACACCGCTTCGGAGGTCACCTTTCCTTACGCACTCCATGTGTTTCCCAAAGCGAACTTCAGGATTACGCTGGGTCATACCTTCGTACCGGTAGAAGCATCCATCTTGGCAATTGATTTCGTATATGCCAGAACAAAATAATTCTGGTTCTCGTGTGGTGTGCCAGATTCTACCGCCTGCCTGTGGAATTTGGCACAGTGCCAAATTCACCCAATAGAGGGGAATTTGGCACACGGATTAAAAATCTATAAGATAATTTCAATGGAGTGAGTGGTCAAAAATTAGAATTCGTGTGGCAAAAATATAATGTGTGTGCCAACACGAAAAGTTGGATTTCGTGTGTCAAAAATAGAATGCGTGTGCCTACTACTAAAAATTGTTGACAAAGTATCAGAAAGTGTGCAGCAGTATACTTTAGGGGTCTGGAAACACGAAAAATTGGATTTGTAACCGTTTGGGTTTCATTGGGCTCGGAAGCAGTTGGGTTTACTGGTGGTCTCGAACCTTCTTCCCGCATGATGGGTGAAACCGTTTGCCTTTCCCTTTCTATTAAAACATCAACTTGACCCAGAATCCAATTCAATTTCATTCCACGACTTTGTATGTTTTGTAATGATCTATTATTCATTCTCAAGAATATAGTGGATTTTGTGGCTCCTTTGAACCTTCGATGAGCTATTCGCCATTCAGTCGTATCCACCCAAGCGAGCAAAGGCGTTTAGAATAAAATCATTTGGTTTTCTGGTGGGCAAGAGTACTATTGTTCGGCGAAGATACTCTTTTGGTTTATAGAACAGTTTTAGGCTTTGGGGGATCAGCGTTATAGTCGAGTTGATGTTCGGGATCGGTTTCTCTACTATTTTCGCCAACCAGGCGGCGCAAGCAGAGTCGAGACAGTCAATATGAATACCGTCTATTTCGATTGACACACGGATTCTACTTTTGGCCCACGAATTCTATTTTGGCACACGAATTCAAATTGATATTATGGCCAAAACAGCTAGGAAAATTACATTTTGCTGATTGTATAAACAATTTTTTTAAACATCAAAAGAAATTAAATAATAGTATTTTATTGTCTTGTATGCCTAAGTCGAGTATTATTGATATGTATTTATTGTATATAACGAGCGAACGTAGTGAGCGAGTTTTATACAATAAATACATATCAATAATGCGAGACTCTGGCATACAAGACAATACGATATTTTATTGCATAAACGAAAACACCTCTTAATCTGTAAGCAAAACGGCCGTGCTTGTTAGGGTGTAGCTCTGTTAATAGTTTTTTTATTTCACAATCGTGGATTCAATTACGGCTGACTAATTTTTTTTTTACTTATCGTTTATCGCATACGCAAATTATTTCTCACAAAACTACATCCCCTTTGTGTCTTTTTAAATTTCAGTTCAACTAATTATTCCTCCTTCAATTCACATTACATTTTATTTCCATTGATAAATACACGTTTGTCGCACATTGCCATTGATCCTATATACTAAACATATACATGAGTAAATGCGACACAATGATGCTAGTGTTACACGACTAAGTAAATACTAAATTAATTTGATCGTATATCGCGAGAGCACATTTAAATGCATGAGCAAAACGGCAAACAGCAAACTTGATGTTAATTTATGTTGCGTATTTTTACTTCAAATTATTTAAATAAAATAAACTAAATTCCATTCTTGGCTTTATAAATGTTCACTCAATATGGCAAAACATAGCAAGCGTTGTTTCAGTCGCGATTTTTTTATATATAACACAACCATGAACAAACGCTACATTACGAAATTAAATTGAAAATGTATACAAGCAGAAGTGGATCGGTGGAATAAATGCTTGACTAGTGAACCGCTTGTCGTCGGTTCGAGACTCGCAGAGGCATGTGTTTTTTTCTTTATTTGTTCCTCAAATAAAAAAATTATGCATCTAGAACTATAATAAAAAATTATTCATCTAGAACAATAATTTTCACAATAATGTACGACTTAGTCTTTATATATAGGAGTGTTTAATGCATGGCTTACTCAACGTGTATGCAATAAAATAATGTTTTGTGGCCGAAAATCGGCGGCTCTCCAATCTGCACCGTAGCATAAAATCAAGATACGAAGGACCATAGCAAAATAGTGTTGATATGCCAAGGTCTTTCGTATCCCCCGTAACCTGATATATCAACATTTTTTTCTATAATTTGCTGAATTAAGCGAAATTATGAGAGAAATGGTATTTCTGAAATTAAATCTGAAAGAAAATTTTAACTCCACGACTGGGACCCGAACCCAGAATCTTCACCTTCACCTTGTAGGTGGCAAAAAAAAGCGCGTGTAGTTCGTGAGAACAAGAAATGCGTCAGCTTTGGCTACTAATACATGTGTTAGTAAGTAAGCAACGGTTTGCTAGATTAGATCTGAATTTTCAATTCACGGTAGCTCAATTGGTAGAGCAGCACCCCGGAAAGGTGAAGATTCTGGGTTCGGGTCCCAGTCGTGGAATTAAAATTTTCTTTCAGATTTAATTTCAGAAATACCATTTCTCTCATAATTTCGCTTCAAAAAAAAAATTAAATGCTCGAATTTCGTTCACTTCAGTCACTGATAACTGAAAAAATTATTCAATCTACTTTGTTGTTGAGATACTTCTCATTGTCCCATGCGATCAATGCAGCAATGCGTTGATAGCGGTATCCCTGTACAATTAGATGACATCGAATTGATGTCGACATTCAAGTACAAATACGAATTAATGGACATGCAGTTATGAGAATAAACAGACACAGGTATTTGTAGGTGGCAAAAAAAGCGCGTGTAGTTCGTGAGAACAAGAAATGCGTCAGCATTGGCTACAAATACATGTGTTAGTAAGTAAGCAACGGTTTGAAATTAGATCTGAATTGAAAATGTCCACGGTAGCTCAATTGGTAGAGCAGCACCCCGGAAAGGTGAAGATTCTGGGTTCGGGTCCCAGTCGTGGAGTTAAAATTTTTCTTTCAGATTTAATTTCAGAAATACCATTTCTCTCATAATTTCGCTTCAAAAAAAAAATTAAATGCTCGAATTTCGTTCACTTCAGTCACTGATAACTGAAAAAATGATTCAATCTACTTTGCTGAATTAACTTTACTCAAAATTACATCTTGCAATCAAATTTTTGCGTATTTTAAGCGATAGCGTCACCTCAAGCGATATCATTAATTTTGGAAGCGGACTTACAGACTGCGTCACACTTTTCTTTTTAAGAGATTTTTGTATGCGTATCTTTCAGGAAAAAATTAGAAATTAGAAAAAAAGGTTTACCCGATTTATGTAAAAAATACATATTTGGCCCTTGTGGAGACTCAGTTTTAGTGCCCTGGCTGAATTCAATTGGTCAAAATCAAAAACTTTTCTTCGAAAACTTAGTGAAAATCCGTAACGATTTACGCGAATTATGTACAAAAGGTCAAAAGCCACACGGCTCTTTGCCCGAGAGTGCCCAAATTCAATCGAGACATCATTTCTTTGCATTTTTCTTCTATTATTTCTTATCTTATTATTTTCGTGAAAAAAGGGACATTGATCATGCCGTAGCAGTTATAACCGACGACTGGCTGGACTGGATGAAATATGCAGCAACGAACAATGTACACGCACAAAATACAGGTAACCAAATCCAATTACACTAGAAATAAGCTATAAGATGTGGTATTAGTGCCTTCCAGAGAGATTTAAAATGGAAATAAAGACAACAAACCAGCGTTCACTGAGTTTGATGGAGTCGTTAACCTTTTTCAGACGGCTGCATTTTACATAAACAAATA
>CM055403.1:20733019-20805389 GCA_029228625.1 Pseudolycoriella hygida | reverse complement strand
CAGTCTCAAATAGTCTCAAAATGAACATGCTCAACAGTCTGAAATAGTCTCAAAATGAGTATAATCAACAGTCTCAAATAGTCTCAAAATGAGTATACTCAACAGTCTCGAAAAGTCTCAAAATGAGCATACTCAACAGTCTCAAATAGTCTCAAAGTAACATAATCTACAGTCTTTAATAGTCTCAAAATTAGTATACTCAACAGTCTCAAATAGTCTCAAAATGAGCATACTCATCAGTCTCAACAGTCTCAAACACCAGAAAAAGGGGCTATTAGTTGAGGCAAAAATGAGCATACTCATCATTTTTAATGATGATGACGGTCTCAAAACAGTCTAAAACGTTCGAAAATACAGTAATCAGTGCCATACACAAAAACAGTCTCAATTTCAGTCTCAAATCGCATGGTTTTTTTTACTCGGGTCTTTCCCGAAGAAACCAACTCTCTAGCTACTGGAGCCCTGGAGCTAAAATCAGATAATTCCGAGCATTACCTGAAAAACCCTCAAAATTGACCACTTTTCCAGATGCCACGACTTTTTCAGATTTTACCCGGAAAAGCGGCCTATGAAATTTTCCGTTTGGGGCCAAGAATGACGTTCAGTAAAAACTTCATGAAGATCGGCTGCATAGTTCTCCAGAAAAAAAAAATATGGATAGATAGAACATACATAGATAGAAATCGACAGATCAGGAAAAAAAATCATTTTCAAACGTCGATATCTCAGCTCATTTTCAATCGATTTTGATGGGCTTGTTTGAAAGCTGCTGCGCAACTTTTTTTAAAATCATTATTTGGATGGGAGGGGGATAGGGAGAAAAACTCAAAAGTTCGCGCTACCACTGCGGGCATGATTTAGCTTATAAGCGAAACATCGATTTCAGTGAATTTCAGCACAAAAAGATGATTGTGACCTTGCTTCTCGATATTTCTTTGTGCATAATTATGTATTCGTAATGCATAACTAAATTGAATTGATTTTTCCCCTCAATGGATCTTTCACTTTCGTTGAAAAAGTTGTTTTCTTCTCTTATTCCATATATTTGTTCCTTGTTCCGTTCTGCTTAAAATCATGATAGAGCTCTATGTTGTAAATATTTTGCAGAAACTTCTCCACTCTCCGACAAATTTCTACCGGCTCAGCGATTTTAATCTCGTCCGGTTTTACATTCCCTAAATACGAGTAAATAAACTACTACCTTTGAACAAGATCATTATGAAGTTAGTCATATTATCTTTAAATATAACTGGTGGTCCCTGTCTTCATTTTGCATTGCAAACCCTTTCGGCCACTGCAACGCTTTGAAGGCAGCGACAGGCTCACTAGGATAGGATAGGAAAAAGTGAGTTGGATGGAGACAACTAGTCTCAATACTTGCACCTAAGCCGCCAATAGGCCTGTTGTGCGTACCCACGGAATTAGAGGTTAGACCTTTTTATTTTGCTGATGAAATTTAGTACCGATTTTGATGATTGGTTTTTGATGCGGTTTATGTTAATGATGTATGAGCCGAAGAATTTGGTGTTCAGCGGTTTCGACTTCACCGCATTGGTGACAAAGCGGGCTGTTAACATAGCCGATCGTGTGCAGATGTTTGTTGAGGAAGCAGTGTCCTGTTAACATATCAGTGACTCTTTTGACATCCTTTTTGGAGAATGAAAGAAGTTCTTTGGTGAACTTTCAGTCGATGCGTATGCAGTTTTTAACATGCGTTGCGTGATTTAGGAGTTTCCATTGAGTAAAAAATATGTTTTTTTTCCGTCGAGTTATTATATTAAAGAAAGTTGTAGCTGCCATGCTGACACTTGATTCATGTCATATGAAAGGGGACGATGCGGCTTCTCTAGCTAGTTCGTCGGCTTTTTCATTTCCTGAGATACCACTGTGGCCTGGTACCCATACTAGAGTAACTTGGTGAAGAGTATAGAGATATGGAATTAGATCCCTACACTCCAGGGTAAGTGACGAGGTAAATTTATATCCCCCTAAGGATTTGATTGCTGTTTGGTTATCTGAGCAGATAAAAATTTGTTGGTTTCCCGGTAAGCTCCCAAGCGTGTTTAGTATTTCATTAATGCATCCTGTTATGCCTATTATTTCTGATTGGAAAACATTGATGAGTTTACCTAGTGGTAAGCTGACTGTAACGTTTAAATCAGGTGAGTAGAATCCTGCTCCAGAGGACCCCTCAGAAAGAGATCCGTCGGTAAACCAAGCCGATCTGTCGGTGGCAGGGATGACAGAATTGTTTTTCCAATCGTCGCCACTTGGAAGGCTAATTGTGAATGATCTATCAAATCTGTATGTCGCACAGTGGGTAATACGGCTTTCTTAATGTTCATAAATCTAGTACTGCTGAAACAATTTTGACATAAGTTTTAAAATTATGCTGTAATTACTCTATAGTAATGACAGATTACTGGAAAAGTATAAAAAAAATTTGACATTTTAAAAATTGAAGAATCCCACTCCAGTTTTGACGAATTTCTCTATATATTAAACGTCAAACTGTAAAAATTCAAAAAAGTAAAAAATCATAACTTCAATTCTTAATACCGTTTTTTGCTCTTTAGCCCATGAACATATATCATTACCTACACAACCAAAGTGACAACAATGTTAGAAATAGGTGGGAAAGGAGATTTAGTACAATTTTGTGGTCATTTTATTTATCATTTTTGGCGTCGCATATATAGAGTAGTTCGTCAAAACCGGAGTGGGATTGAATTTTCAAAATGTCAAATTTTTTTTATACTTTTCCGGTAATCTGTCATCATTACTATAGAGTAATTACAGCAAAATTTTAGAACTTATGTCAAAATTGTTTCAGCAGTACTAGATTTATGAACACTAAGATAGCCGTTTTACCCATTGTGCGACATCTTGTAACGCTTCGCCCGAACCCCCGAACCCCCCCCCCCCCCCCCCCACCCCACCCCCCCCTCCTCAGCGTTACGTAATTTATGAACGGCCCCTTAGACTTACTAGAGCACTAAAAACGAGTTTCTGCTAGGGCCCTACGTGTTTTTTGTACATAGCTCGAGTAAATTTCTTCCGAATTTTAAAATCTGTTTTCAATCGAAAGGTCTAGGAATGTCTCACATTTTATGAAAGAAAATTTTTAGATTAGAAACCCTTGGACTCAGCTAGGACCTTAAAACTACTAGGGCCCAACGCATTTGTTTACATAAATCGGTTAACTCCTAACCGATTTTGTTGATTCCTTTTCTATTTAAGAGATAATCGAAAACATTGTTTTCTATGTTGCAGATCTAATTGAGACAATTGTCCGTGGAAGTATGTCTCCAAGGTCTCTACTTAGGTCGATACTAATTTTTTTTGCTATGCTGTAAAGCTGAAAACAAACGAGCAATTTGAATTGTCGATCTCAGCAATTCTAAAACTACTTTTCGCTCTTCGCTATAATTAAAATAGATGCGAAAAGTAGTATAAGAATTGCTGAGATCGACATTTCAAATTGCTCGTTTGTTTACACCTTAAAGAAAATTGAGGGTCTATTTGGAGGTCAATTATGTGCTTTCGGAAGGTGTTTTTACACCGTTGCACAGTGGGACATTTCTTTCAAAATGGAGGCGTTTGTCAAAATCGGGTACTACGCCAAATTTGCCAAATAAGGCAAAATGGGTACAAATTAAAAAAAAAAGTTACTGTAGCGTTGCTTTTAGCTCATAATAGATTCAACATTCTTATCCACTTTTGTCTTATTTGGTAAATTTGGCGTAGTGCCCGATTTTGACACACGCCGCCATTTTGACAGAAATGTCACACTGTGCGTTGCTTCGGACGGGTTTATGAATATTACTCTCTCGGCAATTTCCAACACAATTTAATTATGTTTAGACTTAAGGCAACATTTATTTAAATATACGTTCGAGTCTTTTCGTAACATCAACTCTGCTTACCACATCTATTCTGATACGCACGAGTCCCTCGCAAATGTTTTTAAAAATGAAATGAATTAAGGCGAAAGAAACAGCGTTACATTTCAATCAAATTCTTGGAAATGAAAAAGTCGAATGTTTGTCATGTAGCTGCTTCTTTGATAACATATTTTTCAGTAGGGACTTTTATTTTAATCAAACAAAATTTCGCTGAGTTGACGTTTCGCTAATGTTTTGGACGTTCTTTTTTTATATTTGTATAGAGATATTTCCATCAGTCTTTGCAAATCGGTTTTAATGGCGACATTGTTTTTTAGTTATAGTCATTGTTTTTGTGCATAAAAATCAAATTAGATTATTTGTAAAACTACAAAGGAATTTCAGAAAGTCTTAGACGAGGTGAGTGACAAACATTACGATTTTCTGAAATGCAAAACATAATCAGATTTTCCCCTATACGACGATATTTACAAAAGTGTGTGAGTAAATCGTACAGGGTTTGTTTGCACCTTTGGGTGAACGATTTTTTTTAGTGTCGGAATGATGTAGGATTTGCGTTTTATTTCTGTTTTTTGTTCCTATTTTGTTGTTATTTTCAATCAATTCAGAGCAACGAGTTCATTTAATATATTGAATTGTAGTTCGTTCGAAAAAAACATTGCTTTTGCTGTCTATTTGTTTTGGTTGGTTTCGTTTTGTCGACAAAACAGTCTTTTTAAATGAACGTAAATAAAAATGCTTCAGTGTGGGTTAAAAGGAATTTCTGTAACCATCAATGTCTTATAGAACCATAACAGTTTTGTTTCGATAACAGAATCATTCACTTATCAATTAACTTATTCTATTGAAGTTCTTTACCTTAAGTGAAATGTTTGTAAATACATTTTCATTTTACAACACCATGAATCAGCGGAAGATTCATATCAATATTTCTAGGCCTTTTGACCCCTACCATCGACCTTCGTCTTTGCGATCGATATTTCAAAATATGTTCAGTTGAGGTGGGAACGACGATTTTATAGACATTACTGCCACTGACATGTTGGATAGAATATGTTACACTTGACCCTCCATTGATCCATTTAAAGGTCAAATTCTGTGATCGCTAAGTCTTTTCAAAACCCTTAATAGTTTTTTCAAATTTTTGTTTTGTCTGTTCCCTTGACCTTTGTAAATTTTTTATGTTGTAGTACACACGCAACGAAAATGATAGTTTTTCTATTACAATAATTTATTGAAAATTTTAAAACCACCTGTCGTTCTGATTACGTGCTATTCCAACAACTAGAAGATACCGACATGTAAGGAAAACCTTACAGGACACAATCTTCCGAGTTAACTTAACAATAAGGAACTCGAAGACAAAAAATCCCTTAGAAAAAACAGAAAGAAATTGGAACCAACCTTCCAGAAGAAAATTAAAAAATTTAAAAAAGTCGCCCGGACAAAATGAAAAAAATTTAGGATTTTTCCTGTGAGATTATGTAGGAGAAGATTTTTCCTACAAATTTTGTTCTGACAGATTCGTTGTAGTGGAAACCCAGATCATTCATAAAATCAGAAGGCATTTTCTTGCGTGTCGGAAAAAGTCTACAAATGTACAAATATTTCACCTTTTGAAAACGGCCGAATCATATTTCATGTCTTTCTCAATTGATTATTAATCGAAAAATATTCTTTAAATATTCAGATGAATATTCGGAATTCAGGTGAATTCTTTCACATCCAACAATTTTTTGTGCGTTACACCTTCCAACGCAACATTATCTATTTCATTGACTCGTTTTTTGATATATTTTTTTTCAAAGCGACTTAAGTCTCTCTCCTTGCCTGTTGTCTCATAAATATTCAAATATTTTTATCACCATGTTGTTGAGTGATAACATATTTAATTGTATTCGTGTTGCTTGAGCGCACAGTTTTAAATTTGCTTACTTTCAATGGAACAGCGAATTGGATTTGTTTTATTTATCGCAGATTACGTAAATCTTTCCTGGTTTTGTTGTCCTATCCTTAGTAAACAGAGGACATAAAATGGTGTAATAAAATATGAAACTACCTGCGGAACAGTCAATGATCTACAAACAACAGCAAGAATTTCATAAATCGTTTCATTGCACTCCATATATGGTTAATAGTACATTACGTATGTGCTTCCAAATTGGTTGTTTTGAGTCGTAGTAAGTTTACTGTATGAGCCTATGGTGAAGACTGTCGAGTCAAAAGAAATATAATATCAAGCACTTAGGAGTAATTCATAAATTACGTAACGCAAGAGGGGAGAGGGGGGAAGGGTATGAGGCAAGCGTGACAGCTCTAACAAAACTGGGTCAGAATAGATCTTTTTTCCGTGACGAAGGGGACGGTCAAAAAATCTAATTTTTGAGTTACGTTGTTTATGAATGGCCACTTACGTTAGAGATGAGCGGGTTGCCCGAAACTTCGAAAAACCCGACCCGAACCTGAACCCGAATTTTTTTTTTCTGGTTCATGGGTTTCGGGTTTCGAAAATTTTAATCGGGTCGGGTTCGGTCCGGGCCGGGTTTGGAAACAGTTCGGGTTTCGGGTTTCGAAAAATGTTATCGGGTGGGGCTCGGTCCGGGCCGGGTTTGGAAACAGTTCGGGTTTCGAAAAATTTTATCGGGTCGGGTCCGGTCCGGGTCGGGTTTCGAAAAATGATCGACCCGCTCATCTCTAATTTACGTACAATATTTTATCACATTCTAGCCTATAATAAGCCAATTATTGCACAAATAATGGGGCTATAATCGGCCTATTATAGTCGAATTCCTTGTTAAAAGTAGGGTTGTAACGACGGACGCTATTATAACCCGGTTCTTTAATGATAACGTAGGCTTCACTGAAACAATACGAATGAATGAGAATGAAAGTATGTTGTTACGACAACCGCATACTAAATCGAAAAATCAATCTAGACGACATTTTTGGGAACAAATTCGATGAGTTTTGATTTATGTTAATTTTGTTGTCATGTTTTGTGCATAATTGGCAATTATAGGCTCAAATGTGATAAACTATCGCATAACTAACCCCCTTGAAATTTCACCCCACCTCGACTATAATTACGCAATTATTCCCCTTGTATTATAATATACTATTACATGTTAATGCTAGGTCTTCTTCTTCTTATTTATCCCTTTATTATCCACTACTCCCCTAGATCCTTCCATTTCGAACGTTCCATTGCCACTTGCTGCCAATTTTACCCTGCTGCTCTCTTAATTCCATTTGTCCATCGTTCTGGTGGTCTGCCCATCGGTCGTGTTGTGGGTGGTCGCCAATTCATGATGACTTTGGTCCAACGATCGTCAGTCATTCTAGCAATTGTCCAGCCCAGTTTTCACTTTAGAGATGCTATACGCTCCATGACACCCACTATCTTTATTATATTACGAAAACAGGGTTTGTTTGAAATAAACTCTCCAATTTTAAATTATGCCTTTATTTCTGAAATTCAATTCAGGAACTGTGTTCCCATCATCAGGGCTTGGTTCAAACTAAAACCATTTGACACAATCTTATCACACCTTAAGGAAATTTGTACATACATACATAAAATAATCTCAATTTGATACTCAAACAAGTACATCTTACAATGGGTAACAAATTCTTTAACAGGTGACAACAGGGTGATACAATGTTACAATTACGAGTACAATTACAAAACAACTTCATTTAGAGATTGGGTAGGTTCATGTCATGTGTAACGTTGTTTTCCCACATTTTTGTGTCGTTGTACAATGTGCTTTTCAATCCAAGGCTCTCGAAATCGTCAATGTTGCGGTGTTTCGTTGTAGTCATATTTGTTTGTTCATTCACAGTCAAAGAATTCGTTGTCATCCACTACAGTGTGTGTCGAATCGTCTAAGCTTATGATGATATTGTTGTCAATGGTTCTCTTATTTACACAATTGTGCCGTATTCTGCGTATCAATTTGGTAATTGAATTATTATTATATTCCACTATCTTTGTTTAATGTCTAATCCATTGATTCGTCTTTTTGTCTCTGAGCATACACCTTTCCATGGCTCTCTGAGCGACTCTCAGTTTGTTTTGTTTTGTTTGATGCTTTTGTTAAAGTCAGAGTTTCAGATCCATATGTCAATACTGGAAGAACACATGAATCGAATACTTTACATTTGAGGCTTTTAAAGATTAAGCTGAGCTTTCCGAACGCTGCCCATCCTAGACCGATTCTACGCCTGATCTCTGCTGTTTGATTTTCCCGACCCAATTCTATTTTGTGACCCTGATATACGTAACTCTCGAACCTTTCGATGACTGTGTCTCCAATCTTGATGACTCTGTCTTCGTCGATGTTTGTCATGACTTTTGTGTTCGATAAATTCATCTTGAGTCCAATTTTGCTTGACTCTTCATTCAGCATCACTTGGGCTTGGTTCAGATCCACCGCAGTCAAAACAATGTCATCAGCGAAACGAAGGTGACTCAAGTACTTTCTATTCACGGTAATTCCCCTCTTGCTCCAATCCACCCGAAACGTGTAGATGCACCAATAATCCATTAAACTCTTCTCTTTGGGGTATTCTGAAGAGGAAGCAATGATTCCCCCTTAACAAGAAATGTTATCATCTCTTAGTTATGTTCAATTTAGCTAAAGTCTGTATTTTCATTGATTTTGGTGTTTTTTTTCACACATTTTGTAGTTGAACGACCCCTAGATCCACTCGGATCTGATTGCACCATATTGACTTTTTATCAGGGTACCATAAAGGTCTGTTTTTAGCCAACTCCGCCAACTTTTACAACACTTTAATTTTGTGGACCCCTTAATGCCTCGCCTAATGTTCACACTGGAATAGGTCTGAGTCAGTCACGTGTCAACCCATTTCAAAACGGTTTGCTTTCCTGAATTCGTTATGAAATTCTCTATCAATCTACGTTCTTTGAAAAATTTTTAAATCATAGTTTGTGTTGTTTTGGTGGAGTAAAAATTGAAATTTCAATATGGAAACTAAAAGTCGCGAAGGGAGGTTGACCCTCCAACACCACATTAAAATATTACTACTACAAAACATTTCTGGGACCATTACACGGCATTTGTAGGGTCAGGCGTTTCGAAAAAAATAAAAGTTCAAATTCGACCCACCCTATATTATCTATAGTCAATTCTGCATTCATCTAAAAAATCTAATATTGCCCAAGTTTCGACTGAATCAAACGCTTTTTCGAAATCGATGTAAATCAGGACAATACCAATCTTGTATTCGTTGCACTTCTCGACCAACGTTCGTATCACTTGCAGGTGCTCACTCATACTAAAACCGGATCTGAATCCCGCTTGCTCCATGGGTTGATAGAAGTCCAATTTATTCGAGTTCCTTTTCGCGATGATTTTCATATGTAGTTTGTACAGCGTTGACAAAAGACTAATGGGACGGTGGTTTTCCAGCTTTGTTATATCCCCTTTTTTGTGTAATAATATAGTTATTGCGTTCTCCCAGGCTTCAGGAACCTTGTCCTCTTCCAGACATTTATTAAACAAAGCCGTTGTTGCACTTAACCAAACTTGATGGCTTCGATCGGTACACAATCCTCACCGGGAGATTTTCTGTCTTTCATTTCTTTCACTGCTGCTTTGACTTCTTCAACAGTTAGATCGGGCATCTCTTCCGATCCTACGTTCATTTTTGTTGGTCTTTCTTGGTGAGTTGTTTCGGTCGTGGAATTTGGTTTCGTTCTGATTGATGTATATAAATCTTCATAAAATTCCTTTCCGATTTTCAATATCGTACTTCGGTCGGATTGAATCGTCCCTGTTTTGTCACGTAACTTGAAGATTTCCTTTTTCGCATTTGTCATCTCATCCTCGATCGTAATGTTGCAGTTTGTTTCGATCTTGCTTTGGGCAAGCTGGACATTGTATTTCCTCAAATCTGATCTCATCTCCTTGTTGATGGTTTTCGTTAGTTGCCGATATTCCATTGAATCTCGATTTCCGTTTTTTATCAACTCCACTCGGCTCGCTATCAGATTCCGTGTTTCTTTGCTCAATTTTGACTCGTTCAAATGAATTGATTTGCATTTGGCTTCCATGAAATCCTTTATTGATTCGACAACTTTGTTGTTTAATTCACCTAACGTGTTGTTGTGACTATACACACCACCCAACTCCGAAATCCATTTTTATTGCAAATTCTTCATTCAGTTGTTTGAGCCGCTGTCCATCAATCGATTCACTTTTATTGACCATTTTCGATCTTTGGAATTTTGTATTCAGCTGTACCATTCAATGATCACTTCCCGTTGTAAATCTGTTCAGGACCTTGACGTTCTTAACGGTTGATTTGCGATTCGTGATGATGAAGTCGATTTCGTTACGCCATCTGCACTGGCCCAAGTCCATTTCCGTTGAGACTTTCCAGTGAAAAATGAATTCATCGCGAATAACTCATGTTGCTACAGAAAATTCAATAATGTGTCACCACGTTCATTGGTAAATGCGTATTACGAGTCGCTTGCGACGAGGTAATGACGCATTTACCGAGCAGAAACATTTAAATATGTTTGTGTCGAGGAAGTCACTCATTAAAACACTTTCTTTTACTGTCGAAAATACGAAAGGATTTTTTTGAGAACGACATTCGGTCATTAAGTAAAAGAAATTAGGTCAAACATTTATACAGTTAGACTATTTTACACCGTAGAATGAAACGTTCATTGGACGTGCGATGCGTTTTTTTTTATTATACAATTGGGAGCGATGCGAATCGCATGGCGTAGGGCTTGTATGAAAATTCAACTTTATAAAAATAAAAAAAAAAGTTCGTCAAGTTTTATTCTCATACAAACATGCGATGCGGTTCGCATCGCAGTCAAAATAATCATCGCTTAACTTTGTGATTGGAATTACGATTCGCAATTTCGTAAGTTGGCCCACAGGTTTACAATTTTATATGTCATCTCGTTCATTCTTGAGACAAAACGTACCGTTTTCAGGTTACAAAAAATTTCATCGTAAAGTCTGTTATTTATCTTGTATCACTGCTTGCTATCATTGCGACAAATCTGTCAGACCAAAAGAAAGTACACAACTGGTCATTGTTCCGGCCAAAATTCTTTCGATATTTTCTGTGGAAACCCATCATGGCCTGTTCTTTAAGATTTGACTTGAGAATCCTTCACAAGCAAGTCTTTACATTAAGATGAAAGTGGGAAAAAAGCCATCATGAGTTAAGACAAGAATTACGAATATATTTTTTCATGAAAATGAAAGAATCTGACATTTTATACCATTCTCCATTGAAATTGAAAGCTCCTGAAGCTCTTTCTATTGTCTTCTGGTGTAAACTAGTGATGTAAACGGTGTGGTAATGCAGTTAATGGCCGAATCGCTTAACAAACGCAGTACTCACAAAAATTTCTTCAGACACAATCTCCCATGAAAAAAAGAAAAATCGTTGCTATTTTGTTTCGAAGGAGATAAACGATTCCAAAAATTTCTTGATGTTTCTTCAGAGATCAAGAGATCCTTTGAAGGGATCGCCATTAAGGGATTTGACATGTTGACGCTTTTGAGTCATTGAAATAGCATGCAATCGGAACAGGATGTTGTCTTCATTTTTTATAGATTGCGTGTGACTTCAACATAAAAAATTTATAGATATCAAGTTTTAGAATGACATTTAAAAGACAAATCAATTGGGCAATTGAAAATTCGTTATGTGATGCGTGTAATCTCAAAAATTGTGAACGAAAAGAAAGGACTAAAACCTCGGATTCCTTTACTCATCAAGATGTGATTATCAAATTACAGTCCTAGTAGCATAAATTACTATTATTACATAACCACCAGGCTCCGAGAAAAAACAGTGTCCGGCTGTGATAATTCCATCCCATAAAACCATTAACCATACGTTTTAAGTTGCTTGTTTATTTATAAACAAACATCTTTTCAATCGGTACACATTTCTCCACTATGTAACATCTCAATGTCTTTCAGTCTCGTAATAATCGAACCAATCAATTAGCGCTCTTAAGTCGTTAAGCTAAAAAAAATGAAAAATTAAGAGGAAAGTGAAGATGAAAAGATTTGTTTGGGAAGAATTGAATACATTTCACTGAATGTATCACATTTAACATGAACCATACCTGGCTTCACAAAACATTTGCTTTATTATTTTAAAACATACATTTTCACAAGTTTTACCTTTTAATATTTTTCTCGCGGTTTTAATTGTTTTTTAAACTTATGGTTAACACATTGCTGTGGAGTATATAATATTATGACAGACGTTGACGGTCAAAATTTTTTTTCTTGCTGTTATTTTTTATAGATGCAGAATATAATTATGAGTTAAAAATTGTTCTACAGCATGGCTCGAAAATGATTCGCTTTTTTTATAAATCACATGGACTGCCCAGGCTTTAGATCCTCAAGGAGCCGTGTAAAATCAGGGGTACATTTTTAATCGGTACTGTAGAACAATTGTTTTCTCAGAATAGATATATCTCTCGATTTAAAATAGTAATCCGTGAAATAGTCACAAAAAAGCACAACATCGCGCCTGGAATTTGTCCGCTCTATGAGCTTTATAAAAAAATCGGTGCATTTTCGAGACATCTCGTGGAGCAATTTTTTACTCAGAGTTGCATTTTGCATCGATAAAAAATATAAAAAAATTATCTGCATGATTAATTGGGCTGTTTAGCTGGTTGTTTCTTGGAAACAATAAATAACTTCGACGAATATCTCGGGGCATCAACAAATTTATAAGATTTAGTTCCCGGGTGGTGGAGGGAGTTTATCTGGGAATTGATTAAAATAATGTAAATTGAAATGACGCAGATGACTTCCCTTCTTTTTTAGACCGACCTCTTTTTAGACCGAAGAACGCAGTGCTTCGAAGAGGGGTCCATTGAGTTTACCACTACGTTTGTAACCAGTCTAATTTCGACCCGGGACTTGGTTCATTTTTCTGTAATGAAGTCTGAATTATCTGCAAAAAAATTAAACGCCTATCAGCACAATAACTTAGGTTGCCTTTTGTATAGGGTGAAAACCTCTGACTCACGATTGGTGATGAGTTTCTGGAATCTGGTTTGACATTAAACTCAGCGAAATGTGAAGTGTTCTTCATCAGCACTCCTCCAAGCGATCAGCAAGAAATGCTCCATAAGTTAAACCGTCTAAACCAGGCATTAAGGTTCTCGTTCCAGTTGCTCGGCGCCCCAATCTTGGATGATAGCATCTGCGACCTTCAAAACGTATCAGCCCTATGCGAACGGTTGTCACTGTTGGACGTTCACCCCGATCTGCGAGTGCTACGATGTTCGTCTTCGGCGCCAAAATTCCAGCACCTCCTCCGTACCAGCCCGACATTCTTACAACCCGACAAATTAGCTCAAATAGATGACTTCTTCCGTCACATTTTGGAAATTATAACAAACAACATATTTAACAACTTTGCATGGACTCAGGCCTCCCTCCCGTTATCAGCTTCGGGTCTAGGCATAAGCAAACTCTCCGCTTAGTGCAGCCGGCGTATTTTTCATCTGTTTTTCAATCACAGGCCTTGTCGGATGAGATATTATCCAAATTCCACATCTTTATTGTCAACAACCGAATCCAGTCGTTGTTAGGAAGCTATCCCAGCCAATGGACACCCGAAACATCTGACGCTAAAGAACACCAGAAAGCGTAGAATTCATTGAGGGTAACTGTCACACCCTTATTGAGTTGTTATCGTCGAGTAACCCCAGTGAACGAGCTCGAATCCTTGCATCATCTAGCAAATTTTCCTCAAAGTGGTTGCAAGCGGTTCCTTCTCAACAATTGGGTCTCCTTTTAGAGAACGACACAGCAAGAATTGGGGTAGCGCTAAGCTTAGGAAACAAGGTGTGCGAGTCTCACCTCTGTGTGTGCGGGGAGATAGTCGATTCTAATGGCCGGCATGGGTCGTTGTCTTGCCAAATGTGTTTTTTCCACATAAATCGAGTAAATCTTATCCGATTTCAAGAACTTTCTTTTTCCTGAAAAGCAATTGATTACGGAATTAAATTTGGGCAAAATCGGTTAAAAGCTTCCGAAGTTACGGTCGAAGAAGTGGTCAAAATCATGGCTTTCTGAAGGTTGGTGGACCTTTTTCATTTATATCTCTGCGAAATTAGAACGGAAATCGCTCTTCAAGGTTTCGAATGAAAGATGTGGACATCAGAAAATCACGAAAATGAAATTAGTGGAAATCTGTTGACTGGTTCGGGCTCTAGTGTCCTTAGTGTGGGCCAAGCTCACGCTACGCGAACCTACACGACATTTGATGGTTTTTCGTGAATATTCCTTTAATGATATGGTTTTTCCCTTTCGGCAATTTCCAGTCCAATGGTCCAGTGAGGACCTAATTGTATATACTTAAGAGTTCAGGCAATAGATAAGTTCGATTCTTTTTCCAACATCTATTCTGTTTGCCATATCTATTCTGATACGTACGGGTCCTTTGCATATGTTTGTGGGATTGAATTTAGGCAAAATCGATCGAGAACTTTTGAAGTTACTGTCGAAAAAGTAATCGAAAACTGGGTTTTTTGAAGGTCAATGAGACCTTTTGGTTTATATCTCTGCAAAATTAGCACTTAAAGTTTTTAATGAAAACACAATAAACCACGAAAATCTTTTTTGGTGAAAAACCAGTCCTTAGTGTGGGTCTGATTCACGCTACGTGAACCTATACGATACTTGGTGGTTTTCCATGAATATACCTCTAATGATTAGTTTTTTTGTGCTGTGTAGGTGAAAAAACTTAGTGGAATATTTTTGTCCATGAATGGGACTGAGGTTGGCCTATTGTCGCCGGTCCTAGGCCCTAGCCCAAAACATTTTTTGTGCTTTCTTACACAGAAATTTAAGGAAACTTTTGTTTTTTGTGCTTTCTTACACAGAAATTTAAGGAAACTTTTGTTTCCATCCATGGAAATATAGCATTAGGTCGGTCCTAAGGTCTACACTTGCTTTTTGCGTTTACAACTACTCCTAACGCTAATGAGATAAAATTTGGTACTAACCTATTTGGCCAAATAAGTAAGTAATATACACTCGTTTGGATGTGTGCACTAGTACATATGTGAGTGTGAGCAATTGTGGAACTAGTGGGAAAATTGGCAATTATAGTCCCGATATGATGTAATATCGTAAAACACAAAGGGTTATATCGGGCAATTAAAGTCTCGGTGGCTACAATTTCACAGTGCTGACGCCCCTCGAGATTTTACCAACCTTGACTAAAATTACGAGATTATACCCTATGTGTTATGAAATACTATTACCACCTCAAAAATTGGCGTTTAATGGGAGAGTGATCGTCGCGTATACAATAAAAAAAAATTAATCAGTTGACGTATACCACACCTCTATTCTATTGTTTAAACACATCTGTTAAGGAATAAAGACGAAGTGAGTGTAAATCTCGCTTATCTTGATCTTTTTGAATTACGCCGGAAAACATTGGAAATATAAAACAGTCCGATATTGGCGCATTCGCTCTAAAGTTGGACCGTAAAATAATTGCGCCCATAAGAAATGCATAGCGCAATTTATGCAACTGTTATTTTATCTATTTTGATATTACCGAATAACGTTCATAAAGAGACGGTAAACGGATTCCATAAACCTCACAAAATGTTATTTAAACCCATTAAATCGACTCTAAGAAATCAATTTAATTCTCGAAAGAATATTAACTTAGCGAGTGTGCTACTAGGACAACAAGTCATCGAAATCACGAAATTAATTGATTGACAAACCCAGTTACATCACTTCTATGGAATTCCTAAGCACTAATTTAATACTAATTTATAATTTGTTACATTCCACTCATTGAAAATGTATGTTGAGACAGTGTGAACCAGAGATGATTGCCTAAATAAAATTACTCAATCGTCTTCCGTTTCAATATATCTTTTTGTATCTTGAAATATGTTTTGTTTACATTTATGAGTGATGTTTCACAAATCATTTAAAATATTTTGTTATCTTCTTGCTTCGTTGAGTAGTAGGTGGAAATTAAAAATAGTATCGCATGTGCTAGGAACATACAAAGCAAAAACTAATTAAAAATTAATTCAGACGCGAAGGCGTTATCTCTCTTCGATCTCGTTTTAGAAGTTTTTTTTTATTTGAAGATACATTTGACTTAAGAGTCTGCTGAAAAATCAAGTACACGCACACGCCATTGTTGTTCCCTACATTTGGCGCTTAAATTAAAAGTAAACATCAAAACCTCGACCCGAACAACCTCCGCCACCCTCCATATTCAGGTAGTTTGCGTGAACAGTGAACACAATTTTTCATAGGCCATAAAAATATTGAAACAACAAAAACTTCTTTGAAGGTAAAGTGCGACACAGTCCGTAAGTGAATGGAATCTTGTGTTCAAATTACAGCGCTCTTTTTAAATAAAATTATTACGGATCCACCAGCGGGATAATTTTTAAACACTTTCAGTTTTTACACGCAAAAATTTAAATTTACCCTAAACGATATACGCAATGAGAAATAAAACTCAAATCAGCGCAAATCAATTAGTGTCAATCCATTTTGGAAGAAAAAGGAAACCAATTTTAGAGAAAAAAATTTCGGCGAAAAAAATGTTCGGCCAAAAAAAAATTTCTGACGAAAAAAATTCCCCACAAAAAAATTTCCTTCAAAAATATTTTCGGTTAAAAAAAAATTTCTGACGAAAAAAAAATTTCCAACAAAAAAAAAAAAATTCCGAACAAAAAAAATTTCCGGCGAAAAAAACTTTCCGACAAAAAAAAAATTCCGGGCGAAAACAATTTCGGCGAAAAAAAAGTTTCCGGCGAAAAAAAATTTTTTGACGAAAAAATTTTTCGGCGAAAGAAATTTCTGGGCCGAAAAAAAAAATTTTCAACAAAAAAATCTTTCCAGCGAAAAAAAAAATTTTTTCAACAAAAAAATCTTTCCAGCGAAAAAAATTTTCAAGCTTCACTCTAAATACTCCTTTCACCAATCTCTATAACTTTCCCGAAAAAACCAACTGTGTAACAATTCTAATTCAGAAGATTGCAAAAAATCCAAGATGGCGTCACTTTGACAGCTGGCAGCCATTTTCTTAGGATCACGAAAATATTCTACTCACAAATATCTATAACTTTCGAGAATTATAAGTAAGTATAACTCTGTAAGTAGTGTCATTCCGAAGCTAAAATTCGAAAACCAAAAAAAAAACCTAATTTTTTGCTTCGAAAAATTCCAGATTAACTTTAACTTTAACACTTTAACTGCTGGCAGCCATTTTCTTAAGATCCCAAAAAATTGTCCTGACCAAACTATAAAACTTTTCCAAAGAAACCAACTCTCTAGCTATTGCCACTCCGCAGCTGAAATTCGAAAACTCCAAGCACTACGTGAAAAACCCTCAAAAAATTGACCACTTTTCCAGAGTTTTCCCGGAAAAGCGGCCTATGAAATATTTCATTTGGGCCCAAGACATACGTTGAATGAAAATTTCAGGAAGATGGACTGACTCGAGATCGAACATAGAAACAAAAAAAAGAGAGTTTTCAAAATGATGAGAACAATAGAAAAATGCATGGCCCATACAAAAATGTCATTTTCAAGCCTCGATATCTCAGCCAATTTCCAACCCATTTTGATGAGTCTGAGCTCGTTGGAAAGCTGCTGCGTAGTTTTTTTTAAATAAATTGGAGGGAAGGGGGGGCAGGGAGAAAATTTCAAAAGTTCCCCTATACATCGTGCCTTGTCCCAAAGGTTTTTGTATGGTGTTTTTTGAGTTTGTGGACTTCTTTTTTCGGGTGTGGGGACTGCGTCACGCCCTCCGCTACCGCTGCGGGCATGATCTATTCTATTAAGTAAGACACACCGACAAAAGAAAATTCACTTTTATTATCTGAAAGAATGAAACAGCTGAAATAATTTTACTACTGCAGCGCAGCCACATTACCTTTGGATTGGATACATTTTTGCCATATTTTCCCTAGGGTAGCGTTCATAAATGACGTCTGCGTAAGGACGAAGAGGGGAAGGGAAAATAACATAAGAATGCAATGGGCTCTAAGGAGATTCTACACTTAAATAATATAATGACAAATTCGAATAGTGATACGCATTGCTACATACTAGCAATACCCATCACGACAAACTTTTATCAACAGAAGAAGCGAAGGTAAAACAACTAAAGTAAATACATCAATCACTGCTAGTGGGTTTGAAATTATTGAAGTCTTAGAAAACCATTTTTTCCCTGTTGGTTAAGCGAAGATTTCATCACTGAATTAGATTCAAAATAGAAATTCAATTTTCAACTTTTTTCCACTTGTTGCATAAATATATATTCCGCGACTCTGACGTGTCGATAGGCACGACAATACGCTCACATAATGTATTGTCATGAATTTTAAAACCTAAGCTTAGCTCACATACTGACACAATAAGAATGTAATTTTCTGTTCTTCTGCTTAACAAAACAAAGGCCGTTTCTAAAAAAAGTGTTTAACGTCACGAACCATCGCATATGATAATTAACATCTTCAAATTGTTAAGTGAAGCTTAACAAAACGCTTATTTATTGGTTTCGTTCGATGTAGTCTATCTTAATACATTATGTAACACGGATATATACACAACCCATTGTCACATACATAAATATTCTATGAAAGAGACGTTCTTTTATTATGTGAAAATGAAAATCAGATTAGAATTTCTTTTTTTTTTTCTCACGGAAAATCACTAACACCCGATCAAAAATAATTCATGTTTCATTTGATTTAGTCGTTCAGAAGAGGACGAACTGCAAATTTTTCACGAAAATTCAGCGACAGTGAAAACGTTTCAATGGATTTTTCTACTCCCATTGCTGTGGATATTTGTAAACATCAACAACACAAGACACTGGTTGTTCGGTTGAACAATAAATCTTGTTACCCACACATGGTGTAGTGATGCAATATGTTATGATACGGTCAGGGTCGGATTAACTTTGGGGTTGTTACAAATATTCCTTTTTTGTATCTTTTATCATAATTCGTTCAGATGACCGTTTGGGACTTTTGATTGTTGAAAAGTACCGAATGGTCCAAAGGCCTTCGTCACGAGGATTATGCGATAATTAATAAAACTTAACCAATTTCACTAATACTTTCTTACATCAATACTAATGTATAACTTTAAGCGTACGTTATTCCTCTTTAAAATTCCGCACCATACCAAAAGTTTTGAATGATAATTTAATAAACTACTCAAAATCGGTATTCACGCTTAGAATAACAACTTTGATCATTTGCACAACATGAAATACGAAACATTTAAAATGTGTTAGGGGAGTGTTGACGATAATAATTACAATAATGGATTTTAAATATTTAAAATGGGCTGAATACCTGTTGATAAGGTACGTGAAGAAACTTTTGATCATAAGGAACACTTTTAATTCTAAAGTTTCGTGGCCGCTCAACATGGTTCTACAATTTGCAACTTCTCTTCCACTCACTATAAAGAAGTCCAGCTTCAATTGTACTTCTAATAAAACATAATTTATTTTGACCCAAAGAATTATTGATAACTGATCCAGTCATTTTACTTCTGCTGAAAGTTTATAAGTAGATACGGCTCTGGATTCAGTCACTGCTGGTTGTAAGTTATTTATTACCCGTTGGTACGTTTTCACGTTTTTATTCTTTAGGAAAACAAAAATATTTTTCGGGATTGGAAAATGGAATATAAATAATGGAAACAATAGGGTAGCAATCAATATTCAATAAAATTCCTATTTTTCCATTCACAAATCGAAATTTTATTTTATTAAATTATAAAAACAAATAATGCAGCGATTTGTAGCTTGGCGTAAGCATCGTAGCCATTTTTATCGGGGTCCGTTCCATGAGTCAAAGCAAGCATTTGCAATAAATGTATTATTGTATTGTTGAGTCGCCTCTGGTGAGACGGCTTCGAATAATTTACACTTTTAGAACGTCTTCGGCTCCTGTCAAAATATAGCATTTTTTTAGATTTATCAGTTTGGGTCGGATCTTGATGAGTCCATGAAACACAGATTTAGTGATCCTTTGTAAATCATTGAAAACCTTTCAGTCCCGGTTAGGAGCCTATCCAGAGCGGCAGGTCCCATGTTGGCCACTGTTGCGGGTTCGACCACATGACTTGCTAGAATCCTGAGCCTCAATGAGGAGAATTTTCACATTTAACATGAACGACCGTCTCCTCACCGAGACCGCAGGTGAAATTGTGATCATGGGTGAGTCCCTTTTTAGCCGGATACTTGCTCAATCCACAGTGCCCAGTTATCGCACCCACTACCCTCTTAATGCGTCCCCTGTTCATGTTTAGCAATTCTCTAGCCCATTTCCCATCGGGCGCCGGGAAGAAACGCTTCGTGTGCATTCCAACATCATAGGCACACCAATAGTCAGCGAATTCCGACTTCACCCAACTTCTCACCGGTTTCACGCACGCCGAGTTTGGTATGGGTATAAGAGGCAACTTTTTTTTATTAAGGATAGTTGTTCTTTCTAATTTTTTCGAAAGAATTCGCACGGAGGCCACTGTTTGGGCCCATTGTGCTCACTATTTGGTTTAATTTTAGGCCGTTATTTCCCGTGCTAGTGATGTAGTTCAGAATATCCCTAGGATGTAGGTGCCTTATCAAGTTGTACTTGATAATGTAGTTGCCTAAGTGCTTACGTCTGTTTGTGATGTAAGCTGGTATTTAGTAGTTTACAGAAGATTCCTGAAACTGCTGATTTGTCCCTTTGTGATCCGTCTATGTATGCTTGGTTGGTTGGTTGGTTTATTTGGGAAATATAATTCGATTTGTATACAAACAAAATACATCTAAATACTTAAGAGCTAAATTAAATGTATTCACCCATCTGATTTACGTTCTGAATTAAAGCACTGAGGCCATCCTTGTTGGGCAGCACGATAGCACTTCCCTTTCCAAAAAGAAAATCTTTTAAAATCCCCTTTCGGGTTCATTAAACCGCTTGCTCCTCATGATAAATGAAAGCACATCGGTCAATTTTAGTTTCAGTTGCACTTCAGGAGTCAGATAGAAGTCTCCTAAAAACGTCGTTCTGAGACCCTTCAGAGCCGGACAACTGCTTATGAAATGCCTAGCCGTTTCTGGTTATAGTCCACAGTTCTTGCAAGTTGGGTCTGCAATGATTCCCATCTTGCTGAGGTGGTAGTTCAAACTGTTGTGACCCGTTAAGATTCCAACTAGTTTACTCAATTCTCTCCTGTTTAGGCTCAGCAGAAATTTCGTATTCCCGTCATTCTTTCGATTTCCTACAGGTTAAGAGCGTATCCCATCTCTCCTGGTGGCACCGATTCGTTCTTGCTTACACTAAGGATTTCATCAGACCTGAATATCTACTGACAGCAGGTTCGTGTCCAATGAAGTTGGAATTACTTCCCTCTCTGGCCAAATGGTCAGCCCTATCGTTCCCTTGCACTCCTGAGTGTCCTGGTACCCATGTATGCTACTATGCTGTGTTCTGGAGGGAGGATTCCATATATCCAGTCTCTTTTATCCGGGATACTTATTTGATAATTTTTTTTCAAAACTATGAGTGCGCAATATTTTGTCAAATGGCATAGCTATTGGTAATGGGGTTGGAAGTTTAGAAGTGCGGCACAGGTTTCTGCTTTGTCTTTGGTATATTCTCCATTGGGAAGAAGGAGTGATCCAACGGCTTGAGTAGGGTCTTTTGAGAGTACTTTAAACATTTTTGCAGAGTCATGAAGGCTAGATATAGCACTACAATGATTCTTCCATCCTGTTTTTTCTCTTCGTCTTAATTCTTTCTTATATTTTCTTAGTTCTTCATAGTATTTAGTCCAATTACCGTCTAGAGGCAACTTGATATCGCCGAGCCTTTCCTAGCCAGCTCATCTCTCTCTCTCTCGTTACCCTCCACGCCAGTGTGTCCGGAAACCCAGACCAGCGTTACACGATTTCTCTGTTCCATCTGGTTCAGGGCTTCCTTTAACTCTTTTATTAGCTTGGACGTCACGACTGGCGACAGATTTCAACATTTTCCCACATGCCTCTGCCGAGACTACCTCCCCCACTCCCATCAGCGCAGCGAAAGTCTCAACCTGAAAGACATCGGCGAATCTCTCTAGGTGATAGTTCCATAGAGAATACTCCGGCTCCCGCGCACTCTGCAATTGGAGAACCGTCAGTGAAGCTTACAGTTCCTTCACCTGGTAGGCAGCTTGGCCAGCCTTCCAGCTATTCCATCCTGCTGGGTACAAAGACTTGAAAGCGTTTCACGAAGTTTGTTTCCGGTTTGATTCGGTCCCTAGGCATTGCAATGCAAAGAACTCGTTCCGAAATGAAGTTCGGAGTCCATAGATCGTTCTGCGGCACCCTGTCCGCCGTGGCAAATAAATCGTTATATCAATAAATTAATCAGCGTTTCAATAGCCGCCGCAGCTGTCGATTTGACAGCTCCAGTAATACAGATGCATACTAGCCTTTGAACCTCCTTCAGCTCTTTAATCGTGCTCTTTATCTCGAGCCTCGGCCACCACAACACGCATCCGTGGTTCATCATAGGCCTGATGACCGTTTCATATATCCACAGTATGCCACTGGACGCAAAATATAGCATGTAGTATAGCATGATTCAACTGTCAATCGGTTCATGCTTTGATGGTTTAAATTTTATGATTTAATGGTATAATGTTTTTGCTATAATGCGATGGAAAATCATTTGCTTGTCAGCTTATGCATTTCATCATAACAATTTGTATACTTTGACTTAACCCATCGACGCAAATGTCGCACTAATGCGTTTAATTTTGAATTTCGACACTACGACGGCGGCCCCAGCTGGTTGAGCAGTATCGGGGTTGCAGGATCTCACTCGTCAGCGTGGAGAGGCTGTACAGTTTATACTTCGCAGAAAGTTATAAAATCGGTATCATGAGTACAATGAGTACTGAGACGTTTGGGTTAACTTGGGCTAACTTCACAGTCTGAATGGAACTCTTGTCAAATCAAATTTTTGTATGAAGATTTACGTAGTGAATTTCTCAGTTACGCCACCATACTCAATTGTGTTGCCAGGAATTTTTCAATTCATATTCACCACTACGAGCATATTCTCCATATCACGACATCATCGTCATAATCTAACTTTTGACGAGTTTTTTGGCCACCTTGTCGCTCAAGGTGTTTTATTAATTTAAAGGGAATACGACTTATGTTCGATTAATCTCACCTAATAATCTACCTGAGTATAAATCTGTTAGGAAGTATCGACATATTATCGAATATTTTATTTGCTGACATTCATTTCATAACAAAAACATAACCAAAGACCCGTACGTATCAGAATAGATGTGACAAACAGAATTGATGTGGCAAAGTGACTCGAACGTACCTAAATATACAAATAAGCAAACAATCCAACGTTTTCTGTTCTGATATAACTGTAAGAATTTCAAAGATTCATAGAAATTACCCAAGGTAATGTCAAAGGCCCTACCGAAGTACGTCTCAGACCATTCAAATCTAGAAAAGCTTATATCCAAGGACTAAGTCGTTTTTCCCTAAAGCCCAGAAAAACGTGTTCGCTTAAATTTAATTCTCTATAACTCCGCCTTTGGAACCAACTTTCTAACTCTCATAGTTCTGGAGCTCTGGGTCATCCTGCCCAATTATGGAAGTGGCCATATATCAGTATTGGACCATATTTCCTCATAACCCTGAAACACGTGTTCGCATAAATTTAATTCTCTATAACTTCGCCTTTGGAACCAACTTTCTAACTCTCGTAGTTCTGGAGATCTGGGTCATTCTGCCCAATTATGGAAGTGGCCATATACCAGGATTGGGCCATATTTCCCCAAAACCCTGAAACACGTGGTCGCTTAAATGTCATTCTCTAATAACTTCGCCTTTGGAACCAACTTTCTAACTCTCATAGTTCTGGATATCTGGGTCATCCTGCCCAATTATAGAAGTGGCCATATATCAGTATTGGACCATATTTCCTCATAACCCTGAAACACGTGTTCGCTTAAATTTAATTCTCTATAACTTCGCCTTTGGAACCAACTTTCTAACTCTCGTAGTTCTGGAGATCTGGGTCATTCCGCCCAATTATGGAAGTGGCCATATACCAGGATTGGGCCATATTTCCCCAAAACCCTGAAACACGTGTTCGCTTAAATGTCATTCTCTACAACTTTGCCTTTGGAACCAACTTTCTAACTCTCCCAGTTCTGGAGATCTGGGTCATCTTGCCCAATTATGGAAGTGGCCATATACCAGGATTGGGTCATATTTCCCCAAAACCCTGAAACACGTGTTCGCTTAAATTTAATTCCCTACAACTTTGCCTTTGACAGTAAATCTCCATATTGCATAGTTAAGGAAATATAGACGAACGAAAAACTGTTTTCGTACATGGCCAAGAATCTCAATTTCGTCCATTTCATTGGTCCCAGTGCCCAGACCCCTGTACCGATTCCCACAAAACTTTTTTCCCAGTTTTGTGACATCAAATGCTTTCATTTGACACCAAAATGAGGAATGTCCGTGCTATACTGGCTGAGATATTTGCGAAAAAGTTCCACCGACCCTCGAAAAACCATGTTTTTGGTCACTTCCTCGACCATATCTCCGGAACCACTTCATCGATTTTGCTCATCTTCGAACTTGAATCGTGGGAGGCATGTACCTTTCAGGGAAAAAAAAGTTTACTCTGATCGGTTGAGCCGTTTGGAAAAAAAGTGGAGACGGACGGACAGACGGACAGACGGACGGACATTTTTTTTATTGCTGAATCGTCATATTTAGACGATAATAGATGCATCGTCCCCACTCCCACCTCGATCTACCCCATGTTACAATAAAATTGTACTTCGTACGGGTCCAACAATAGCAGAGCATAACACACAAATCCATACATTATGTGAATCAGATATATTTTCGATGATTCATAATAATCGTGTAGGAGTTACCATAACCCTTTAATACAATATCCCGTTTCCAAAACGATGAATCTTCGATATAATGACCTTGTTCTCTTTTAACTTCTTTTGTCTGGCACGATTCCCACAAATAGACTTTTATTGCAGAAAAAAAACCGACATCGCGTCATAAAATTTCGAATTCTTCACAATTCTTTTGATTGTTATTGCAGTAATCAGCATACGTTGTTTTACATCAAATGGGTTTATTAATAAACAGAGAAAAAGAAAACGTTTATGTGGAATCACTCCATTAATTTTGATAAAATGGGATGATTTCCATTTTTCAATTGATGATGCATTCTTTCCTCACTTTTTTGAATAAATGTTATGTTTGGGAGTGACACATCACCAGTGTAGACAATGAGTTAATTCAAGCGTTTAGTGAGTCAAAGTATATTGGATTTCATGATGAGATGCATAAGCTCCATTACGCTAAAATGTCAACTACGTCATCTACCGTAATTTGCATAAGAAACTTAGTGCGAAAGAGAGAAAAAAAAATCTATGCAAAAGTCCACACAAAATTTTTTGTCTCTTTCACACTAAGTTTCTTATGCAAATTAGGGCAGTCATGGTTTCTACATTTCACAATGAAACTCAGTATATTTTGACAGAGGCCGATGTCATCCAAATGTGTCAATAGCGGCACTGCTTGCAACGCCACCTGGTATGATTCATAATGGTCTCATCAGTCCTTCTCTTGAAAAATATAAAAAAATTGTTTTATTCGTTTCAAGTAAATATTGTACAGCGAAAATGTGTATGATATTTCAAAAGACGACAAAATTACGTACTTTGTGTGAGTTTATGCAAAGAATTGTTTGCCTTTTCGGTTTGATTAAAGACTTGTAAATATAAGGACTTAATTAGGAACGACTGAAAAAAATAAATTTACTTTCGAGTGCTTTTGACAAAGTAGAAGTAAGTGGCGTAACGTGCTTTTGAATAGAACATTCCTTTACCATAGCAGAGTCATTATTTGTTTTCATTCACGGGTGTGCTTACTAAATTACTTAGATATGCCGTCATTTAAAGGATGAATCGTAATCCTTACATTGATTTTATGCGAATTCAAAGACAAATGTTGATCCAAAAGTAACAACGTTCTAGAAAGTATG
Source organism: Pseudolycoriella hygida (assembly GCA_029228625.1). NCBI lineage: Eukaryota > Metazoa > Arthropoda > Insecta > Diptera > Sciaridae > Pseudolycoriella > Pseudolycoriella hygida. The sequence continues at coordinate 20,779,343 of CM055403.1, read as the reverse complement.
AAATTTCTCGGAGTGACATAGTGATAACGCTCCCTCTCTGGGGCACCCGCAAAGTGCATTATTTCGAAACAAATAAGCTCATGAAACCAAGGATGACTAATTTTTCGTTTCCATGTGTAAAAAAGTATTGCATATATTTAAATATATGAGTTGAGCACCTAAGCACACAAATAAAAATATACATTTTTCTTCATACGTAGAAAAGTGAAAAATGAAACCGACAGAGGGATATGAAGTTTCAATTTATTTGACTGGTTAAATGGCTCGTGGCAAATGAAGGTTGAAAATTACCATTTTCGTTGTTCGAGCGATGAAATAGTTTTTTACGCAACAAGGGAGCAGGCCGAAAGTGCTTTGCCGTGTTGCGTATTAGGTTTTTGGACGAAAGTAGAAAAATGTAAGCCCAAGGGGCGAAAGCGAAAGCTTTCGCCTTGTGTGGTTAAATTTTTCTTTTCGTCGCTGCTAGCAAGCAGGAAAAAAACCATAACTTTAAATTTCTATATGCTGTTTTTACTGCATTGATGTTTAATTCCAACGAATAACTTATTGGTTTCAGTTGAATTTATTAATGAGTAAGCTTTCGAGTTGCATTTTTTAATTTTCGCGTCTATATGGGATTCGAAAATTACAATTAGTTGTATGAATCACATGTGACGACGTAGAAAAATTCAGCCTGTGCGATTGTTGCCCTTGCCTTCGGCGCGGGCTGCAAATTTCGCAAACGGTTGAATTTTTTCACTTTCTTCCTTTGTGATTCAAATGTGGGTTTGGCATTGCAGATGGGCATTTTTGACAAAGGGCCGCTGAGCTAGGGTCACCTAAGTGGTTTTCGGCCTTTTGTATATAACTCGCGTAAATCTTTTCCGATTTTCATATATATTTTTTTTTTCATGCTTGCTAGCAGGGACGAAAAGAAAAATGTAATCTCACGGGGCGAAAGCTTTCGCTTTCGCCCCTTGAGCTTACATTTTTCAACTTTCGTCCCTGCTAGCAAGCATGAAAAACTTAATACGCAACACGGCAAAGCACTTTCGGCCTGCTCACTTGTTGCGTAAATAACTATATGTCTGAAATAGCGTTTTTCAGCACCTAAGCCTCAGATGGGCCTGTTGTACCCACGGTTAATTGTAATTAATTAAATTCTTTTAGTCCGGTTAATGAATTTCAAAATGTTATTCGGTGCGATACTCCAAATTCTGGAAAAATTAATTGTGAATAAACCTAAGTATTTTTTCTCTTGCTTTAATGTAAGCTGGGCAGTGACAAAGATAGTGTTCTGTACTTTCAATTTCCCCGCATTTTTGACAGTGTGGGTCATTGGATAGTTTGATTGTGTAGAGATGCTTGTTTAGAAGGTTGTGTCCAGTTAAGATGCTTGTCAACCTTTTCAAGTTTGATCTATTTAACGATAGAAAGAAACGTGCATTTCTATTATTTGTCTTGATGCAGTTTTTGGCTTGTCTAGCGAACTTTAGGGAGTTCCAGTGTTTTTAAACCGTTCATCTTTCTAGTTTTTTATCATCTGTCGAAGTGTACTTTAGGGAGCTACCATTCTTGGTTCGGGTCCCGTGAAGATGGTGTTAGATGCAATTCTAGCTAATTCATCGGCTTTTTCGTTGCCGTTAATGTTTGAATGACCGGGAACCCATATTAGAGAAATGCTGTGTTTTATCGATAGCTTATCCAAAGCGTCTCTGCACTCTAAGACAAAGGATGATGAGAATTCTTAACCATTTATGACTTTGATTGCGCTTTGACTGTCTGAGCAAACGCAGATAGGCGAGGGCAGCATTTAAATGTTGCAATAAAATCTCAAATGTTCCAAAATAAAATGATTTTGTCACAATTTTTATTGTTTTTGTTTTAAAAACAATTACTTTCCTTACAATTTTGAACAGCGAATTTTCCAATATTTAATTTAAATGTTCCATTATAAATTCGAACGTTACAAAACTTTACTCTTAATATTCCACAATAAAATGACTTTGTTCCAATGTGGAACATCGAATGTTCCAATATAAATTGAACTATTCCAAATTCATTCCGCAATCGTTCCATAATATAATGTCTTCGTCACACGTCACGTTTCGGCGTATTCTGGGTGGGTGCACTCGAAATTAATGTCCACTCAGCGAATGCTTACATTATCGATAAAATTTCTACTTAAAGTGCTCAATTTGCTTAACGTGGGATTTTTAAAGCGCCTACTTTGCCTAATGGGGGCTCTTTAAAGCGCTTAATATTTTCATGGCAATCTCCGCTCTTCCGTCACTCTTCCGCCACCTTTTCACCACTCATCCAGCCCTTCCCAGGCCTGCACAGCACTTTCAACACTTCCTAGTACACAAAAAATGTTAAAAAAGGAAAAAAAATTTAGTTTTGACCTCCCCCTCTCTTCAGGGAGATGACCGCCGCCAAATAACTAGTGATTCTTAGCTGTGGGGTGGTCCTCTCTCATAAGCACTACCCCCACCCCAATAACCGTCTTGACCAGAAAACTTAAGTTTTGCCAAATTACCCTCGGCTACGCAGCAATTCGAACGGTCGTTATGTGGAACGCTCAGCCCGACGTAAAGAAAAAAAATTACCCTCGGTCCGGCATTTGTGACGCATTTTTTTACTCAGAAGTGAAAATATTTCAAAAGAATTTTGTGCGTTCCGAAGCTGCAAGCGTCATGTCACCCAAATTGATATCAGATGTTTTGGAAGAAGGGACGAGGACTTGCGTAACGTTTAACGTTTCCCTTTTAAAAAGGGTTTTTGTTGTGATATCAGTTGTTTTGGGCGAAAATGATCCCCTCAACTTCCTCTACAACTTATCAAAAGTTTTTTCTGAGCCGCCGCCGCCGCCAAATCGAAGCGCGGCGGCTACTACTTTCATTGGCGAAAATGATACCCCCAACTTCCTCTACAAGATATCAAAAGTTTTTTTTGAGCCGCAGCCACCGCCAAACCGAAGCGCGGCGGCTACTACTTCCATGGGCGAAAATGATCCTCTCAACTTAACAAAAGTTTTTTTTTGAGTCCCCGCCCGAAGGTCCCTGCAAAATTTCAAGAAAAGCTATCGAGCCGTTTTCGAGCACGAGCCAAAAAAGTGGTTTTTCACGGTTTTTCATACTAAGCCACTAACTAACTAACGTAGGATGTTTGCATTAACTTTGGCTTCTATGATACAGCACTTTTTGCATAGGAAATGATCATTTTCTAAAGGTCGTATCTTCGGATCCACCGAACCGATTTTAATGAGTGAAAAGACATTTCGCCTTAGAATTTTCCGTAGAATCCAGGAAAAATATTTTCCGGGGGGTACGTCGCAAGGGGGGGGGGGAAAGTCAATACTTAGCTGTTATGGTTCCGAGGTCTACGAAAAAATGTTTTCCGAATTTTTTGTTCGTATGGGAACTTGCGTCACGGGCGCATCGCAATCGCGCGCCCATGATACTAAACCCAGGTGTCCTGCTAATAGCTCTTGGCTACCCTTTCTGGCTAGTTCGTCCGCCTTTTCATTCCCCATTATACTTTGGTGTCCAGGCACCCATGTTATACTTACATTATTTTCCTCTGATATCTCGTTGATGCTGTCTAAACACTCTAATATCAGTTTAGAAGTGGAGCAGTGTGAATTTAAGGCTTTTAACGAGCCTTGACTATCCGAGTATATGTAGAATACTCATTCCTTTCATACCTCTTTCTTTCAGCTTTACACACACATGCATCAATAATAGCGTATGCTTCAGCTTGTGAGATTGTGGCGTAGGTACCTAACGGCGCAATGGTTGAGGTTGGTGGATCTAACAAATAGGAGCCTGATCCCGTTCCCTCTGTCATTTTTGAGCCATCTGTGAAGATGACTAAGGCTTCTTGATTCAGCTGATCTTTCCCCAGCCATTCCGTTCTTTGGGGGATGCAAATTTCAAATTTCCTCCCGAGTCGATAGATTGGTGCACATTTGTCTGAATGCATCAATAATTCTGGTAACTCTTTGCAGTTCTTTTTACAATTACTGCATGACCTTGGTCTGAATCTATCCATTCTCCCACATTTTTTAACCTCATAGCACAGGTTAGGGCTTCCTGTTGTAGAAAAAGGTCTACCGAAAGGGTTGTCATAAGAATTTCTAGCGCTTTCGTTGGTGTGGATTTCATGACTCCGGTAATGCCTACCAGAACAATTCTTTGTGCATGTTTTTTGTCTTTTTTTATGTATTTCACATTTGTCCTGTGATACCATAAGTGACTTCCATAACATAGTATGGGTCTTATGATTACAGTGTATAGCCACGCTATTACTTTGGGTTTAAGTCCCCATGTCTTGCCGAAAGCACATCTACATTGCCAGTAGATCTTGGTTGCTTTCCTGATTCTTTCTTCTATGAGTTTTTTTTCCAATTTAGCTTACTATCTAGAATGACCCCCAGAAATTTGGCATGGTCTGCTAGTTTCAGCTGTTTGCCGTTTAGCTTTGGAAGTTTCATCCTCTTCCTCTTCGCCTTGTTTATCTTTGTGAATAATACAAGACTGTCAACCCATTTTCTTGGCACCATTTTTCCACTATCTTCAGTGTTGAATTCATTAATGAGCATAAGGTTTCTTTAAACTTCCCAATTATTAAGATAACTAGGTCATCAGCTATATCCCAAGTCATTTAGTTCCCTCAATAGACTGTCAATGACCATGTTCCTCAAAATTCTGCTGACGAAATGGGATGGGTTTTTTATACGATTACTTCGAACGGTTTTTTTAGCATTGCCCTATGCGCTTAGGCGCGTCAGCTTTATAGGGAATTGTACGGATAAGCGAAGCACATATGTTTGATACATGAACTCATGCAGGTATATCGTGTGCTCGGTGCTTGCACTGCATCTACGAATTTCACATTCAACAACCAAACAAAAGTCAAAATGTTTAATGGATTTTTTTTTCTGTAAGCTCTGTTGATTTATTGAAATGATTGAATTCGATATAAAGTCACATTTTTCAATTTAACATAAAAGGTTGACCTTTTGAACCATTTCCCCCTATCAGTGCTCCAGATAAATAAATAACGATTAAAATCGTTTCAAATGAAGTCTTTAATGAAATGACGTGTTGTTCAATGAATATCTAAAAATTGAATTAACACTTTATTACTGATCTGCTTGTATTGCACTCGAGGTGGTATACGTTGGAAATGAGTTTGTCTATACGTTGACTACAAAAAGTGAATATCCTAAACGTCTTTGTTATATGTGCTGATTAATGAGCAGTGATTTTATAACGCAAAAACCAACTGAAAACGTTCGTTTTTGCTATATTAAGTTTTACATTACATCGTTTTACTCTAAATAAGGTTTCTTTGAATATTTCTTTCTATTCAACCAACTTACAAATGGCCTTAGACGTCAACGAATAGGGACGGTTTGTTTGTAAGAGTATGTAGCGTCCAGACGTGAAAGCCGATTACAAAAGGTTGGCAGCGACTAACTGCAAATGTGTCAGTGGCAGCTCAATCGTTCGTCAATTTATAGCGAACTGATATTCGAAATAAAAATGTTCTTAAAACACATCGGACTCGTATCATGTGTATCGGAACATTGCTCTGTCTATTAGTTTACTATCAATGAATCATCGACATGTAATTGTTGCCGCCCCCGGAGGATTAGCATTCGGAACAGACATTTTTGCAATTATCGCCCGGACAAATGGAATTTATCACCCGAGGAAATAATTACCCGGGGGATGATTCCGAAAATTTCTGCTCCTGGCGAAAATACCCGTTACCATTGGGGTGGATTATGGTGAGACTGGGGTGGAATTTTTCTCCCGCACTTATATGTTATAAAAGTTCCTGATTTACATGACGAAATGATAAAATTGGAAAATTACATAAAGGACTATAGACAAGGGCAATTAAAGCAAAATATCAAATTGATTATGAGAATTCTGTGAGGCAGCTTGCTAACTGAGCTAAGAGAAGTTGAAAACTGCTCATATTTTTTGTATTGTTTAATAATGGCGGCACACATCTCTAATTTGTATCTAAAAAAAATATGAATTTCACAAATTACCTACATTTTCAATGAACCCGGCTTCAGATGGATTATGTTCAACATGAAGTTAACGTCCAACATATTATAATCTTTGCCTCGTTTCGACTGAACATTTGTTTGAAAATTAATTTAATTTATTTGAGAATCACTTTCTGCCACCAACGATAGGCAATAAAACATGGAACTTTATGTTGACTTGTTTGTCAAAACGATTTGAAATAGCTTTTTCTTTGTAATTACTCTACTAATTCCATAACACCGATGGACATTTTTCTTTAATACTTTTATTTTATCGCGAAAATATTTCATCAATGTATTTATGGAACTAGAGTGACGGCAGCCAGCCATCAACGAAATTGTTAAATTTTAAATTAATTTTTTTGTTATTTGGCCATGCGATCGAAAATACTGTGTGTTCTTTACGCAAATTTTTATTTATAATTTTTCTTTTGCATTAGTTTTTAATTGATGTGTTTGGGAAACTATAAATTGAAAAAATAAGAAAAACTATTTTCAAATTTTTCCGTTCCTTCAATAAATAACGAACGCATTAATAAATTTATTTTGATCGGCACTGACTACTGTGTAATCGAGTAAAATTATTCGACGTTCAAAATGAATAAATTTTTTAAGAACTGATCTGTGGAAGTAAATTCGAAATTCAAATAGCGTGTGCCAACGAAAGAAGCATTTGAAAAAGATTATTGACCTCTTTATAAGGTAGTCTTATAGACAGAAGATCAGTTCCATTTTAAAATGTCTCCAGTGGCGGATTAACGTGTGTACGTACCTACAATTGTGTACCGAGCACATGGCGCTGAGGTCAGTTCGTTCGTGTTTCAGTCTCGTGAATATTTTATTATTTTCAAAACTTAGTTGAAAACGTAACCAAAGCCTTCTACCTATCAGAATAGATGTGGCAAACAGAATAGATGTTGCAAAAAGACTCGAACGTATCTAATTATAGAAATCAGCAAATAATCCAATGTTTTGTGCTCTTTTATAACTATAAGAATTTCAAAGATCCAAAGAAATTACCCAAGGTTATGTCAAAGGCCCTACCGAAGTACGTCTGAGATTTTAATGGCCTAAATGTTCTCCCTTGCACCACATCAAAAAGAGGACCGACGTAGTTTCTTCAAGAAATCCTGAAACTATTATCCCTGAAACACGCATTCTCTGAAATTTTATTCTTTTCAACTTTGCCTTCGGAAGCAACTTTCTAACTTCCATAGTTCCAGAGATACGGGTGATCCCGCCCAATTCTAGAAGTGGTCATATACCTGGATTGGGCCATTTTTCCTTAAACCCTGAAACAAGTGTTCCCTAAAGTTTTATTCTCTACAACTTTGCCTTTGACAGTAAATCTCCATCTGCCCTATTTCGTCCATTCCATTGGTCCCAGTGCCCAGACCACTGACCAATTTCCACAAACAAATTTTTCTTAGTTTTGAGAGATCAAATGCTTTCATTTACACCAAAATGAACAATTTCCGTGCTATACTTGCTGAGATATTTGCCAAAAAGTTTCACCGACCATCGAAAAACCATGTTTTTGATCTCTTTTTCGACCATATCGATTTTTCCTTTATATTTGATGACTGCGACTTCTGCACGTTATTTTAAACTTTCAGACCTGTAATCAGCGGGATTTCACTCTGCTGTAATCTAAGGTACAGGATTATTACAACTTTCGGTCCCATCACATTCTGTTGAATCGTACTCATTTGTCAGCTCTGAATACCGAGAGTTCTCTTTTCAGATTTCTTGGTCTTATTTAGATTTATCAGAGTGGTATTTATTATTGGCCATTTCTGACTCCTACAGCACAGATCTATTAGGTATTCCGCACGAATTAGGAAAGCAAAAATTAGGAAAAAAAATAGGAAACCGAAAATTAGGAAAAAAAAAATTATTTGCTAAAAATAAGGAAAAACAAAAATCAGGAAAAACTAAAATTAGGAAAAACAAAAATTAGGAACTAATTAAATTAGGAAAAACCAAAATTAGGAATCAGACAATGAGGAAAAAACAAAAGCAGGAAAATAATTTTTGAGAGAATACGCCGCAGGCCGTGATAAATCCTCCAAAAAAAAGCGGGGTCGATGGGCGGCAGTCCCCGCGTAGGGGGTCAAAGGGGGAATATACCCCTTTGCGGGGTCTAAGGGGCAGAGCCCCATGCACGGAAGGCAGCCTGCAGGGCGTAAGTAGTTCGCCGCTGGAGCGGTGGTTTAGGGGCAGAGCCCCCTACATACCAAAAATAAGATTGCGGCCTCCTAAGCAATTGAATACTTTGAGGTTTTTCCTGATTTATTTCCTTCCTGATTTTCGTTTCTCCTAAATTTGGTTTTTACTATATTTGGTATTTCCTGATTTTTGTTTTTCCTTATTTTAGGTTCCTGATTTCTTGATTCCTGATTTTTGATTTCCTAATTCAGGTGGACATTCGATCTATTGATCCTTTGTTTTCTTCCCGTTCATCATGTAAATCCTTTAAAACCTATCAGTTCTTACCAAGAGCCTATCTAGAGCGATGAATGATAAAGTTCGTTGAAAAATATTTTAAAACGAGGAAACTTGGCGCTGCACAGTGTGACATTTCTTTCAAAATGGCGGCATGTGTCAAAATCGGGCACTACGCCAAATTTACCAAATAAGGCAAAAGCGGATAAGGATGTTGAATCTATTATGAGCTACAAGCAACGTTACAGTAATTTTTTTTTAATTTGTACCGATTTTGCCTTATTTGGTAAATTTGTCTTAGTGCCCGATTTTGACAAACGCCTCCATTTTGAAAGAAATGTCCCACTGTGCGCTGGGGAGATCGTTAGCCAGTGGCGATGGAAACCTTAATCCGCCTTGCTTGTCTTGAGAACTACTGTCAAACATTTATGAATGAAAACAATTGAGTCACCTGAGACAAAATGGAGTGTTATGATGATATAACTTTAACTTGTCTTGCGAAAAGTTCAGTTATATTTTTATACAGAATTATTTATTGAACTGAACTATAAGTGGGCGTGCATACCTAATTTTGAAGCCCGCCCACCCGATCCTCGTCGTAAAAAAATAATAAAAGCTCTTCCGCCCTATGCCCGATAAAAAAAAGCCGGCCCCGATGCCCGAAGATTTTTTTCGCGTATATCCAATGCCCGCCCAATATTAAATAATCTACATTGTGCATTACAGTACAGTGACACACACACGTACCGCTGCACGTATAATACGTTTGCATTTATCGGTGTCGGTGAGAAAAAAGGGGGAGTCATAGAGTTGGCTTAAATTAATTAATTTAGCACAATGTTTTCTTTTGTTTTCAGAACTTCTTATTCCAACGCCCGCCCGACGCCCGAAGATTTTTTCAAATTTTATTTATTGTATTTTTTTATTTTTTCCCCTTTAAACTGAACAGAAAAATGTTAAGTTGGTAACCGTGCTGCGAGATAGAAGGAGTATGTAGAAAAAATTGGCATCTCTCGCTACCATTCGATACACAGTTTTTGACGTTTCATTCTCTCCATCTGGCGGCAGGCGTACCAACTTGTCATTTCTCTGAAACTGAACTTTGAAACAAACACAAAAAATTTCCGCAAGACAAGTTTCAACAACTGAGTAAAATCCTCTCTCATAACAATATATAAGTTAAAGTGGTCCGTAATCGCTCTATGAAAATCTTTCACAAGCTTGAAACCTTTTTTATGTTTTATTTTCGATAAAAGCGAATGACGTAAATGACGTCTACCCCCACGGCAGAAAGAAAGCGAAATTATACTCGGTTATAATTTTCCTTGTACAAATATTTTTAAATCTCTTTACCATTATAAAGTACAAATCGGTACCAATTGGATGAAAATATTGGTAAATTGATTTATTTTTAGCGATCAACTCAAAACTAATAACGTTCATTAATTACCATCCGTCTAAGAAAACAGACGCTTCATACAAAAAAATCTTCATTTGTATAAGGCATTGCAGACAAAGAGGAGGTGGGGACGTCAAATATGAACGCTCACAAAGTGACACATTGTTTGTTTACAAAATTCAGCTGACATATTTATTTATTAAAACAGCGTATGGTATTTACTCTTACAATTGCACGAAAAAAAAACACACTAAGTGAGGTCAAGAAGGACACAAATTAAAAGCAAAATAAAATACAAATAAAAATAGTCAATTTGAGTAGTCAAAGGGCCAGTCTTGTCGTGCCTTTTACTTAACCTGAACAGTGTACATCCACGACTTACCAAATTCTACAGCTAGAAAATTTCTATATGGCGTACGCCTATCAACACAAATTATTTAGCGCTATAAATGATGCACTGTCCAAGGAAATGGCTGAATTTGTTACATTTTGTAAACAGTGGAGACTAGTGCCAAATATCAAGAACACAGTGGTTACTTGAACAACAAATTGGCATCTATGAAACTCCGCGTTGTTTTCGACGGAACAATACTGGAACACGACTTCGAACCAGTCTACTTGGGAATTAAACTTGATCGCTCGCTTACATACAATAAACACATCGGTAAGCTGCAACTTAAATTGTCGGCGAGAAACAATTTGCTCAAGAAACTTACTGGTACATCTTGGGGAACGACTGCTTCAGTCCTAAGATCAACAGCTCTGGCTCTCGTGTATTCGTGGGCAGAGTACTGCAGCTCGTCATGGCTTAACAGCGCGTACGCAGAGAAGGTAGATGTGACTCTTAATGCCGCCAGCTAACGAACATATTCCGCTTAACAAGGACCTGGAATTGCCCGCTGTCTCAGCCAAAACCTTAAATGACGCAAATTTCTATCCGAAAGAAATTTGGAAGGATATGTGGCACGGTAGTGGCACCACCAGCAACCCGTTTGATTTCGATAGACACTCCGCAAAGTCAAAGGAATTCACAATCCCAGGGAAGCTGTGGTGCAATTTGAATCGTCTAAGAACAGGACATGGACGGTGCTACGACATGCTTCATAAATGGAAACTAACCAACAATGCCAATTGCCCATGTGGCCATCAACGACAGACAATGAAGCATTTGCTAATGGACTGCTCGTTTTTCAAATACGATGGGTCGTTGACTGATTTCCTCCCATTGAAAGACGAAACTTTACATTAACGAAGCTAGATTTGTGACATTTATTTATAATTTTATCTCTTTGACTACTCAGCTGACATAAAACATCCCAAGCACAGGAATATAATCCCATTTCATAATTCTACATACAAAGTAATTTCCCTATGTCTTTTCGAGATAATTTTAAATATTTTTATAAAAAAATATGTAAATCTTTACATTAATTTATTTAATTTACAAAAAATCATAAAAGACTGAAGAAGTACTAGAAGTGGAATCTCAAAAACATATTTTTATCTTATAGATGGAGGTAGAACCTCGGGTGGCGATCTTACAAGACCTAAGATTGCAATCGTTTGACGCAATACGATTCGCTTCCTACAGAACAGCATCCAAGCTACGTTACATTCAAAAATCAACAAATCGTGAGTTGTATTATTGTAAATTTGACTAATAAGAACATGATTTGTCTAATGCCAATGAATAATTAGTTCATCTAGTCGACATATGGAACGTCATCGAAGCATTCCGGGAAAATGGTTTGAATACTCTCGAGCCACAAAGTGAGGTCAGCGTGGCACGATTAGAAACATTAGTATCGTCATTATACCACAATTTAAACAAACGTCTTCCCACAAGAGATCAAGTAATTTCTATTTATATTAAAGTAGTGGATTAGTGTCATGTGTGCTATGGCGAATCTAGTGCTTTGACAGTTGTATTCTTAGTGTTAGAAATGTATTTTCTTTAGGTTCCTGTTGATTCTAAAGCTGGACTTTTATTAAATTGGCTGATAGTTGCGTATTCCAATGACAACTCAGGCAAAATTCGAGTGTTCTCCATTAAAGTTGCTCTGGCTACTATGTGCTCTGGCAAACTAGTAGATAAATTAAGATGTAAGTTTGACTTGGTCCTTTTTCTCAAGATCTCAACAATAAAGATCGTAACTCCATTGCAGACATATTTTCGCAAATTTCTGACGGTGCCGGACAACTCGTACAATGGAAGCTCTGTGAGTTTCTACGAGAAATTCTAGCACTTCCATCGGCTGTATATGAATCGCCTACGTTCCATTATAAAGACGGTTTGGAGGGTGAAATATTTTCGTTGGAGTCGAAAGTGACTGTAAACGATTTCATCAGCGTGCTAGTCAATGAGCCAGGACCATCATGTCTCGTTTGGTTACCGTTGTTGCAGCGATTGGCAACCGTTGAATCTATAGTCCATCCAATTATCTGTTCTGTATGCCACAAAGAAAATTTCACAGGCTTCCGTTACCGTTGTACACGCTGTAATTCTTATCAATTGTGTCAAGAGTGTTTCTGGCATGGTAAAGTATCGCTTAGCCATCAAAATGACCATGAAGTAAAGGAATACACTAGTTACAAATCACCCACCAAACAAATCGGGCATTCGCTACGTAAAAGTTTTCGATGCGTTCCAGAAAAGTCAAACCATGTGCTTCCTAGGTAACGTATGACTGAGTTTATGTTTTCGCTGACAATTTTGTTCATTGAGTAAATAGATTTCCAGAGCAACCAGAAAAAACGTTGAATTTGTCGCATATTGTTCCTCCTTCCCCTCTTCCATCGCACAATGGATTTGACCCAGGATCATTGGCACCTTTCGACCGAAGTAGTACTCTTGACTCCCGAGTCACAGGTCGTTCATTAGACAGCACTGGGGCGTCTTTAAATCGAGCTAGTACTTCCAACGATGAGGAGCATCGTTTAATTGCTCGATACGCAGCGCGCTTAGCACAAGAGACTCGAACCCCTGCTTCGTCGTCCGAAAATGCTTCCCTTGCACCAGACAATTCACAGGCTCAACGTCAACTTATATTCCAATTAGAAACGAAGAATAAAGAAATTATGAGAGAAATCGCACGTTTAAGACGGCAACAAGAGGCTGAACAAATAAATCAAGAGAGTCCAGCTTTAATGAATGAGCTGAGGGCGTTAAGACAACGAAAAGGTGAATTGGAGGTATGAATGGTTTTCTAGTTTCTCATTCGTTTCTTTCAATCTAATTTTATTTTCAAGGGACATCTTGGTGCTTTACAAGATTCACGGCGACAGTTAATGGTGCAATTAGAAGGTCTTATGCGTATGCTCAAAAGTCAACAGACGTCGAGCCCTCGTTCCACTCCCAATTCTAGTCCTCGTTCCGGGAAAAGTCCGCCAATGCCTCAAGGTAAGACAATTTGCTTATTTTAAAGTTACGATAAAAAAAGCTTAAACCAACTACGGCACGATTCAAGTAGGCGGGTTGTGACGAGTGGAATGAATGTGGAACGTGTGGAAACAGTGTGAGAAATGAACTCTTCTTTTCGAAGTTTCGCAAATTTTAAATTTGAACAGAACATTTAATCGCTAATTGCCAAGAATTTTGTGGCAAATCGCAAACAATTCCGACAAACGTGTGTCGTTCTTTAGAGCTTCATATTGTGGTAGCGATTTTTTTCAAACGTAAAAATTTATTCAGTGACTTTGCGCTTAGTGCAAGAGAGACAAAAAACTTTAGTTGGACTTTTGTATTGATTTTTTCTTCTCTCTTTCGCGCTAGGTTTCTTTTGCAAATTAGTGCAGTGGCAGTTTTGTTGTAATTAAAAAAGTAGTGTCGCGATTCTAAATTGTCAATTTCGTACTGTTAGTACACTGAAACAACTTGCTGTCATACTTTTTTCCGATTTTCCGGACAGTTTGACACAATAGCATCGCACCATGGCAAATTGTCAAAGAAAAAAAATGTTTTGTGTGAAAACACCGGACATTTACCTCCTTTTTGGGTTTCCCCCATTACTAACATTTTCGAATCAAATCAGGACCACAACAGCAACAAGGTAGAAATCAATCACATGCCGGGCAAATTCCTCAAGGAACTTCAAATAATCATTCTGAACAAACTGGTAGCGGTTTCGCACCTCAAAGTAAGTTTGACTTTGTGTATATAAATAACAATTGTAGACAATTTTTCAATTTTTTTATGAAATAGATGGAAGTGTAAGAGGACGTGGTGATCTACATTTTGCAGCAGATTCCGTTACATCTGCCATGTCAACGCTGGTTAGGGAGCTTAACACAGGTTTGTGTCAACGCCCATTTTATTTCTTTTTCGAAATGTATTTTTATTGGCACTTTTTATGAAATGCATTTCACTTTCGTTGTGACATTTCTCTGCGTTGTTGTCTATTCAAATTTTGTATGTGTCCGTCCAATGACTTCTATTTTATGATTCATTTTGTATTACCATTTTAGTGGAATGTTGAATGTTTTTTTTCAGGCGAAACCGATGAAGAAACGTCAAACAATCTGCGCCATCAAATAGGTGAGTTTCGTAACTATAATTTGAATGAAACTAAATGTTCAATCTATTGTAATGTACAGAACATTCTTCACAAATTGAATAAATTTTTACTATTGCAATGAATGAAATGCACATTACCGCAATGTTTGAAGAAAAATTTAAACGAAAAAATGAGTAGGAGAACGTAATTCTGTGGGGTGGCCAATGCCTGCTCTGTCTTTTCGTCCGTGTGCCCGAGTCAGAATACTTTTTAGAATACCGTGTGCTCAATGGTCATAAAGCGACGGCATTTTTCTTTCTATTTAGTCTATTGCTAGGTCGCTGACTGACCAATACTTATGCCACGGAAAATGAGTGATTGTTGCCTCGGTGTCTTGTCTTTATCTTTAACGTTTTTACCAGTTTTTATCAGAACGTTGGGGAAGAGAATTTCGACAAATTTCGAGGTTTCATGAGGAAAATACTGCCTGTGCCCAATCCACACTCTGTAGAGCTGACTCTGGCCACATCCCCAGTAAATCTCACCTCTACTTTTGCATTGAAATATCCAATCTCTTATGATTGTCACTCCAACATTGGCTGATTTACTGTCGGTCATTGCTCATCGTTTCCGGGTGCTCTATGCCGCAAAGCTCTGATTTTCAGCTGTTGCTGACGTAAAAGGTTCTTCAAAAAAATTTTTCTTTGAAAAAATTTTTCTCCGAAAAAAAATTTTCTCCAAAAAAAATTTTTTTCCGAAAAAAATTTTCTTTCCGAAAAAAATGTTCTCCAACACCTTAGACTACCATCAGAACACTTCGTATCACCTTCGGCTATCTTCGGAATACTTTTTGCCACCTTCGCCTGCCTTCGGAACACTTCGTGTCGACTTCGGCTACCTTCGGAATACTTTGTGTCACCTTCGCCTGCCTTCGGAACACTTCGTGTTCATCACACATCATGCCACACTCTTCCCACATCATCCTACACACTTCCTATATCATTCCACACACTTCCCACATCATTCCACACACTTCTCACATCATCCCACACACTTCCCATATCATTCCACACACTTCCCACATCATTCCACACACTCTCCGACATCATTTCACACACTCTCCCACATCACTCCACACACTTCCCACATCACTCCACACACTTCTCACATCATTCCACACACTTCCCACATCATCCCACACACTTCCCACATCATCCCACACACTTCCCGCATAATAGGGACACACTTCCTACTTCATTCTACACATTTTGCGCTTCAATCCACACACTTCACACTTCATTCCACACACTTCCCACATCATCCCACACACTTCCCACATCATCCTACGGACTTTCCATATCATTACACATCATTTTCGGTCACTTAAAAAAAAAATTCTCATAGTCGCTCTACGGCAGCGTAGCTCATTTCGGACATCTTTGACCGACTCCTGGCAACGAACCTCCCAACCGATTTCCACAAGACCGGTTCCGTTGGCTTCGTGAGATGGATACACAAGACAGGAATAAAATTTTGATTATTTTCAAACATATTTTTACCATTTTTATATGGAAATTGGTCATTTTTGACTGGCGATATCTCGGCTCGTTTTCAACCGATTTTGATTATCCAAAGTGCGTTGGAATCAGGATATGAAGTAGTTTTTTTTAAAATTTGGAGGGGGAGGAGGGCAGGGGGAAAAAACTCCAAAGTTCGCCTATACATCGTGTCTTGTCCCAAAGGTTTTTGTATGGAGTTGTTTGGGTTTGTAGACGTTTTTTTTGGGGTTTGGGGACTGCGTCACGCTCTCCGCTACCGCTCCGAGCATGATAAAAGTTGTTTAACTTCTGCGTCACTTGTCAAGACTTCTACATTCTATTCAATGAAACTATTTCATTAGGGATTTTGTCCCCGCGAATTCGCTTTTATTTTTCACAATGTTACAATTTGTGAGTTGTTTTTATCGGGTCGACGTGCTTCGGGTTTCAAAACATTTAATCGGTCCGGGTCGGATTTCTGTATCATTTACATTGGGTCATGGTCTTTTCTTTAAGAGTACAACGTTTGTTAAACAATTGGGCCATAAACTGCATTACCACACCGTTTACATCACTAGTTTACACCATAATACAATAGAAAGAGCTTTCAGGGCTTTCAATTTCAATGGCGAATGGGATAAAAATGTCGGTTTCTTTCATTTTCATGAAAAATTATGCTCATAATTTTTGTCTTAGACATAGGGATGCCATGATGGCATCATTCCTACATTAATATAAAGTGAAGTCTTGCGTGTGACGGATTCCCAAAGCAAATCTAAAAAAAGCCATTAAAAATATCTAAAGACATTTGGCCGAACAACCCAAGCCAAGCCAACCCAATCCAACTCAGCTCAACCCAACTCAGCTGAACCCAACTCAGCTGAACCCAACTCAGCTGAACCCAACTCAGCTGAACCCAACTCAGCTGAACCCAACCCAACTCAACCCAACTCAACTCAACTTAACCCAACTCAGCTCAACTCAACCCAAACCATACAAATATACAAACCACACCCAATACAATATTGAGCTGCGCTATCGTAGCTCAATTCTGTTTTATGAACTTACTTTTTCACGAAAATGAAAGAGTTTGAGTTTTTTTATTTCTATTGAAATTAAAATCTCCGAAACCTCTTTCTATTATACATACTATGGCGTGAACATAGCGATGTAAACGATGTGGTGAGAAATTTCATAGCCAAATTGTCTAACTTGTGTTGTAATGTTCACAGTTTTCAGATTAATCGCACTGTTATTTGTTGAGAAAATTTTATCGACATTTTGTTGACATATTTAAGTTTCTTTTCATCTACAAGTTTCTATTTGTTTTCACTGCGATTGCTCCGTTGCAATTTCATTTGAACTATTTTCTCCAATTTCAAATTCTTTTACCAGCCAGCCAAGGTAGAATGGGATGCACCAAATTTTATCGTTATGAAGAATAAAACACATTTCTAAGTCAATTTGTTCATTTAAATGTTGTGCACATTTTGAATTCATTTTCGTTTTCGCTAAGAACAACAACTCAAACTTGACCCAAATTTTCTCAATTTTATTTTAGACTTCGAGGAGTCAAAAGGAATGCAACAAGACTGGAATGATATGGTAAGTGACTACAGTACAGCACGAGAAACTTTTCTCACAAAATATTTTTAGGGCAACGCCAACACACAGTGGCAAGAGCAATTCGCTCAGTGGAATATCAATAATCAAAATCAGTAATGGAAAACGAAGATGTTGGTTGTTAAAATGAAGTTTTTATTGCAGTTAGACGTTTTTTGTCGAATTTAGAGCCGCGTATGTTCTGTTGTCTAGTTCGTTAGGTCGAATAATTTAAAAAAAAATTAAATTAGGAAAACTTATGATAACGAAAATCATTTTTGGATTGTTTCGTCCGTTAAATATCTCTCCACTTAAATATCGTACTTAAATAAACGAAAGAGCAACAAAATGCTACGGAGGGAGACTCTAATTCTTACGTCCAACGCCTTCTGATGAGAATTGTTTATCAGATGAAAAACAGCTAAATCACACTGTTACTATCAATCAAGAATTACTTCGGCGAAATTAGCTGATTTTAAAAATTTTCTTTTAAAGGAATGGAAAGGAGGGGGTGAAATATTCGTTTCGTTCATAGCCCAGCCACTGCCGCAGCCCTAAGTATAGAATATTGCGGCCAGAGTTATAAATTTGTTGCAATGTTGCCACCGGTGCGGTAACGACTAGTCGCCGTTGTGAGCGGAACAAAACATTTAGAGTACAACATTGTCGGGCACTATGACGACGTGTGTTCACACCATCATTGATTTCGTAAATTTTGTTTTCGGTGACCTAACAAAATATTTAATGTTATTGTCGCTATCTGCGTTGCCGACAAAGTCTATAGTTTTTTGCTTGGTGTTGCCTACTGTAACATTTTTGATGATGTGATAAATTGCTCGCTGGCGGAATAAGCTTAACTCAAAAATGAGCATCTAAATCTAGTACATCGCAATTCCAACAGAAAGATAGCAAATCATTTTTGTGTTTGGAAGTTTGACGTTAACAAACTTAAACATAATTGAAAATTGAACTTTGTTGATGAATTTAACGGACTTAACCAAAAAATGTCGAAAAATATTGAAAACAAACAATCAAAGTATCGTAGAAGAAATAATTCTAAATAAAAAGTCTTTTTAATAGAAAGTAGATGCAAATTGCAAAGATTAAAGTTTTATCTACAGTCATCGAATCTGTTTTATGTGAATCACATGTCTGCGTCTGCTGGTGGAAGGAACGAAACAAAGAGGTAGTTAGAGCAGCTGGTGTATGTACAAGCGACGCAGATAAAGTAGATTCGATGGTTGTAAATGTCTGGAAATTAAAATCATACTTTTTTCGCCCGCTGGACCGAAGTAAGATCGCATCTGAGATCTAAAAGGTAAAACATTAAACTGACGATTGATTATTAGACTTTTTCAAATAACGCATAACTTAAGCCTGAAGCCTGAAGAACTTCGTTTTTTCAGTGTCAAATTTTGCATTCAGAGTGAAGTTGGTTGTTATTCAATTCTTCCCTAATACTTCCAAATTGTTCAACAAAATTGAATAAAACAAAAATGTTGCTGATTTCGTCGTTTACGACTTATCAGTACACCTTGTCTTAAGACCATGTGTACATCAGCACAAGTGATCATAGAATGCTACGCAAACTGTGACAAATTGTAGAGCCATACAAAATACAATATGCAAACAAATTCATCAACGGAAATTGCAACCATCTTCACTCTGAGTCCAGAATTAGTCCTTTTCTCAACAGGCAAGCTATACCACAGGTTGTAAGACTAACTTTCTCTCCGCGCGTTATTCTCCTCTTTGTGTGCAACTCAAATAAAAATTGATTTTTTCCTAAAGGAGCGATTTCAAAAGTTGAGCAGATTCGAAGGAACATTTTGCACATTTGTAAATATTTTTGACAATTTTATTTGAATTTTTTGACATTTTTTGAAATTTTTGAAAATTCTTTACATTTTGAAGATTTTTTACATAAGGCCAGACTCTAGGTACTGACATGGCAGAATACCCAATGAATAGGGTATAGGGATGCGAGAAGCTTCAGGGACTTATCAACAGTCAATTCAATATGATCTTTAAACGTAAGAGATTTGTCCAGCGTCATGCCTAGCGTCTAAATTTTAGTATTCCAGGGAATTTGCGAATTCAAGACAGTAACTTTATCAGTAGGAAACCATTTACTAGCCTTTTTTTTAGCAAAGCTGTTGTTTTGCTCTCATTCAATTTGATTTTCCATGCTTTGCGGAAATCAGACAATTGTTTACCACATTGAATAAAAGGGGACTGAGCACACTACCTTGTGGGACTCCTGCCAAGATGCTAATGTTTTTGGATGCTCTACCATTTATTGAGACAAAGAAAGATTGTACCATTTTATTTGGTATATTGGACCGATATCACTTCTACCAATCATGTCAAAATTATTCGAGAAATTGTTCCTGAAAAAGCTTAAACCAATCATCGAAGATAAGAAACTGCTACCGAATCACCAATTTGGATTCCGCCAGAGACATTCTACTATAGAACAAGTACATCGACTCATTGACATCGTAGAGAAAGCGCTAGAAGTTTGCTCCATCATTTTTCTTGACATATCACAAGCATTCCATAAAGTTTGGCTTGAAGGATTACTGTACAAGCTCAACCAATTCTTACCACTTCAATACGTTAACCTGCTTAAATCGTATATAACCGACAGAATGTTTCGTGTAAACCATGGAGCCGATTACTCAGACTTCAAAGATATAAAGGCTGGAGTCCCTCAAGGTAGTGTTTTGGGACCAATTTTGTATCTACTATTCACCAGCGACCTACCTCAAACACCAAACGTCATAACAGCAACTTTCGCCGACGATACAGCGAACTCAGCCACAGCCAAAACTGATGTTCAATCAATAGCTCTATTGCAACGATATAATGACAAAGTTGAAAATTGGACTAAAAAATGGGGAATTAAGCTGAACGACCAAAAAGCAGTTCATGTCAACTTCACCAATAAACAGATCCCGCACCCTAAAAGACTGACGATGAATGGGAACCTCATCTCTCACAAAAACTCGGCGAAATACCTCGGAATGAACCTCGATGCCAAAGCTAAATGGATCGAACACACCGAAACCAAAATAACAGAGTTGAACATCCGATTTCGTTTATTGGATATTGAACCGCAAATCGAGAACATCAATTTACAACAAATTGCTGATATACAATCAAATCCTGAAACCAATCTGAATGTATGGTATCAAATTGTGGGGATGTGCGAGCAAATGCCATATAAAGTCAATCCAAACATTTCAAAACAAAGTGCTAAGAACTATCATGAACGCCCCCTGGTACATCAGAAACAGCGACATTCATCGTGACCTCAAAGTACAGTGGTACAGTGGTACAGTGGTACAGTGGTAGCTGATTTCATCGAAATGATTACAACAAAACATGAAAACAGAATCATCCATCATGAAAATCCTGAGGCCATTCGCTTACTCGAATACGCACACAACACAAGACGACTCAAACGCAATAAGCCACATGAACTCGTCAATCGTTAGGATTAGTTACATCAACAACTCTACAACAAAATCACTCTCAGGCAAAGTGCAAAGACTATCAATGGATACTTTGTGAAATTTTAAACTAAAACTAAACTCAGATGTATATTAATGGTTGGCCATTTTATGACCAGTTTTAATAAAAAACTATACGAGAAAAAGAAAATTTTATTGATGTACATTTGATTTTGGTCATTTTGACAGAATCGAAAGCTTTTTCTATGTTGAAGGTTAGCACTCCAGTGGATTTGTTACTCTTGAACTAGTGTTTGATCGCATTCTTTAGTCGCCTGAGTTGGTGATTGCTCATTGGGAATAATAGCATTTGCAGAAAGATGGGCTTCAATTCTTTCAGCCATCATTCGTTCTAAAATTTTGCACAGAGAGCTTAAAAGACTAATCGGTCTATAATTTTGAGAAATTGAGTGGTATTTTCCTGGTTTGGGAAAAGGAACAACTTTCGCTATCTTCCAGTTTTGACGAAAGTAACTAAGTTTGAAACATGCACGGTATATACGCATGAGTAGTGTAACGCCTATAAGGATCGGAGTGGGTCGACACACACTGACCCACAATTTCAGTGGGTCGACCCACACCTGACCCACAGTTGCAGAAGTCACAGAAATCGTTTTTCTGTGCGTTATAAAACGGTGGGTCAGGTGTGGGTCGACCCACGTGTGAGCCACAATTTTTAAGTGTCGACCCACACCTGACCCAAAATTTTAGTGGGTCGACCACACCTGACCCACAGTTTTTCTATCAGGTGTTTCTGGGTCAGGTGTGGGTCGACCCGCTAAAATTGTGGGTCAGGTGTGGGTCGACCCACATGTGAGCCACAATTTTGAAATGTCGACCCACACCTGACCCAAAATTTTAGTGGATCGACCCACACCTGACCCACAGTTTTTCTGTCAGGTGTTTCTGGGTCAGGTGTGCGTCGACCCACTCCGATCCTTACGCCTTTGAGAGGCAGATTCTTAACAATAACATAATTTATTCCGTCGTCTCCAGGGCTTTTTTTAGCTTTATTTATTTATATATTTGATAATAATGAATAAATAAAATGCTTCACTTCATTTGGAGTAGGAAGGTTCATTTCTTCAATTTTTGGATTCAAGTAATTTAGAATGCACCACTGGCATTGGATTCAGTTTTTGGGTCGCTAAGATTGTTTAGAATAAGTGAATAGGCCAAATTAAATGCCGTACTCATCAAATCATAATCAGTCAGAATCAAGCGACCTCCGTTGTCTTTGAGAGGAGGGATTTTATTAACGCTGTTTAAAACTCGAAAAGTCAGTCTCCATAAGTGATTCGAATTTCTTGGAATATCAGACAGTTTGCGATTCCATGCTTCGTTGTTTCTAATCAAGATCATGCTTCGGATTAGGCGGTTCAGTGAGTTTACCATTTTTTGGTAAACTGACAGTTGCTTCTCTGCGCTCGTCTACGGAGGCAATTCCGTAGGGAGATCATTGATAGAATCTTCGGGTCAATCTTACAGGTGATAGGTTTCACTATTTTTAAGCTCATTCAATTCATTGAGTATTCTATCATGTCAGTACCTAGAATTTGGCCTTCATTTAAAATTTTTGAAAAATGTGAATTTTTTGAAAATTATTTGAGTTTTCAATATATTTTTTTTTGAACTGAGGCGTTTGTCATTTAGTTATTTTTATGTGTTTTTAATTAAAGCCAATCGTTGGAAGAAAAAATGTAATTTTAATTTGCAGACATTAACCAAATGAAAATTTTACAAAAATATAGTTCAACCAAAATATTTAGAAATTATTTTATTTATAAAATGGAAGAAAATGCTTTATTTACCCGGTATATGTAGTGTGTATATAGAATACTTAAAGATAATATAGACAAAGTAATTGAATCGCTGCAAAAGTTTTATCTTAAGCAATGTGACAACTGTAAAGTCAAATTCATGTTTCACTTACCAGCGAGTGATTTTTATTTATCTGTGAGGAATTTTTTTCAAAAACTTATACAATTCTCGAAAGTTTAGTATAATGTGTACATTTTCTTTCAAAGGTTTTCTGTTGTTAGTGGGAGTCTAAAAGTCACCGATTAGTTAGTAAGCTTTGTCAACATTTATAGATTTTTAAATCAAAATATCTTTAAGACAGAAATTATTATAATCAGAGATCCATTTATTCACCTCTTAAAGGTTTTGTACCAAATATGCTACAAATAACAACTCTCAATTGGCAATATTTTATGAGTAATTTTATGTGCGTAGTTTTCTTTAGGCCTAAAACAGTTATTTCTGCACCATGAGCGTCGTTCTAAGAGATATACGATCAATAAAGTCCAATTTGCATACCAATATAGTAGTTGGATACATGTTACGTATGCTTAGAGTTCAGAGTCCAGAGCCGGAAGAAAACGGATGGCGGCGGCTGAATTCGGCTAGCCGAAAAAAATCTTGAGCGGCGGCTGAATTCGGCTAGCCGAAAAAAAAAATCTTGAGCAGCGGTTCAGACGCGCCGCTGTTCAAAAAGGCGGCTGGGAGCGGCTGGGAGCGGCTGGGAGCGGCTGGGAGCGGCTGGGAGCGGTTGGGAGCGACTGAAGGCAATAATTTTAATTTTCACTACTTTCAAAATTTCTTTATTCAAAATTCATTGCTGATATGAGTTCGTACTATGCTAATCGAACCAGTTACCGTTTCAGTTTTCCCCTTTATCACATTTGTATGTCTTGCTACAAATAAATCATAAGTAGAAAACATTAATAGCACGAAGTTCGACAAACGCATTATAATGTATTTTATTCTGTAAAATGTATTGGATAGGATTGGATTATTGGGCGGGACAAAATATAGACGGTTTATATACGCGGGTGATATAGCCATCGCTTGTCACGACAAGAATTTCGAAGATATTGAAAAACCCTTCAGATCGAACCTACAGAATTTGTTATTTTACTTTGCCAAATGGAGACTGAAACCAAACGCTGGTAAAACCGTGTCGATCGTTTTCCATCTGACAACCGCCAAGCAAACCGAAGGCTCAAGCTAAAGCTCAATGGGAGGAAAATCAAGCACAATAAGTTTCCCCGCTATCTGAGTGTGACTGTGGATCGCAGCTTGACATATCGCCCGCATTTAGAAGGCGTGCAGAAGAAACTCAAATCGAGAGTCAACATCGTTCAAAAGCTTGACCGGTACTACGTGGGGATGTTCAGCCAAAACTTTGCGCATCACCAATCAATCGTTGATAATGTCCACCGCCGATTATTGGTCGCTAGTGTGGATGGGAAGCTGCCATACTAAACTCGTGGACACGCAAATAAATACTGCTCTTAGATTGATCTGTGGAGCTGTGCAGCCAACGGAAGTCGAATGGCAAAGCGTTTTAAGCAACATTGCTCCAGCTAAAATCTTACGAGAGGAGTCAGCCCGGAAAGAATGCAAAAAATATACGCAAACAATGAGCTGTCGATTTATAATGAGTTGATTACTACGCCAGTGAATTTGAGGTTGAAGTCGCGACCACATTTCTGGACTTTTTCCCCGCAATGTTAACAACCTAAACGATTTGAATTCTCGACTATTTTCACGGCGGCGGCGTGGCGGCTAGCCATCCGAAAATCGATGGCGGCGGCGGCGCTGACTTCAGCAGCCAGCCGCCGTTTTTGGCGGCTCTGGGCTCTGTTAGAATTTAACGCACATGATGTGTTGTAGAACACGCTTTCGGCTCGTATCAGCAATATCACATCTAGTGCGTTAAGCTACCTCCATGCGTAACTTGTATCAAACAATTTTTTTTACAATTCACTGACAAAAAACGAGCGTTTCCCTGCGTGTTTCCACCTTCGAAAATTTGTCGAAATTTCAAATATTTTTTGCACTAGTGCGAAAAGTGATCTCATGCGACACCGAAATGACGCACGAAAAAGCGAGTTTTTTGTGGTGAATGCGGCCATGTTTTTCTAACTCGCCCACTAGATACTCCGTGCTGGAATAAAAGCGCGTCGAAATTCTGTTCCTTTTCATTATTGACGGCATTAACAGCGAATACGATTATAAAAACAGGCAAGGGGCATAGTCCGCATTATTTTGATCCTAGTATTTGAGCGACAGACGTGAGAGCCAAGTCATTTTTCTAGTATCGGCTTGAGTCAGTTAATAGTCAGGGTGTTCTAAAGCGCAGACAATGAGCACACGACTTGAGTAGACGTCCGCACTTGTACTAATTTTTGAATTTTTTGGCTAGAATACGATTACTTTAATTTCATAAAATTGATTCGTACACTGACCCAAAAGGTTTAATGCTTTTCGTTGTACGTAGCCATATGTTTGCAAAGAACTTAGGAATCATAATTACAAACATAAATCGATTGCAATATGCAAAATTTGATTTGTGCATCAATAATAGGTCCACACCAGACATGAGAGCCGATTGGAAAACGTCGGCGGCTGGCGGCTGGCGGCTAGTCGAAAAAAGCGGGTCTTCTGCGGCTGAAAATACGGCTTAAGCTGACCTTAAACGACGGCTGGAAGTCAGTGAAACCAGAGAAAAAATCGGAAGAAAGTTTTAACAAATTTCACTACTTAGCACAAAGTAAGAAAATTATTTTGTGTGGTTGGTGTTTCTCTGCCGTTGGTTGATAATTTTGGGTTATCGGTTTCATTGAAGCCGCTAAGATACAAAAAAATTCCCAACATCAAGAAAATTATTGCTGTATTGAAGTCTTTGTCAAAATTGAGAATTATCTTTTGACTGTTGAGAGAATTGAGTTGAGTTGCAAATATTGCGTACTTTGTCACCTCAGCAAACATATAATTTTCAAAGTGCTAAAGACAATTAAAGTTTTAATTGCAGATAAACATTAATTTTGCAATAGGTAGCCTTTCACAGAATAGTGCTTAGTGAATAGTGATGAGGTAGCCTGTTTCACAGAATAGTGCTCAGTACAATGACAGTACTATCATTGCCTAAGCGCTGAGATGACGAAATGTCGTTGTTAAGAACGGGTCCAATTCATTTAGTTATGAGGTGCTTAAGGGTTGGCTATAAGCTTGGATACAGTCATTTTCCCAATAACTTTTTTTTAACATTTTTCCATTGTAAAATTGTAATTTTTTTTTTTAATTATTCTCGAAAATGTTCGTAACTTTTTTCGGGTTTCCAGCCGATAAGGGCGGTTAAAGATGTATTTTTTAGACCTTGTCGGCTGGCGGCTCGGATGGACACATAAGTATCTGTGGTAGCTTTGACTGCACCGGCATTAAAGGTAATTATCGCGTTATGTTTATTACAATAGTCTTTGGTAGCTTCACACAACTAAATCATGTTATAAAATCATTTATCTCAGCGTATTTTTACTGTCCACACTTTTCCAAAACGCTCGAACCCACGCGTTCAGTGCGACGTCAGCTTATGTCAAAGTATTCGAAGTGCATAAGCTGACAAGATCACCATTTATCGTCGTTTGACATATTATGAATTTCGTGATGAAATGTAGAATACTTTGACACAAACGACGTACCAAAAAAAGTAGGAATTGATTAAGAGTTTATGCATTTTGCCATGAAATTCGATATACTATGACAGAAGCGGATGTCGCACTAAACAGATCAATATTCAAGCACGTGAGCTATCTCACCATTCAGAGTTTAATGGAATGCCTCGGGTGTTGTTTATATGTGCAAACATTTCCAAATAGCTGGTAGCTGGTATTTTGGGAGAATCGTATTGTTAAATCAGTATTCCAATATTATGTATGAAAAAGCAGTAGATTGTGTCTTCATTTTACGGCAGATGCAAAATTATTAAATTAAGATGAAAACTATAATCGAGACAAAATACTCATCTCATTCAATAAAAATGTAACAAAAATTTATAGGCCTAAAGTAAATAGCGACAGAGAGCAACTAAAGTTTCAAATAAAAAACCAGATATGAAAGACTTGTTAATAAAAATTAAAATTAAAAAAAAAAATTGTTTACCAAATTTTAGAACATTGAAATACACATAATTAAGATTTAACGAAAACCAATTAATTAAACTTAAAGAAACAAAAGCTTTTTCGACAAATTTTGGTCGCACAATTTAAAAAAAAGGAAAAGTTTGTAATAAAATTACAATAAGAAAAGTAAAGGAAACAACATAAAAATCAAATTTTAAATAATCGAAAAGAAAAATCTTTCTCCTAATTTTTAATATTCTAATTGGTTTTACAAGCATTCCATATTGATATTTACTCCATTATTACCATTTATATTGTATTGTGTAAGTATTTATTGCAAAAAAAAAAGAAATGAAAATAAAAAACTACATAAAAACATGGGAAGTTCTTAGTTTTTCCTCAAACTCCCAAAATTTCAATTTAACCCTTGGTTTGGACTTGAAAAAAAACTCCGTTTAGAATTTTGATTGGTTGAAAAAATCACGTCGTCGACCAATCAAATTTCTAAACGACGCGACGCTTTCAATCTTTCTACTATCTACTATCTTAAGTGCAGATCCTAATGACTAAAACGGTCGTGCACTTTGTCATTAATTCATCGGCTCTTAATACAACAGAAGTGACGTTACAGCTGATAGCGCTGAGGATAGGAGGAAACACCTGCGATTCAGTACGGAAACACCTGCGATTCAGTACGGAAACGCCTGCGATTCAGTACGGAAACGCCTGCGATTCAATACGGAAACACCTGCGATTCAGTACGGAAACACCTGCGATTCAGTACGGAAACGCCTGCGATTTAGTACGGAAACGCCTGCGATTCAGTACGGAAACGCCTGCGATTCAGTACGGTAACGCCTGCGATTCAGTAAGGAAACACCTGCGATTCAGTACGGAAACGCCTGCGATTCAGTACGGAAACGAATGCGATTCAGTACGGAAACGCCTGCGATTTAGTACGGAAACGCCTGCGATTCAGTACGGTAACGCCTGCGATTCAGCACGGAAACGCCTGCGATTCAGTACGGAAACGCCTGTGATTCAGTACGGAAACGCTTGCGATTCAGTGAGGAAACGCTTGCGATTCAGTACGGAAACGCCTGCGATTTAGTACGGAAACGCCTGCGATTCAGCACGGAAACGCCTGCGATTCAGTACGGAAACGCCTGCGATTCAATACGGAAACGCCAGTGATTCAGTACGAAAACGCCTGCGATTCAGTACGAAAACGCCTGCGATTCAGTACGGAAACGCCTGCGATTCAGTACGGAAACGCCTGCGATTCAGTACGGAAACGCCTGCGATTCAGTACGGAAACGCCTGCGATTCAGTATGGAAACGCCTGCGATTCAGTACGGAAACGCCTGCGATTCAGTACGGAAACGCCTGCGATTCAGTACAGAAACGCCTGCGATTCAGTACAGAAACGCCTGCGATTCAGTACGGAAACGCCTGCGATTCATTTCGGAAACGCCTGCGATTCTGTACGGAAACGCCTGCGATTCAGTACGGAAACGCTTGCGATTCAGTACGGAAACGCTTGCGATTCAGTACGGAAACACCTACGATTCAGTGAGGAAATCAGTGAGGAAACGCCTGCGATTCAGTACGGAAACGCCTGCGATTCAGTACGGAAACACCTGCGATTCAGTACGGAAACGCCTGCGATTCAGTACGGAAACGCCTGCGATTTAGTACGGAAACGCCTGCGATTCAGTACGGTAACGCCTGCGATTCAGTACGGAAATGCCTGCGATTCAGTACGGTAACGCCTGCGATTCAGTACGGAAACACCTGCGATTCAGTACGGAAACGCCTGCGATTCAGTACGGAAACGCCTGCGATTCAGTACGGAAACCGGAAACGCCTGCGATTTAGTACGGAAACGCCTGCTATTCAGTACGGTAACGCCTGCGATTCAGCACCGAAACGCCTGCGATACAGCACGGAAACGCCTGCGATTCAGTGAGGAAACACCTGCGATTCAGTACGGAAACGCCTGCGATTCAGTACGGAAACGCCTGCGATTCAGCACGAAAACGCCTGCGATTTAGTACGGAAACGCCTGCGATTCAGTACGGGAACGCCTGCGATTCAGCACGGAAACGCCTGCGATTCAGTGAGGTTACCATATTGCCTCACAAATGTCATTTATATATTGCGCTTGGGACGACAACTTTCTATTTTTTATTGCAAATAATCTTTTCCTTTTTTTCATGAGTGAAGGACACAAATTTAAAAAAGTATCATACTTAAATTGTCGGCCATGGCCAGATCTTTCAAACAAAAAAAAAATTTTGAAAATCGGAAAAGATTTACTCGAGTTATGTACGAAAGACCAAAAACCACTTAAACGGCTCTAGCTCGGCAGCCCTTGGGCCCATAATACCATAAAAGATATTTCGATTACCTTTCAGGGGAAAACCGTTTTTGAAAATCGGTTGAGTGACGGACGGACATATGAACATTTTTTTTATTGCTGATTCATCATCTAAGGACCATGACCGATGCTCCCTCCTACTCCCCGGTCGAAATTGGGGTGGTTACAAACGTCGCGGTTCTTCGTACGGGTCTAAAAATGGCAAAAATTTCATAATTTTTTACTAAGGTAAATGATGGTGAGTTGACCGCTAGAAAAACGAATATTGAGTTGTCCGAGTTAACTTGTACGAAAAAAAAGATTGCACAACTCAAGGTGGTGAGTTGTACAATGACGTTTCATATCTTGGACAACTCACAATTTTGAAATTTATATGAAATTGGACAACTCACCATACCCCCCGGGCAACTCTTAATTTACATTAATTGCTTAATTTTAATTAGATAAAACAAACTAAATTAATTAAATTTACACTCACGGAAAAGTGAAAACCGACACATTTTTGGTTTTGTGTTTACTTGAATTTGTGAATTTTTGCATGTATTTTTATATGGAGTCAGTAAACCACAAAACACAAAAATGTGTCGGTTTTCACTTTTCCGTGAGTGTATGTTAATTAGATAGCTTACTAAGATTACTAAGTTTCGGCCTATTAGTCTCACCTCATTCATGTTAAAAGCGCTAGAAAAATTAGTAGATCGACATTTGAGAGATGGAACTTTACAAAAATTTAAAATTCACCCAAACCAACACGCCTATCAGCCACGAAAGTCAGCGATAAGTGCACTTCACCAGACAGTCAACAGAATCGAAAAAGCTATGCACCAGTCTCAGTTTGCGATTGGAGGCTTCATCGACTTGTTCAATGCTTTCAGCAGCATGACATTCATTTCAATAATAGATTCGTGTAGGGAACATGGTGCAGATAACACCTCTACTAGTTGAATCTACGCCATGCTAGTAGAATAGTCTCTGCTAGACTAGGTTTGATTAAAACCGTAGTAATCACCACTAAAGGCTGCCCTCAGGGTATTACCCCTCTCCTGTACATTTTAGTAAAAGATAGCCTTGTGAAAGCACTTAACAATGCTGGGTATTTTTCTCAAAGCTTTGCAGATGATCTTGCGGTAATAGTAATCGGCCTATATGTTAATACACTATGTGGCTTGATGCAATCGGCCTTGAAAATAATAGAAGATTGGTGCAATCAACACGAACAAATGGTTAACACTGACAAAAGCAAGCTCATGCTTTTCACTAGAATTATCACTGGATTCAAACCATCGAAAATCTTCGGAAAGGAAATCTTGCAATCAGTTAAAGTGTTTGGACTGGATTTTGACCCAAAATTGAATTGGAACAACCATATACAAGGAAAAACCAGAAAAGCAGCTGCCACCTTATGGTCATGTCGCAGAGCGATTGGAAAAAATTGGGGTCTCAACCCGAAAATAATGACGTGGATTTACAAAGCAATTGTTCGACCAAAGCTATCCTACGCGGCCTTTATTTGGTGGCCTCGTTGCAAAATTGGAACTGTTGAAGAACAGATAGCAAAAATACAAAGATTAGGGCTGATTAGCACCACGCGTGCGGCGAAATCAACTCCCACAGCGGCTCTCGAAGCGCTACTAAATATAGAACCTCTTCATATTTATGTTGAAGCCATCGCGAGAGCGAACTGCGTTGGCTTGCATCAAACGTCGCTGCTTATCAAATGTCACTACGGCCACGCTTCACTCTGGAACCAAATGATAAAGGAAGCGCCAAACTTAGAAATGCCATTCGATTCTATTATCCCAGTCTACAGATTCGACAACAAGTTCAAACTTACCATTCCTTCAAGAGAAAGCTGGTTAAGCGGCACAGCTGTAAATAACAACAACTGCCTTACGTTGTACACAGACGGCTCGAAATTTGACAACACCTCCGGAGCTGGAATTCACTGTCCTGTCCAATCCAATCCAAGTTTCACAACTATCAAAAGAATTAAGTCGGAAGTTGAAGATTGCTAAAAAGGATTGATACATAACCACCCGAGTAAAAAAAACCATGCGATTTGAGACTGAAATTGAGACTGTTTTTGTGTATGGCACTGAGTACTGTATTTTCGAACGTTTTAGACTGTTTTAGACCGTCATCATCATTAAAAATTATGAGTATGCTCATTCTTGCCTCAATTAATAGACATTTTTCTGGTGTTTGAGACTGTTGAGACTGATGAGTATGCTCATTTTGAGACTATTTGAGACTGTTGAGTATATTCATAAGACTGTAGAGTATGCTACTTTGAGACTATTTAAGACTGTTGAGTTTTTTTTTTTTATATTTATTTTCTAAAAATATAGTTAAAAATTTTAAATTAAAGTGAGAAAGGAGACCTATTATAGAAAAAGATTGAATTCGTTGTTTCTATCACAGTGTGTGTTACGTATACTGACTGCATTGCCTCGCTGAATTGCTATCGATATACGTTGTAGGAGGAAGTCTCGACTGCGCGCTTCAACAGTTTTGCGTTTCATTAGTTTTCCTAATTTAGACAGAAAGGTTAGAGTTTCCGGCCCGATTGATCCTAGAGATTCAAATGCCACTGGGGTGAAGCAGTAATGACTTTTTAACTCGATATATTGGTTGTGCTTATCTCTTTCTGCTTGGTCGGCTGCAGCACCACTCTTTTTTGACGTTTTATTGAGGTAGGATGCCGCCACTGTGTCGACCACCGTAACGTCCCAGAGTAACGAGCGTCCGTGACTCCAGGGGTAGCTTGTTAAGCCATCCGGACGCTTACCATCCCGACGCGATAATCCCGGAGGTTCAAGTGTGTTCGGGATACCAGCTGCGCTGAAGGCCATAGATATTATTTTATTGATTTCTGCATGTCTAGCATATTTCCCAATCATTTTATTACAGGATAGCCCATGGTGCCCATCTGAATTCACTATGTTTCCACAAATGCAAACGTGAGGCTGGCACACATTGTTCCCCAGGCGAAGAGCTACCGCGATTCTGGCAGCGTCGTTGTCGAGCAGGAGTCCGAGTTGGTGGGAAGGAACCGCTTGCAGCCACTTTGACGATGGTTTGGTAGATGACGCAAGAATTCGTGCCCTATCCGAGGGACCGCTCGACTGTAACAACTGCTTATGAACGGATTTAATTCGCAAAATGTCCCATGCATGTTGAGATGATTTAAGACGAGTATCCGGAATGAATGCGGTCGGGTATTCATCCAGCATGGTGTTCAACCTTGTGTTGAGAATGCTTAGCTCAGTTCGTTCCAGGATTTGGTCTGCTAATGGCTGAGATTGATGCACTGAGGAGAAATACGCTGGATGTGCCAGATCAGCAAGCTTCCTGATTCCCAATCCCGCAAACGAAAGAGGTAGAGAAGCTTGAAGCACAGACTTGTCTGTCATTCTGTTGTTGGTGATGGCCTCTAAGGTGTGCCGGTAGAACTCATCAATGTCATTCAGGTGCTCCAAGGCGACGAACGTTGGGCTTGACCGAAGGATATATTGAAACCTCGGGGATGATAATGAACTCCTCATAACACACAGGGCTGGGTGGACATCAAGCAACGGCAGGCGTCTGCATAAAATTTTCAGTTTATCTAGGCCTTCAGACAACATTTCGGATACACCATCATCTAGAATGGGTGCACCTAGTAATTGGAAACCTGAGACATCCAGCTGTTTAATTCCTGGCAACATCGCATTCAATCTATGCATCATTTCCGTGCGTTCTTCATCTGATGTGCTAATGAAGAAAGCTTCACATTTAGCTGTGTTGAGTGTCAACCCTGATTCGTTGCAGAAAGCCAGTATTTTTTCTACGTCATCCAGGGCTGTCTGGAAATCGCCACCTATCGTGCCATCGTCCAAAAACCATGCGTTGAGTTGGGATTCGATGGAATGTGTGAGTCTCTTAATGCCAATGCAAAAACCCACGGAAGCACATGGATCGCCTTGTTGTGTGCCCCTTCTCGATTCAATGATGACTTCGCCGTAATGCAAATCGGATGGATATCGATAAGCTTGTTGCATCATTGGGAAAAGCGATGGTGCCTCGATCCTGATTTCGTTTAGTAGATGACGGCGTAGGATCTCATTGAAGGCGTTCTTGTAGTCGAACTTTAAGATCACCATAGGGGAACTGTGGTCGGCTGTTGCGAAAGCCCGAACCGCATGAACAATAGCTTCAGCTCCTCCTTTTACTGCGAAGCCATTTTGCTTGGGGGCTAATACGAGAGCTAAGTCCTCCTTAACACTGAAGCACCCGATCTTGCCTGCCAATCTCCGCCAAGTCAATCCAATCGCTATTGGTCTAATATCTCCAGTTTTCTTCGCCAGGGCTATTAGGGCAGCACCATAGAAAATTGGTATGATATTTTGAACAATCTTTCCTGATCGAATCATGTTCACTAGTTTGACTATTGCTGCTACCAACTTGGTTGAGGAGTCTCCACATGTGAAAGAGATCAAATCCTTCAGATGACGCGGCCTCAGACCATCAATGCCTCCTGAAGAACTGAGTGGGAAGTGCTTGATTGAATTGATAATTTGCTCGTTTGACGTGTCAAAAACCAATGGGTGCAGAAGCTGCTCCACTTCGAAATCTAAGTCTTCGTGAGGATGTTTCTGCTTGAGTTTTGCAATCGTTTCGAGAGTATATTCTGCCATCCCTTCCTGCGAACATAGTACTCTAACAGCTCCACTGATGTCTCCCTCTCCTATCTTTCTTTGAGAAATTTTTATTAAGAGTTTTTCGGCTCGACTGTGGGTTTTTTTTTGGCAATTCGAAGGACAGCAGCCGGAGTAGTTCATTGAAAATACTTGGTATGTCGGTCAGATTCGAGAAGGTCACTAAGTTCTGCCGGATGATGTTTTGTCGTTTACAGTCTTTGAAGCTATTCCTTGAGACAGTATTTAGGACTATGTGCTGGAAGCTTAATAGTCGCATCCATGCCAAGGTGTCGTTTTTTGTCGCTGTTAGTTCGATGACTTTGGTGAGCTCCTGACAGACAATTGTCCGAACGGATTTTTGAATTATTCTTACAAGGGGAACTTTGCACTTGCATTTGTAGAGGAGTTCTCCAAACTTTCTGATTAAGTCTGGTTCGCTGAGTGAATTGTATTGAAAAGTGTCCGAGGTGTATCTTCGTGACAATCCGGAGGTTGACTCACCGCCGTGAATTCTCGCATGGATTTTAAGACCGCGTTCGTTTTTGGCTAGAAATCCACATGTGTTGCAGGTGATTCTCTCAAGCAATATGCGGTGTGGTGTGTCATGTGATGAAATTGAATCAACGGGTTCATTTTGAGCCTTGGCTTCAGGCGACGCTGACTCAGTTGTAGCGGCTGAAAATGAGTCAGTTGTTGTGGACGAAGACAAAGATTGCGTGTTTCTCCTGATAGCTTCTTCAAGTTCATCTTTTGCATGACCTCTGGCGCAATGTTGGCGGATTCCCGCTAATGTATCGAAAGTTCTCCAGCACACTGGGCAAACGTTAGCTGATTCATTTTCGACAAAAATATTTTTCACAATTTCATTGAGGCTTTTGAGACTGTTGAGCATGCTCAATTGTGAAAAATATTTTTTTAGCCAATGAGACTGTTGAGTGTACTCATTTTCAACAAAAATATTTTCTACTATTTTATTGAGGCTTTTAAGACTGTTGAGCATGCTCAATTGTGAAAAATATTTTTTTTAGCCAATGAGACTGTCGAGTGTTAAGTACACTATTCATTAAAAAATGTTAATGTAATATTAATAAATGTAATTCACACAAATTTATATTCATGGTATTTGGACTTGCCACATAAAAACATGAAATTTAGAACTAATATATTTTTACGTACTCTAAAGTAAATTTTCAGTTGTATTAGTCGGGCCTCATTAAAATTGTGAAAAATATTTTTATCGAAAATGAGTACACTCAAGAGTCTCATTGGCTAAAATTTTTTTTCACATTTGAGCATGCTCAACAGTCTCAAAAGGCTCAATAAAATTGTGAAAAATATTTTTGTCAAAAATGAGTACACTCAACAGTCTCATTAGCAAAAAATTTTTTTTTTCACATTTGAGCATGCTCAACAGTCTCAAAAGTCTCAATGAAATTGTGAAAAATGTTTTTGTCGAAAATGAGTACACTCAATAGTCTCATTGGCTAATAAAATATTTTTCACATTTGAGGATGCTCAATAGTCTCAAAAGCCTCAATAAGACTGTGAAAAATATTTTTGTCGAAAATGAGTACACTCAACGGTCTCATCGGCTAAAAAAAATATTTTTCACAATTGAGCATACTCAACAGCCTAAAAAAGTCTCGAAATAAGCATACTCAGCGATCTCAAATAGTCTAAGTGAGTGTGCTCAGTGACCTCAGGCAGTCTAAATCTAAAAAAAATTTAAAATGAGTGTACTCACTGGTCTCATTTATGATGATTTTATAAAAAAAAGCGAAATTGAGTACTTCTGAGTTTTTTTCAGAAATTGAGACTGATTTGAGGCTGTGAGTACACTCAATTTTAGTACTCACTGAGACTGCCATTTTTACTCGGGCACTGTAGGCTAGTGTAATCTGCTGAGTATGGTTGTGATTTAGATACAGAATTATTAAATAAAATGAAGTGAGTTTTATTTATTCTATTCAACTGTGCACAACAAGTTCCAGAAACGGTGGGAAAATCCAAAAAAACCGCAAATGATTAAGATGCGATCTTGATCCATATATGTGAGTATTCTTAGATCTATTGAGTTTGATATGTACATGTACATTAAAGAAGAAAAAGCTTCCGGTACAAACATTCGAAGAGTGTTGATAATTTTGCACGATATCAATGCACACTTCACCAGTTGTTTGTGGGCGTATGAGAAAGAGGCAAGTATGTCATTAGAATGATTCAGTTCGACGAAAATCGTTGAATTAAAAAGGCAAGTGAGCAGTTTTCATGTTAATCTCCTAATTGGTGTATGGAATTGTTTGAAGGATTCTGTGGAACGGAAATAAGCGAAAATGGACACTACTAGGTTATCAGATCCACCACCACCATACGCATCGTGTATTCCACAACCATCATATGTACTATCTGCTCCATCGCAAAATGAGATGCCTCCATCGCAAAAACCATCTGAACAACAAGCCATAGTACAACCAGTCGTCGTCATGCAACCGACCAGAGCAGTTCCAGGTAAAATTTGCTACTTTCCGTCCGGATATTTTACTGTAAGAACACTGTTTTTATTTCGTTCCTATCAAAAGTGCGCCGCTTCTGCCCACACTGTGGAGTTGAACTGATCATAGAAACTAGATCTGAAAATGATTATGATTGTTGTATTTCGATGATGCTCTTTTCACTTTGCATATGCTGCATTGCAATGTGAGTCTGTTGAAATCATTGCTATTGGTGCAAAATATCAAACTTATTTCTGAATAAATTGTTTTCAGTTTGATTTCTGTTGCAGATGGTGACTCAAATACGGATTGTGGAAATCCTCACATCTGTGCGTGTGGAAATTGTGGAAGTTCGTCAACAGTACCTCAGAATTATTGTGCGAATTGCGGCAATAGAGTCACATAATACAGTCAAATTTCTTTATAATAAATCCTATTTTTCTTTGGTTCAAGCCAAGGCCAGAAATATATAGCTGATGAACGAATGAGTAATTTTTATTAGATGATTTGCCACTAAGAACTAGACCAATAATTAACACACTGTACTGAGGCGAACAGTCAATAAAAACATATACGTATCATATATATATGTAGGATCCAAGAGGATTAAATGAAACCAATTTGGATTCTATTCAATATAAAATATGATTTAATTTCTTCGACGTTGATGATTCAACGGTGCGTTACAGACTAATTGAATTAGTTTGGGTTTAACAATATGAGGTAGTCGTGTGGACGATACCTATTACTCAATACCCGTCCCCACACAACCCCCTATTAACAAAACATTTGTCCCCAAATGTTGACTCTTTCACTTTATTTTATGTCACTAGCCGTCACATCCCTTGCTAGCGTCTTCTCCATTTTCATCATCAGACTTCATAGTCGCCCGTCGGATTTCTATTTTTGTCCGTTTTATGACAATTTCGACTCCTCGAATGAAATTCATACCAAGCAACATCTCTTCCGGTATACACTCGTCTCGTACTACGTGGCAATAAATATAATGACCCTCACGTCTGCACATCATGTGTAATTCGTACGCCCCCAAAGTTGTGATTGATTGACCAAACAAATTTACAGCCACTGCTTCTTGACTTATATTCGGCAAATAATCTAGTTTGTTTATGCTAGACTGTCTTATGAATGACTTCTTTAAACTCGTGCAAATAATAGCCTTGACTGCTGTGTCCCCATGAAACAATTGCAAACGCCAATTGGACAGGTGCATTCCCGTTTCGATTGTCTTACTGGTCCCCAATTTGCTGGCTTGCGTATCAACGTGCTCTGCATTGTTCGTACAAAATTTTCCAATATGACCAACCTCGTTGCACTTGAAGCATCTTGTCCCTTGGTTTTTGTGCGGACATCGTTCAACTGGATGATTTTTCCCACCACAATTTTTGCAACGCAATTTACCATCGGTTTTGTCCACGAAGTCTTTTTCCATACTTTCTGCCATTATAAATTATAACAATAGCAACTTGATTCTATTGTTCTCTACTACGCGTCACCACGCGCTTAACACACTGCTTATGCACTCTCGAATGTTCTTTTCAGGAATCTCGTACTGAAACTCGTAAATAAATCATACTTCTCAACTTAGCAAACACATAACTAACTAAATTTTAGCAGTTTTAAACACCTCGTAACCTCTTAAAGTTATTTCAGCATGAATCCTCTTTTATTTCATCTGAACTCTTAGATTCTATTCATCGTAAAGGTAACACATTTTACATGAATAGTTAGCACAATCTTTATGTAAACTCAATTTACACATCTTTAATTTCTTCTTAGTGTTTCAGAAGCCTCTGCTTCTCATCTTAATTCAGCATGAATTGTCTTCTTTTCACCTGAACACTCAATTACTATTCAGCATAAAACTAACGGTTTTATCTGAATACGTAACGCAATCTTTATTTTTGTTTTTGAGTCTGTTTTGCACACAAAATTTAATTTCACTTCACTAACTTCTTGGCATAATTGTCTTTGTTCACTGGTTGAGCCCCCATGTAGGATCCAAGAGGATTAAATGAAACCAATTTGGATTCTATTCAATATAAAAAATGATTTAATTTCTTCGACGTTGATGATTCAACGGTGCGTTACAGACTAATTGAATTAGTTTGGGTTTAACAATATGAGGTAGTCGTGTGGACGATACCTATTACTCAATACCCGTCCCCACATATATATATACATACATACATGTGGTAAACAGAGTTGATGTTACGAAAAGACTCGAACGTATTTATAATTATTATTATTTAAGTATTGCCTTTACTCTTAAGAACTTGACCTTGCAACAAACGAACTGGTCCCTGTGGACATCCCAGAGAGCTCGAACGTGTACACACTTACAGTGGATTACCCACTTGGTGAACCCTTAGGGGCCATTCCACCGCATGCGTTCCATGAGCACAGCTGTGGAATGACCCGTATATGCTCCCTAGTTCAACTTATCAAACATCACATGGGAGTGATGTATGAATAGTAGAACTGCGCTGGGCCACCGCTTGTCATGCAGTGAACTTATATACTAACAACAATCACCGTCGCTTGACAAAGTGATCGGACTAGCTACTGATTTGTCAAATTTGTCAGTATTGCAATTACCTGCGCACAGCTTGCATGCTGCTGTCGTGCATACTTACAATTTATCGTCATTGTGTGATTTGACGATGTGACCAATAACGAATGTTTCGCACGCGATTTCCGTTCAACTTTGAAATTTTGGTTTAGGCTCTTCAATGTTCTGCAACATTTTCTTAACTTTTCACTTCAGATTATATCGCCGGAATCGATTTACCGCGTCCAGGTCTAGTCATCATAGACAGCTACCACAATTACCCGTGCAGAGTCCGCCGTCATTTGTATACAGTTTGCGAAAAATCGCAATCTGCGACACTTGGAATGACTTCACGTAAGCGTATAACAGTGATTTGCAACTAAGGATCGGAATATGTCGTTTTGGATCGACCTGACTCAAAAAAAATTTGACCTGAATTTTTGGGTCGAAAAAATCAATTTGGGTCAATCTAATGAAAAAATCAGGTTGAATTTTACGTCCACTTCATTACTCAGAAAACATCAAACCACAACCTGAAACCCAACCTGAACATGTCGACCTGATTCCAGAGGCACTCACTTCCGGTCCCCATAAGCCACAATGCGTCTCAATGCAGTATTAAGACCGCATTAAGACCGCATCAGGACTCACCAAGACTCACAAGACCCAGAAACGAGTACTCATGGACCTGATTAAGAATTTTTGGTTTCAGGTTCCTTTCAGATCGGACCCAAAATGCAAGAGCAGGTTCAGGTCAAAGTTGGGTCCGACCTGGCCTGAACACATCAGGTCGCCCCAGACCCATTCCGATCCTTACCTGCGACCAACCAGATGTTGGGGGTCAGTTGTCGGCAATGAGGGAGATGAACACACTGCCAGAGCATGTGCTCAGCTCATAGTGACAAAACAACGAGGGGAATGCGGGAGCTACACAATTCCACAAGCAAACCATTCTCATGAATTACCTGCACTGGTCAACTTACCAATACTGTATTCATACAAACCAGATTGCTTTACTCATTATGAAAATAACACAACAGACCAAAATTTCTTAATATAAATCTATATGAAGGTAACGTCAGTTGTTGTTGATGAATTAAATCAAAATAATCATCAAACATCAAACATTGAAACACACCATTTGTTCGTTGACTTCAAGGCAGCCTATGACAGTGTTAGAAGAAGTAAGCTATGGAGAGTCATGGAGGAGTTTGGAATTCCCAACAAACTGATCTCGCTAACGAAGCTAACACTAAACGGAGCTAATAGCCGAGCGATCCGCAATCAAATGTCAGAGACTTTCGACATTGAGGAAGGCCTA
This sequence comes from Pseudolycoriella hygida, assembly GCA_029228625.1. Taxonomy (NCBI): domain Eukaryota; kingdom Metazoa; phylum Arthropoda; class Insecta; order Diptera; family Sciaridae; genus Pseudolycoriella; species Pseudolycoriella hygida. The sequence goes on along the minus strand of CM055403.1, from coordinate 20,738,958 downwards.
CGTCAAGGAGATCCTCTTGCAACGCTGCTTTTCAATTTAACACTCGAAGCAGCTGTTCAAACCATGGACATAGACTCCAGCGGCACCATTTTCTCCAAGTCCAGTCAGTTGCTTGGTTTTGCAGATGACCTGGACATTATTGGCCGAAATATGGATGTTGTTAAATATAAGTTTATGGCCTTGGAGAGGAAAGGTACCGACTTTGGGTTGAAGGTCAACGACGGAAAAACGGAATACATGATCATCCCACCTACGAATCTATATCGGGAAGATAACGTAACGATCGACACACACACATTCAAAATGGTCAATAAGTTCGTATACCTTGGATCAGAGCTGAACATAAACAACGACATTGCGGACGAAATAAAAAGGCGAGTAACTTTAGGCAACCGGAGTTATTACAGCCTGCTGAACATTCTAAAGTCCAAGTCAGTAAGCCGAAATTCAAAATGCGCACTTTATAAAATTGTGATCAGACCGGTAGTTACGTACGGTTCGGAGTCGTGGTGCTTGACACAGAAAAATGAACAATCTCTGCATACGTTCGAGCGAAAGGTACTGCGTACAATATTTGGACAGTATTTGACCGAAAACTGAACCGATGGCGCAGACGATATAATCACGAGCTCATAGAGCTTTTTGGAGAGCCCGACATAGAACAACAAAAATAAATAGACTACGTTGGCTCGGCCACGTACAACGAATGAATGAACATCGTATTCCAAAAAAAATTCTGAAGTCCAAACCTGAAGGCAAAAGGAGGGCAGGGCGACCCGAGTCCAGGTGGAGCGACGCTGCTTTTGCCAACTTAAGAACTGTGGGAGTAACCAGCTGGGAGACGTTAGCTGCAGATAAGCCCGGTTGGAGAAGCATGTTGGAGAAGGCGAAGACCCTTAATGGGTTGAAGTGCCGGTAAAGAAGAAGAAGAAGAATCATCAAACATCAGCAATGACCTGTCTCCATGTCATTCATTCATACAGAACATACGTACCATAATACGGTTTCATGAAACAAGTAACTCATTCAGTCATTTTCATTCAGACCACCCTTTACTTTCCAGTCTCACACTCTAGATGTAGCAACTAAATTCCACAGTGCGTCACCTGCTTTCCACGAAATAATTCGTGAATGCTTCCTATAGTCACCGTTATCGAATCGCATCCAACTGCCATCCCTTCAACGTTGGGTTCGTATCCAATTGCGATGACGCAGAGCAAAACTTGTGGTAACGGGTTACAATTTTTGCACAGATGAAGCGGGGACACTTTAATCATCACGAATAAGACTATAAATCAAATTATCTTTCGATATTTTCAAAATAAACTATACTTCAAACAAGAGCGAAAATTTTTTTCGACTTTCCAAGTCAAAGCACACTATCATCTGTGAATGGATTCTAAATGAATGGTCTCAAATGCCGAAAAAGCGCTGGCCGACATGCGAGACACGCTGAATTAAACAACATAATCAAGAGAGCGTTACATGCAGCCGATACACCAGCACTACTGGAACCGGTTGGGTTATCAAGGAGTGACGGCAAGAGAGTGGACGGCATGACTTTAATTCCGTCGTCGAAAGGCATCACATTAATATGGGATGCAACCTGTACCAACGCGTTGGCCCCGAGCAAATTGCGCTTCAGTGGTACGTGCGCGGGCGACGCGGCCGAAGACAAAGCACAAAGGAAAACGACGGAATACGCGTCACTTATAGACAACAATTACCTCTTTGTACCTTTCGCAGTGGAGACAATGGGTCCATGGGGCACGGAGGCCATACCGTTTTTCAATGAGCTGACCAAATTGATAGCAAAGAAGATTTACGAGCCACGATCGAGGACATTCTTTAAACAAAGATTGAGTATGGCAATACAAAGGGGTAATGCGGCGGCTGTTATGGGAACATTTAGACCCGAGGAGATTTTTTATTTATTGTAACGAAGAATATTTAACTAGATTGACACAATTGTACTAATGCAGGAATAAAACGCTATTAATTCTAAATGCATTCTAAATCCATTTACTCGCTTATATTCGTGACCAGCGTTCGACACCACAGCGCTACGATCGACTTATAGTACATCGTTAAGTGTGCACTTATTTGGTGTGGAACAAACTTCACTATTCAATTGCCTTAACTCTTAAGTGTATGAAATTACGTCCAAATTAAATTGTATTGGAAATTGCCGATAGGGTAAAACCCGTCCGAAGCAACTGTGTAAAAAAGCCCTCCCGAAAGTACAAAATTGATCCCCAAATAGACAACCGTCCGACGATTGTGAAAGAGGGGTCCCCTACGAGTTCGAAACTACTTTTAGTGAAATAAATTTTCTGGTAAAATTTTTTTAAAAGTCGATTTTTGTATAAAAGACCACCATAGGGAGTTAGCCTATGGTCTAAGCTTTCTAATGATGCCAAATATGTCATGCATCAGATACGATAAGTACCTTTTTCTTGAGTCTTGTGAGTCAAACTCAAGGAACTCGCAAATATTCAAAAATCATCAAGTAAAAAGCTAGTTTTGCCACACAAAACTGAAATATTTACGTGTGTGTGTGTGTAAAGTATGTTGTGATTACAGCCAGTTCAGGCAAGATACATAGTTACTGACTTCATTTTATCATAGCCAGTGGCACCTTTCCGGCCCAACTCGTCAAAAAATGATATTTACATTTGGATGAAAGTTCATTTATTTAACAAAAAAAAAGAAGAAAATTAACAAAAAATGAAACTCAATATGTGTAACGAACAGCGGCAAAATCTTTTCAAATTACCAACTTGTAAATCAGTTCAAGTTTCATTTTTTGTTAATTTTTTTCTTTTTTTTTAAATAACTGAACTTTCATCCAGATGTAAATATCATTTAATCGATGTCCCACCGAAAACTTGTCATTAATGCATATGTGCTGTGCACCCTACGGAAATTATTCATTACATGTTTGATAGGGCCCCCACCGGCAACTTTTCATTACATGTATATCTGCATGTAATGACGCGTTTTCGGATGGGACGGATGGGACACCCATTAAAACAGTATACAGTGGGGGTGGGTGCTTAGTTAGTCATCCATTCTGCATCATTTCGCGACACTCGCAAACTCATTCATGTATTTTGAAGCAATTCGCTTTTAAAAACTGTTTTTGGACGAGTGTAGAGTTTGTATCCCGAGCCGAAGACGCTTTCAAGCTTTTTGCTTGAAAACACCCTCTTGAGTTTGGCTCATTTCACAAAATTGATCGCTCATGTAATGACTTATTTCCGCACCCCTCACTGTAATCTATTATTTTTGACGAGTTGGGCCGGAAAAGTGCCACTGACTATGATAAAATGAAGTCAGTAACTATGTATTTTGCCTGAGCTGGCTGTAATCACAACAAACTTTACAAACACACGTAAATATTGCAGTTTTGTGAGGCAAAAATAGCATTTTACTTGATCATTTTTGAATATTTGCGAGCTCCTTGAGTTCGACTCACAAGATTCAACAAAAAAGATACTTGTCGAAACTGATGCATGACATGTTTGGTATCATTAGAAAGCTTAGACTATAGGCCATCTCACAAAAATTATTTTGTTGCGAAACACTCTCACCAGTGAGCTAGAGAAGTGCGCAAAGCATCCTGATGGTAGTCTTTTACACAAAAATCAACTTTTAAAAAAATTTTACCAGAAAATTTATTTCACTAAAAGTAGTTTCGAACTCGTAGGGGACCCCTCTTTCACAATCAGCAATAAAATCTGATGGGCAGCGACTTTTCAGTATAACTTCGTTCAAGCTCACCGTGGATAGTTTCAAGTCAAACTTTTCCAGTTGAAGTCAGTATCAACATTTATTAGACTTTTAATTACAAAATTGTAATTCATATATTTGACAAATGCTCGGTGAATATCAATTTTTGTGAATTGTTGCAGGCTCCTCATTGCATTCGTTATTTTTTTCAAGTTCATTCCAGTATTGAATTTTGCCACTACCAAAGATTATAAAAATAATGGCCGGGGCAATGTATGCAATAGCTCCAATCAGAAATACCGAGCTCCATTCGTCAATCGTATTCTAATAAAATATTTTATTTTAGCGGAATTTTTTAAGAGAATGTAGAAGGTCGAACCCTTTCAGCTGTGTAATGAGCCACAATCAGCGGTGTTATAAATCCAGACGTTGTACCAATCGAGTTAATTATACTGCTCAAAAAAGTATATAATCAAAATAAACTTTCTGCTGATAGATGGCGCCATCAGATAAATTGTTTGTATAGCACCATCGCGTGTCTCGAAGCGGGTTGGTAGGACGCGGAAATGATGTGAATGAATACTCGATGAATAAGTGACACCCAATTTACTGAAGCACAGTCATAGAAACGTAACGCTCGTGCCTCACCATCTTTTTCTTAGCTTGTAAATAAAGGAATCACAACAAAAACCTTTTTAAAGGTAAAGTGTGACGCAGTCCGTAAGTCCGCTTCCAAAATTAATGATATCGCTTGAGGTGACGCTATCGCAGATAATACGCAGAATTTCGTTTGAATGGAACCTTGTGTTAAATGTTTTGATTTCCTGAAAAAATTAGAGCGCTTTCTTTGAAACAAAATTACGTTTTGTTAAAAAAAATTGCATCACAAATGCCGGACCCACCAGCGGAATAATTTTTCAATACTTTCAGTTTTTACACGCAAAACTTTAAATTTACTCAAAAAAATCTACGCAATAAGAAACAAAAGTCAAATTTTTGCAGCGCAAAAACTGAAAGTACAGAAAAATTATTTCGTCGTTGGGTCCGGCATTTGTGACGCAATTTTTTTTAACAAAACGTAATTTTGTTTCAAAGAAAGCGCTCTAATTTTTTCAGGAAATCAAAACTTCGAACACAAGGTTCCATTCAAACGAAATTCTGCGTATTATCTGCGATAGCGTCACCTCAAGCGATATTATTAATTGGGGGAAGCGTGAACTACGGCTGCGTTCACACTGACTTTAAAAGGTTTTTGTTGTGAATCAGTCGTTTTGGAAGTTTTCAGTTGTTAAAAAAAGTTCTATTTTGAAAAAACTTTTTCAAAAAAAGACAATTTTCTTGGAAAAAACCTTTTCCGAAAAACATTTTCTCAAAAAGAAATCGCTCTAGATAAAAACTTTTTCTTTTTTTTTAAAAAAAAATTTTTCTCCGTAAACAATTTCTCAGAACAAAATTTCTCCAAAAAATTTTCTCTGAAAAAAATTTTTCTCCAAAAAAAATTTTCTCCAAAAAAATTTTTCTCCGATCTATCGATTCCGACGAAAAAAAATTTTTGGCGAAAACTTTCGCCTCGATTTTGACCAACTTCCGCGCCTCGGCGACCCCACTTTCTATTCATCAAAATGATGCACAAGTCAATATCTATCGATTCCGACGAAAAAAAATTTTTGGCGAAACCTTTCGCCTCGATTTTGACCAACTTCCGCGCCTCGGCGACCCCGCTTTTAATTCATCAAAATGATGCGCAAGTCAATATCTATCGATTGCGACGAAAAAAATTTTTTGGCGAAAACTTTCACCTCAATATTGACCAACTTCCGCGCCTCGGCAAACCTACTTTCTATTCATCAAAAAAATTCTCCTCACGAATCTCTATAATTTTCCCGAAGAAACCAACTGTCTAGCTATTCTAATTCAGAAGATAGCAAAAAATTCAAGATGGCGTCACTTTGACAGCTGGCAGCCATTTCTAATGATGCCAAAAAATTCTCCTGATGAATCTATATAACTTTCTAAAAGAAACCGTGTCTCTAAGTAGCGTCATTCCGGAGCTAAAATTCGAAAACCCAAAAAGCACAAACGAAAATCCAAGATGGCGCCCCTATAACAGATGGCAGCCATTTTCTTATGATCCCAAAAAATTCTCCTGATAAAACTCTATAACTTTGTAGCAGAAACCGTCTCTCTAAGTAGCGTCCTTCCGGAGT
>CM055403.1:20665268-20732519 GCA_029228625.1 Pseudolycoriella hygida | reverse complement strand
AACACTTAGCAATTCGTATCTCCTACCAGGGAATCAGAATAAAGTAACTGTTAATGCTTCTTTAGTGTGAGCAAAATCTTTGATAGAGAGTAGATGCGGAGAGGAGGGGGACGATGAAAATGTTTTATAACTGAAAAATTGCATTTACATACCTAGAGAAAAACCACAGATTGGCATCCTCGTCATCATATTTTTTACCAACTCTTCAACTCTTGTTCTCGCATATATGAATGTGGCTTCCAAAGGCAAGTCTATCACCATCAATGCTTATGTTTCCAAGTTCGCAGTGATGGAAAACGAGAGAAGTTGGTTTCACAAGTGTTGATTTGATGATTGTGCTAGAAAGATAATAAATGGCCAAAGCTCTTCAAACAAAAAAGTTGTAAGCGTCTTCTTTTGTTGATCGCGTCTTAAAAGCATCTTATTGAGACATTGATTTTCTTTATAACATACGACTTAAGCAACGTGGATTTCCATTGATTATCAAACACTTTCAAACCGTTACAAAGCTTAAGCCAAATATTATTCTCACTGACCTATCTCTTTCACACCTACAACGGCAAGTTATTAAAAATTAACAGCTTTTTATCTACAAATAACGATTTTTATTTTCTCGTGCAATTGTTACAATAATCACAAAATGATTAGTAGAAAATTGCTTATTAAAGATGATAATAATCGAATGAAATGTTACTTGAATGAAGTTTTGAAAGAGGCATTGTGCCACTGATATAAAATGATGGGCCGGACTTTTTGGCTGCATGGGCGAATGCTCCACTTCTTCATTCACCCTTGCTTTCCGTTGTATTTCTTTGCGCGTGTGGAAAAAGTGCAGTATCCCAGATACCGGGAAGTATGGGAGACGAAAAATTGGATACCGGGAAATTTGACGACGCGTCGAAGAAATCGGGAAATAAGTAAAAATCGGGAAATAAGTAATCCGCCAAAAAACCGCCTTACAGAGACGATTTTTTTCAGTTACAAAAGTTCTGAAGTCAGAGAGGGATGACGCGGAAAAATTCAAGTTTCGTGGTCACTCCTAGGAGGGAGGTGGGGGTGGGTGGTTATGGTAGAGGACCCCCCCCCACCCCCACCCCATCAATACTCAGTAGTCATTTGGTGGCGGTCGTCCCTGGGGGGGTGTGAGGGGAAGTCAAAACTTTTTTTATTTTTTTTTTCATTTTTGAGTAATACAAAGTGTGAGAAGGGCGGAAAGATGGCGGGAGAATGATTTCGAGTCTAGGGGTGGGGGGGCGCTTTAAAGAAATTGTTAATAAAGTGCTGACAAGTTGTCGAGAAAGGGTGGAGGTTCCCGTAAAAGCATTTTGGGCGCTTTAAATAGCCCAATGAAGGATATTGGACGCTTTAAAGAGCCCAATGAAGGATATTGGGCGCTTTAAAGAGCGCAATCGAAGTTGTATTGGTATGCCGAACGCTAGACAATATAATGAGTCAAGTTGTTACACAACAATTTATAACACAAGTAAACAAATCTGGCACTTCAATTGTTAAACTTGTATAAAGTGTACTTGTGTTGAAAATTAGACTCATTATATTGTCAATCGACTTCTCGGTACAATAATGACAAATATAAACTTTACAACAATTGGAAGAGTTCACGCATTAGAAGGCGAAAATGGCATTCTGCAACTTGCAAAGCGAGTAGGATTGTTGGGTAATCCTCCAGTTTGTCCACATTGCAATTCGATAATGGTTATTGTACGGGACAATTCAGTTGCAATCGGACTCAAGTGGTGGTGCAACGGCAAAATCTTAATGAACAAGAAGAAAAGCAAAAGTTGCACGTACAGACGAGCCTACCGAACTAACACGTTTTTTTCCGGAACGCATTTACAACTGTGGCAAGTTCTTGCCTTCGTCGACCTGTGGCGTGAGCGAATTACTGAATGTTTCGGAGCAAACAATAGTTGATTGGTCGTCCTTTTGTCACGAAGTAACATTCGACGGAATGGTCATCAAGGCACATCCGATTGGAGGGCAAGGAAAAATCGTCGAAATTGACGAATCAAAATTTGGCAAAAGGAAATGCAATCGTGGACACCGCGTAGAAGGTAAATGGGTCTTCGGAGGAGTGCAACGAGACACGGGTATAGCATTCATGGTGCCAGTGGAGAACCGAACAAAGAAAGTTCTTTTGTGCATCATAAAGCACTTTATTTTGGCGGGAACAACAGTAATATCTGATTGTTGGCGTGCTTACCAATGCTTGGAAGACGAGGGGTTTCGCCATTTAGCCGCCAACCATTCCATTACCTTCAAAGATCCCGATACAGGGGCCCATACAAACGAGATAGAAGGAGCGTGGCGTCACGCTAAAGAGGTTGTTGGCACTCACAACAGGCAAACTGAATTTTTAGCGGCCAAGTTCAGCAAATACTTATTTTTGCGAGCTTGCTGAACGCAAAAGATCGACCCATTCATTGAGTTCTGCAAGTTGGCTGGTTCACTGTATGACGGTAAGGGCAAACTTATTGAAACAGAAACAGAGCTAAAATTTTGGGAGTTGCAAGAAGAGTTGCAGAAGTTGTGTGATGAATAGGCGTATTAAGGGGTGTTTGGAGTCGTTAAATACTTCTGAACTGACGAACAGAAGGGTCACCACCTTAATACAGCAAAACGGCCCTTTTCAGGGCCAATGGGAACACGTAAGCAGCCTCCGCGCGGCGTATCCTGGGTGAATGCACACCAGTGTGTTGTGCACATTGGTTTGCACTCAGCGAATGCTTACAATTTCAATAACATTTCTATCTTAAGCGCTCAATATCCTTTGCTAGGCTCTTTAAAGACCCAAATGAAGGGTATTGCGCTCTTTAAAGCGCCCAATATCCTTCATTGGGCTCTTTAAAGCGTCCAATATCCTTCATTGGGCTCTTTAAAGCGCCCAAAATGCTTTTACGGGAACCTCCACCCTTTCTCGACAACTTGTCAGCACTTTATTAACAATTTCTTTAAAGCGCCCCCCACACCCCTAGACTCGAAATCATTCTCCCGCCCTCTTATGATTTCGAGTCTAGGGGTGGCATTTTGTAAAAGGAAAATTCATTCGCTCTCGTTGCATTTCGTAAAAGGAAAATTCATTCGCTCGTGGCATTTTGTAAAAGGAAAATTCATTCGCTCTCGTGGCATTTTGTAAAAGGAAAATTCATTCGCTCTCGTGGCATTTTGTAAAAGGAAAATTCATTCGCTCTCGTGTCATTTTGTAAAAGGAAAATTCATTCGGGAAAAATTCAAAAAATACAAAATGACACGAGAGCTACTGATTATTGATGGGGGTGGTCCTCTACCATAACCACCCACCCCCACCTCCCTCCTAGGAGTGACCACGAAACTTGAATTTTTCCAAAAATCGAAATTGGATACCGGGAAAAAAGCATAATTTCCACACGCGTTTCTTTGTTCGGGTTGACGCTATTCGCTTTTCGTTATAAACTGCACACCGTTCAAACACTTATTGCGTATTTTGAACTTTGTCTCCAACGTGTTCTTCTTGACGTTCCATTAACATTTTAAAATGTATCTGAGGGCGCGTAAACTCTGTGCAATTTCGTTTCGTTTTTAGATGAGGCGAATAAAACTGAAAATACCTGATTTGTGCGGGTCAAGTGGTTCGTCTTTTAAAGTGCCTTGGGCTTGTTGAACATTCTGCCGCGGCTCTTCACCTTCACCAAACCTATGTGTCAGATATAAATAAACCATTAAGAGTCAATTCGCGAAGAGTTCAGGCGGCTTATATGAAAGTGAAATACAAGTGGTTCCAGATATCGAAGCGAGGTGGCTTAGTCGATTCCTTGGTCCTTTCTGAGAATTATGAAGCGGAAGACAGCTGACTTTTATCATGTCATTCAGGTTCTGGAAGTAACTTTGAAGGGTCATGTAAGAATATTGTAAAAATTTTATATTGAGAATAACTCTAGTAAATAAAAACGAACAAACACATAACTAATAGGTTCTGTGGGCGGGGTCAAGACCAACAATATTTTTAGCTCAAAAAATAGTCATTTTCAGTGAGTCCGGAAGAACAACAGCGCGGCAATATCTGAAATTATTTGCAAAATGATCGAAGGCTTGTATCCTCTAGTATCTGCAGTAACCGATACATCCTTGGATATCGGCGGATCTGACTCAAGGGAACCACATTAGTGAGGTCATGAAAAAAACTTGAAAAATTACTACTTCTTTGATGTTCTGCCTGTGTTTTTAGACCGATTATTGCAACGTAAAGTAAAATAATTGACGTTATAGAGCGAGGCGTGTAGGGTTAGTTCATAATGACATTCTCTGTAACACCATCGTCACGCAAAAGTATTGTTGTATGGAGAATAAAGTCAGTCCACATTTAGACTTCTTTCATTACGTATCTCACAAGGCGTCGACGGGGAACAATTTTACTGCAGGTACAACTGCAATGCAGTTACTGCATCGTTGCAGGGGAACTCGAATTTTTTTGCGTTGGGATTTCAATTGAAAAAATTAAAAAATAATGTTAAAAGCGAGGGTTAGTAACCGCTTTTAGCGGCCGCTACTAACGCGCTGATTTTTTTTAGATTAGCGAATCACGTTAGCGAGGCCAATATTTTTTCAAACGAGCGTTAGCGTTAGCGTCGCTAAAAAAATCTTTAGCGAGCACAACCAAGATTGTTAGTTACTTTCACGTGATCAATCGTTTTCGAACTATTACGGAAAAAGGAATAAATTAAAAGCAATGGGCTGAGACCTGCTTTAATTAAATTACCTGATTACCTGATTAAATTTACCTAATGGGTTGACACTGGTTCCATGGAAATTCGGAAAGCCTTTACTGTGGGATTTTACTTACGCCGACACAACATGTCAATCGTACGTAGCATCCACTAGCCGACGAGCAGGGGCAGCAGCAACAAGTAGAGACATTTCGAAAAGGGCTAAGTATAGGGAACTGGAGAACAATTTTTACTTTTGTCCAATTTCAGTAGAGACGATGGGTTCTTGGGGTGAAGACGGCAGAAAACTGATAAACAAAACGGGGAAGAAACTCAAATTAACAACGGGCGAGCTGAGGTCTAAAATTTTTCTGGTCCAAAGAATCAGTATTGCTAACCTGAGAGCCAATGCAGCGTCAATTCCAGAGACGATACTCCAAGATATGAAAAAATTGAATGAAATTTATTAAATAGTGAAATAAAATTTGTAACTTGTAGTTGAAAAGATTCAAGGTTTTGCAGGTCGCAGTGACAGCTTAGCTTTCCTTGATTAATATTTCAATAATAAAGAAAACATCACCTGGTCCAGGGAAATTTAAATTCGCGAAAATTCCCAAAAGTTTCAACAATAATTTTCGGAAATTTTCAGGAATTTATATTCCCGAAATAAGGCCCTGGTCCAGACTGAATAACTATTGGCTGTAAAAGAGCTGCAATGTCTTGAGACAAACAAACGATTTGTGGAAAGTATGTTAGAAATGTTCCGCAGTACATTTTTGGAAAATACTTCCACACACCTCGAAACCTTTCCTCACTATTCTTACAAATACAGAAATCTAAAAAGTGAATGAATTTAAAAATTTCCGCGTTCTGTCATTCTATATAAACACGGCTTTGTAATGTGCGTGAGCTTCGGTTGATGTTCGAAAAATTTGACAGTTTCACAGCGCTATATCGTTTCCCCTTCACTTTTCTCGTATCTTGTCGTTATTTGCTATCAATCTTATGTACAATTTCGATGAAATTAATTGTGTTTTTTTGGCTCAATAGTTGATTAAAGGTTCAATATTAAAAAGGTGTTAAGATCGTCAACACATAATGGCTACTGTGCAAGGTATCACCGTATTAGCTGAAGCGCTAAAGGCCCAGGTAGGTACTTCATACATTTTCTGCGTGATCATCATCTCGGTTCGGTTGTTATCTACTGAGCAAAGTTTATTTAATATATTTTTTTATCTGCGCGCAATTGAGTGATTAAACTCTCGCTGTTAATGAGACTAATGAGACTAATGTTAATGTTAATAATAATGTTATTGTTCATCTGTTTAGGGAATCGAATATGCCTTTGGAATCGTTGGAATTCCTGTCATTGAATTGTCAATGGCATTGCAACAGGCTGGAATCAAATACATTGGAATGAGAAACGAACAGGCTGCCTGTTATGCCGCTCAAGCCATTGGCTATCTGACAGGCAAGCCGGGAGTATGTTTGGTAGTTGCAGGTCCTGGCTTACTGCACGTTACCGGCGGTATGGCTAACGCTCAAGTGAATTGTTGGCCATTGTTGGTCATTGCCGGTGCATCGTTTCAAGACCATGAAGGGCTTGGTGCATTCCAAGAGTTTCCACAGGTTGAAGCCTCTCGACCGTATTGTAAATACTCGGCGAGACCTCCAAGCATTCCATTGATACCACTGCATGTGGAAAAAGCCGTTCGTTTGGCCACCTACGGTATTTCCAGCTGAATAAACACAATGAACGACGTGGCATAACATTTTGTTAAAATTGTAGGCCGTCCAGGTGTTTCCTACTTAGACTTTCCGGGAAATTTACTCCTTTCCAACGCACCGATGTCAGCCATTCCAGACCAATATTCCCATCCATCGCCGCCACTAATTTACCCGGATCACGATGCTATTAGCGAAGCAGTTAAACTGTTGAAAAGTGCAAAAAGGCCTTTGGTCATCGTTGGAAAAGGTTCGGCTTATGCCAGAGCTGAAAATCCGATTCGACGGCTTATCGATGAGATCAATCTACCGTTCATTGCTACTCCCATGGGAAAAGGAGTTGTTCCAGACTCCTCAGCGCGTAGTGTTCAATCAGCCCGATCTTTGGCTTTGCAAAAGGCTGATGTCATTCTTCTGCTTGGTGCTCGTCTCAATTGGTAAAAAGTCGGTTTTCCATTGTTGTGAATAATGTTCAAGTATTGACTGCTCTAGGATCTTACACTTTGGTCGGCCACCAAGATTTGCTGCTGATGTCAAGTTCATTCAAGTCGATTTAAGTGCTGAGGAAATGTAAGTGGCTCATGTGACGTTGTGTTTTTTTTATCTCTTACGCATTTATCGTTGAAACAAATCTGACAATTGTTTCTATTGACGCAGTTGTATTGATTGAAAATTTTCCTTATTAATTTGTCGTCTTCCATTGTTCCTTCCGTCAGAAACTTTGCGGTTTAAATATTTTAGGGAAGGATGTGCCTTATCGTTAGCGAATTATAAGAAAATCAGAGTTTTAATTTTTTGTGATTGAAATTGTTGAGTGCCAACTTTCTATCTGCGTAAACTTGTTGTCATTCCGTGCTAGCTCCGCTTCACCACTCAAGAAACTCAAAATTTTCAATTTTTTGTGGATCAATCACAAGTAGAAAATGCAAACCGATATAAACCGGTTTATTTTGGACATAAATAACGACGATTTTTTGGTCACTTAAAACCAGTTTTACGGTTGATTTGTTTTTGAAATTATGCGTCAAAATTTTCAAATCCATCATGTTAACATGACCTGTTAACATCTGTTAACTCTAGGATGTGCCATATGGTGAATATCTTTGTGTATCGCCGCTAATATACAAAAAGTCATTTTGAATATACACTTAACTCATTATCACCTTATTAGAAACTGTTTCACTGTAACATCATCATTGTAGTTTATAAATTCTTGTGTAATGTGTAAGGACGTTCATGTATTGCAGTGTGTCAAAGAACCGCGAAAGAAACCGTCCCTAAATTACGTAACGATAATTCCCTCTTCCCCTTGTCGGTCGGTCGTAATGTATCGCAACGTTGACAGAACCCTCTTCTTTAAACGTAACATAAAAAAACTTATTGGCCCCATGCGTTTACCACTACGTTTGTAACCAGTCTGCCCGTCCGTAAACACAATAACTTGGCAAAAATGCACTTTAGGGAACAGCTGGGACTTGATTTTTTTTATTAGGATGGGTGCAGGGGGGTCACTAGATGACAGTAAATTAAGAATTGGGGTGCGGAAGCCCTTCCTAGCCCCTCTCCGGGCCCTAAAAAAATTTTTTTTTGAAAAAATATTTTGTTGAAATTTCCTTGTACTACAAAATGACGACGACTAATTTTGCTTCTTCAATTAAATTCATTTTCCTTGTACAAAATGGTGACGACTGCATCAAACATATACGTACGGGATAAAAATAGATGTGGCAGACAGAGTTGAAGTTACGAAAATACTCGAAATCTGAAGTGTTCGAAATTACGTCCACATTAAGTTGTATTGGAAATTGCCGAGAGAGCAATATTGAAAAGCCCGTCCGAAGAAACGGTGTAAAAGAACCCTCCTGAAAGTACAAAATTGATCTCCAAATAGACAAAAATGTTCGCTTCAATTTTCTCTAAAACATAGTAAAAAACAATTGTTTTGTAAAGGGCCGACTTTAGGACCGACCTAGGGCCATAAGTTTTAGTTTTAGTTTATTTCCATCAAAACGGACCGATGTACAATGTACATAGATCTATGTAGCTCCAATATGCCAATAAACAATTCAAGGGAGCTACTTCTTAAACGTTTCTTCTACAAATTGTCGGCCATGCCCAGATCTTTGAAACAAAAAAAATTTATGAAAATCGGAAAAGATTTACTCCGTTTAAGCTAGGGCCGTTTAAGTGATTTTTGGTCTTTTGTACATAATTCGAGTAAATTTTTTCCGATTTTCATAAATTTTTTATGTGATTGAATCTGGGCTATGTCGGCCCGACATATCCCAGATTCAATCACATAAAAGATTTTTCGATTACCTTTCAGAGAAAAAGAAGTTTTTGAAAATCGGCTGAGTTTTACTCTTGAAAATCAGCTGAGTTTTACTCGAGTAATCGTGTTGACAGACGGACAATTTATGGAAGAAACTTTTTAAATTTGAGTCCTTGGACTTAGCTAGGGCACTAAAACCGAGTCTATGCTAGGGCCATACATGTTTTTTGTACATAACTCGAGTAAATCTTTTGCGACAGGTCTATGAAAGCCCTACTATTTGTAGAAGAAACTTTTTTGAGATTGGACCCTAGGATATAGCTAGGGCATTAAAAACCAGTCTCTGCTAGTCTCTGCTAGCGCTTTACATGTTTTTTCTACTTAACTCGGGTAAATCTCTTCCGATTTTCAAATTTTGTTTGATCGAAAGGTCTAGGACTGTCTCCCGTTGATGGCAGAAAATTTTTTGATTAGAAACCCTCGGACTCAGTCAGGAACGTAAAACTGAGTTTCTCCTAGGGCCCAACGTGTTTGCTTACATAAATTGGCTAAATCCTAACTGATTTTGTTGATTCTTTTTCTATTTGAGAGGTAATCGAGTACCGAATTATATTTAAAAACAAATTTGGGCCTAGTGCCTGTGCTTAGGGCTGAAGTGGGCCTCAGGTCTGTTCTAAGGTTGACCCTAACCAAAAAACAAATTTTTTGCTTTGTTGCAAAGCAAATTGATGGAAACATTTTTGTCTATTGCCTAGGTCAGTACTAAGGTCGGCCCTAGTCCAAAAAATGGTTTTCTGCTATGTTGTAGAGAAAATTGAGGAGAACATTTTTCTCTATTTGTGCTCTATTTTGTGCTTTGGGAAAACTTTTTTACACCGCTTCTTCGGACAGGCTTTTTAATATTGCCCCTTCGGCAATTTCCAATACAATTTAATGTGGACGTAAGGCAATATTTACTTAAATACGTTCGAGTCTTTTCGTAACATAAACTCTGTTTGCGGCATCTATTCTGATACGTACGGGTCCCTTCATATGTTTAAAATCTTTTTTACCCTGAAAGGTAGTACCTAAAGCGGTTTTAGGATTGCAGAAGGGCGTTTTTGGATGAAGGGCCGCTGAGCTAGGACCGCCCAAGTGGTTTTCGGTCTTTTGTACATAATTCGAGCATACATGTTTTGATTTCGAGTCATTAGACTCAGCTACGGCCCTAAAACTGAGTCTCTACTGACGTTTTTCCCTACATAAATCGAATAAACCTTATCAGATTTTCAAAATCATTTTTTTCCTGAAAGATTATTGAATAAACCGTTGAAATGGGTGTAGGAAAGTAGCGATAAGTTATTGACAAAACATCAAATTATTAGTATATGGACATTTCGCTTGAGTCACATCGGTCACATCCCAGAAGTCTCGCTGAAGAAACCTCCCAATAAACTCACTGGATATACCTCACAGAGGTTTCGCTCGGGAAATCTTCCAGAGTTCTCGCTGGGGTGACCTCCTGAGTGTCGGGAACAGGAAGAGTGAAAACATAAAGTAGCCATCGTTACTTAATAAATGGTAACGAATTTGAATTTGGGCGAAATCGGTTAAGAACTTTCGAAGTTATGGCCAAAAACGTGGTTTTTTGAAGGTTGGTGAAACTTTTCTACTTACATCTCTGCGAAATGAGAACCGAAATCGCTATGGAAGGTTTTAAATAAAAGATATGGACATCAGAAAATCACTAAAATTAAATTAGTGAAAATATATCGAGTGGTTCGGGCTGTAGAGTCCATAGTGTGGGTCCAACTCACGCTATGCGACCCTAAACGATATTAGGTGGTTTTTCGTGAACATTTCTTTAATTATCTGAAGTATTGTTGTGTTGTTTTGCTTGATCGGTAATTTAAAATTATTAAATATTTTGTACAGTGTTGTAGAGAAAAAATTAGCGAACATTTCTGTCCATGGAAGTATGGGTCAGAGGCCTCTCCTAAGTAATCTAGGTCGATTCGAAGATCGGCCCTAGTACAAAAAAAAAATTATATTTTGAGACCCGTACCCCAATTTCGACCCTGGAGTAGGGTCCTTAGATGAGGAATCAGCAGATCAGATCCGTCTGTTTGTGAAAATTAAATTATAGAAAATCTGTTGACTGGTTTGGGCTGTAGCGTCTTTAGTGTGTGCCAAACTCACATCTCGCTATTTGGTCGTTTTTCGTGAAGATTTCTATAATGATGAGGTTTTTTGTGCAGTGTTTCAGAGTTAAATGATGCGAACTTTTTTGTATGAAAGTATTGGTCAGAGGCCTCTCCGTAGTGCTCTAGATCAGTTCTAAGATCGGTCCTAGTACAAAAAATTTTTTTTATGAAAAAATTTGTTTTTAATTTTTTCTTCGAACTATTTTTGGAAATTTCTTTTTATATTTCAGGCTTTTTTAGGGATTTTGAGAGGTTTTAGCCCCGTTGCTTCGGACGGGTTTTTCCAAGGGACTGTCCCTAAATTACGTAACACGATTTTCGGGCTTAGACCCCCTCCCTCCCCCCTCGGTGTCACATCGCGTAACAATCTCTTGAACCCCCCCCCCCCTATGTTACGTAACAAAATTCAAAAATATTTTAAATATTGCTTTCAAGTTCATTCATGATGTCAGAAACGTCACTCGGATGAAAGTGCGTAAACTAGAAAACGTTCTCACAAAACGATTTGAAGAGCAACCGACTTGAATTTCTATAGCTTTTGAAGAATTTGAATTTGAACAAAGATGAATCTTAAAATCTTTTTTGATATTAATTTATCTGTGGGCCAGTTTTCAGTCGATCTATTATGTGAAATTGATCTTTAGCTTTTTGTTGAATGAGCTCTTGATATGGATTTCAGAGTTGCAATCGTAATAGCTCAAAAGATAGTTTGAATTGCCATCATGGCCACCAGTTTGCAATTCAAACAGTCTTTTGAGCTACTCCGATTGCAACTCTAAGATGTTCTTTAGCATGAGTAATCGTTACAAAATTAAAAAAATCAGTAAAAAATATAAATTTTCGTTAACATAACTTTATTACGTAAAATAGCCACAAATACCCTCCCCTCCCCCCGTGTAACTAACCGTAACAATTTCTCTCATTACCCGCTATACCGCTATGACCCAAACTAAAATAACTTGGCGCAAAGTGGAGAGTAATTGTATTTGATCTCTGCATTCTAAAACGAGTGATGAGGAAATTTTGTAACTCCCTGGGGCTTTGATAGATGATTGGTTGTCTGAGCAAATGTGGATTCCATAGTCCTCTTGCAAGTTATCCAGAGAAGATAACAGATCGTTGACACCAATAATGAGGATACCAATAATCTCTGATTGGAATACTGTGATGAATTTCCCAAGGGGTAAAGTTACAGCTACATTGAGACCCACTCCTTCTCCGGAGGTCACATTAGCAGATGAGCCATCTGTAAACCTTGTTAGGCGGTTAGAATCTGGAAAAACTGAGTTGTTGGTCCAGTCGGACCGGTTCGGAATGCTAATTGAGAAAGATTTTTTGAGTCTATATTTAGCAATAATGGAGTCACATGGCATGTCGAATTCAGGAGAGCTTTTTACCATTCTTTTCCAAATTCTTGAGTGATTGTTTTGGACTTCGATAAGCGAGCTGCTTAGCCTTAGTCTCAAAGCAGAGGAATGGGCTTCAGCTTCAATAAAAATGTGAAGTGGTTCAATGTTGAGCAGGGCTTCTAACGCTGCGGTTGGGGCTGTTCTCATGGCACCACTTATTCCAACGAGTCAAGGCTTTGAAATTGTGAGAGCTTTAAACGGGATGCAGTGAGATTGCATCTAGGCCACCGAGTAATGGCTGCATAGCTCAGTCGAGGTCTGATGATGGAGGTGTAAATCCATTTAAGCACTTTCGGGCTGAGGCCCGAAGTGAGTCCGAACGCTCTTCTGCGGTGCCACAGCGAGCCGGTAGCTTTCAGGATGACATTATTGAAGTGAAGACGAAAGTCAACTTTGGAATCCAGTGTGAGTCCCAGGACTTTGGCTGAATCAGAACGCGGGATCCTTTTTCCAAAAAATAAAGGTGGCTTATAGCCCAATGTTGAAAAAGAAAAATGTTCTCACAAATTTAAAAAAAACATTTTTGTACTAGGGATGATCTTAGAACCGACCTAGAGCACTTAGTAGAGTCTTCTGACCCACTCTACCAAGGACAAAAAATTCGCCTCTTTTTTCTCTTTAATACTGTACAAAAAACCTTGTCATTAAAGGAATATTAACGAAAAACCACCAAATATCCTGTTGGGTCACGTAGCGTGAGTTGCACCCACACAAAGGACGCCATAGCCCAAACCACTCAACAAATTTTCCCAAATTTAATTTTCGTGATTTTCTTTCATTCAAAACCTTGAAGAGCGTTTTCCGTCCCAAGTTCGCAGAGATGTAAGTTAAAAAGTTTCACCAACCTTCGAAAAACCCAATTTTTGACCAATTTTTCGACCGTAACTTCAAAAGTTCTTCACCGATTTTGCCCAAATTCAATTCTTTAATCATTTTCCTAATTATCTTTCAGGAAAGAAAAAGTTTTGAAATTCGGATAAGGTTTACCCGTTTTATAAATAAAAACATGTTCGGTCGCAGTAGAGACTCAGTTTTAGGCCTGTGGCTAACTCCAAGGTCTCAAAATCAAATTCGACTGGTCAAAAACGTTGTGGTAAATGCATGCCCAAGTAACAATTTGAAAACCAATAACTTATTGGTTAAAATAACGTCATTATAACGATGCCAGGACCGTTATTTAAAGGTCATTGCCCAGTTGTAAAGAGACCTAAGTTATTTAACCGTCAACAGATCGTTGCTTGACCAATAAGTTTCCCTTGAAAAACGTTTGTGTTAAATAGTTGTTATTTTACGGTTAAATAACTTAGGTCTTTTTGTAACTGGGCAATGACAGTTAAATAACGGTCCTGGCAACGTTATTACGACGTTATTTTAACTAGAGATGAGCGGGTCGACCATTTTCCGAAACCCGACCCGGACCGAACCCGACACGATTAAAATTTTCGAAACCTGAAACCCATGAATCTGAAAAAAACAATTCGGGTTCGGGATCGGGTCGGGTTTTTTGAAGTTTCGGGCAACCCGCTCATCTCTACTTTTAACCAATAAGTTTTTGGTTTTCAAATTGTTACTTGGGTGAGACCCCTTTTCGAAAAACTTCGTTCTTCGTACGGGTCTAAAAATTCAGAATGTTGGAGCGCACGCTTTCCTCCCCCAAAAGCATGTGCACTACTTGATTGGCCCCTAACAGTTGAATGTTTTGAGCCAATGATGGGTAATGTCTGATGGCGGAAAACGTGTCATTTACTCACCTCGAATGTATCAGTCGGTGCGGTGGGAAGAATTTTCGAAAGTGAAGTTCACTCAAGGCAATACAAAGTATCCTTCTTTCGGCTGCTACTGAGAAGAACGGTCTTCGTGCGTCATTATGTCCTGTGTCACTTCGAGTCTACGCTTACCACTGACCAATCAAAGTTACATAACAAAAATTCTAATTCCAGGCATAACAGCGTTCGCAGTGCAGTAGCCGTACAGTCCGACATTTTACCATTCGTTGACCATTTCCTAGAGCAACTCAACGGTCAAAATTATCAATTTGATAACAACAGTGACTGGTGGAAATCGTTAAAGCAAAAGTGCGAAGCTAATCAAAAGACTGTACAATCTTTTGCCAAAAATGTTTCCACTCCATTGAATTATTACGCCGTATTTCATCATATGCAAGAGATTATTCCAAAGGATGCGATCATCGTCAGTGAAGGTGCCAACACAATGGACATTGGACGATCGATGTTGCTCAACCAATACCCGAAGCACAGGTAACACAAGTCTTATAGACATTGTTAGAGGAGTTTGTAATATTCGAAACGTTTTTTTAGGTTGGATGCTGGTACATTTGGAACGATGGGTGTTAGTTGATGAACATTATTTCGTCCGCTTTTATTTAAAAAAAAATATTTTCATAGGTTGGTCCTGGGTTCGCCATAGCTGCTGCGGTATATTGTCGTGACTACTATCCGGGAAAGAAAGTGATCTGCGTCGAGGGAGACTCAGCATTCGGATTTTCCGGTATGGAAATCGAAACTATGGTGCGATACAATTTACCGATTATCATTGTCATTGTAAACAACGGTGGAATATACGGTGGTTTCGATCGGGACACATTCGACGCAATCCGAAGTGAAGGAGATTTGCTTAAAGTGTACGGTTTTCGAAAATTCCATTCACTGTCGCATTAATCGCAAATTCGTTTTCTTCTTGAAACAGTACACCACCGACAGCACTGACAATTGAAACAAGATACGAAAATATGATGCAAATGTTTGGCCAAAATGGTTATCTCGTTCGTGACATTCCACAATTACAAAATGCGCTGAGTGAGGCACTCAATTTAACAAATCGTCCGACTATTATCAACGTCTTGATCAGTCCATCATCTGATCGGAAAGCTCAAGAGCATAGTTGGTTGACCGTCTCAAAACTGTGATCACTTGGCTGTGGAATAAAATGGGAAGGAGAAGCAACGAGGAAGGGAAAAGTCTATATTCATTTACCGGTTGAGGTTGTTATACAATAAAAAATGACAGATTCATTTGGAAATACAAATTTTGGGATTTTCATTTTCTAGTTGCGATCTACTCTTTCTGAGTGTACAACCCTGTTGACATTAACTACTTGAGGGAATATTTCAATTTTTTAGGCTTAGAATGACACAACTACATGAAATGTTTGATCAAATTTCCTCTTCCAAGGTTGATGTGCTTGTCAGACACATGTTTCATGCGTCTTTAAGCAACAATATTTTTACTATAGCGCCGTTCGTTCGTTTGTTCAACACTATTCGCTACCTGAATATGTCTGTCAGTCAGGTAGAAGCAATTTATAGAGGAAGAAGCCAGGGAATTGGTAGGATCAAGACGAAACGGCTTGAAAGAGGGAAGGTCTATAGTAGACTCGCGTTCCGTTTAAAAATGCCCAGCTGTGGTGGGATAGTTTTTTTTTGTTAAGTCTGCGGTGTCTGAAACCAACTAACAGAAGTGACAGAAAAAACACATTAACGATTTGGGATGGACTTGCAGGAAGAATTTCACATGTTACCCCGTCAAAAGTTGTTGAAGATTTGCAACGTTTAGAGGCCTAGTTAATGAGTCTTGAGTCATAAACTCTTTAAGGGCAGCTACAGAATCGTAACGATCAGGATGTTTGTCTCTCTGTCTCTGCAAATTCTGATCGAAGTCACCTGATGTGTTCAACACAAAAAATTATTTAAATGTCGCTCCCAATCAGATATGATCAAGCGACTTATTCGTGTGAATAAAATATACAAATATTTGCCAGTTTGTTCCGATTGTTCTTATCATTTTACAATTTGTATAAGCCAACAGCGTCATTTAGATAAATATATTGGAAAATATTTCGAGTTTATTTGCTTCTGTGTTTCTTTTTTTATTGTCCATTTCCCTGTTTTCAGCTTCGTTTCTGATCATTTTGTGTTCATTCCCGATTTAATTCTGGTTTCTTAGGTCATTTGCGAATCAGACTCTGCAATAATCTATCGGGAATATCTTCCAACTCAGATTGTTATAGGCTCTTAGCTTCTGAGCTGCAGGTAAATCAAGTTGAATCGGAAATTTTGGATGCAAGGTCAATCCAAGTTGACAAGTGCTTTGCAGTGACCTTAAGAGAAAATCATCAGGAATTGCATGTGGTTGTGATCCTAAGGAACGGTCACTGTAACTCTTTTTCCATTAAGAAACAACTCAGAGAAAAATTTATAAAAATATCTTCATTGCCCTATCCCATACCCATATCCACGCTTTTGGTGCAGGTTCGGCTTCCATTTAATCCCGTTTTCAGCGAATACCCCTGAATACACCGATAAGAGTGATATTTCGCTTTTTTACAGTTACAGTATGAGTTAGTATAGTTAGCTATACGTGGAAATAGTTAGCTATCCATGTGATAGTTAGCTATACACGGGAATAGTTAGCTATACATGTGATAGTTAGCTATCACATTAAATTGGATTGGAAATTGCCGAGAGAGCAATATTGAAAAACCCGTCCGAAGAAACGGTGTAAAAAAAGCACAAAATTGACTCCCAAGTAGAGAAAAATTTTCTCGTCAAAAAGCCATTTTTTGGGCTAGGGCTAGTACTGACCTAGGGCCCTAGAGGCCTCGGACACATACTTCCATAGACAAAAATGTTTCCTCAATTTGCTCTGCAACATAGCAAAAAACATTTTTTTTTGTTTAGGGCCGACCTTAGGACCGACATGAGGCCCACTTGAGCCCTAAGCGCAGGCAAAAGTTCTTCCATAAATTGTCGGCCGTGCCGAGATCCTTCAAACAAAAAAGATTTTGAAAATCGGAAGAGATTTACTCAAATTATGTATAAAAAACACGTAGGGCCGTAACAAAGCCTCGTTTGTAGTGCTAAGTCTAGTAGCTAAGTCCAAAGACTAGTAGACGGTAGTAATCCTTCGACCATCGACTTAGTGCTGACAAGGGGAACTGTAGCACCATCAGATTTAGCCTCAGATGATTCGCTTACGTCCGATCATGACGCGGTAGTTTTTCATCTAAATGAAACGGCTGAGCGTGTAGAAAGCACTACAATGTTAGTGAAAAACTTTGCCCAAGCTGATTGGGAAGGTTATCGTAACCACTCGGTTCGAGAATCCCTAGCACAATTGAACTTGAGCAAGTGACATTTACAGAAGAAGTGATTGACGAGTTGGTGGCTAAATTGGTAGAAATAATTCTATAATTCTAGAAGCGGACGGGATGTATATTCCACGAAAACAAAGGCGCACAAGTTCGCTTATTATTGAAGACGAAATTAGATCACTCATTGTTATCCGTAGGGCAAAAAAGCGCAAGTATAAGCGAACGGGGGAGCCGAAGGCGAAACACGACATTGCGGCAATTACGGAAATGATAGATTTCAAAACGAAAAAACAAATCAACCAGAGATTCGATAAGAGAATTATGGACATGGACCGCGATCCAGGTCCCTGTCGAAAAAAGATCTGAAAGATCGCCCGAATCGCATCCCGGCAATCATTGTGGGTAGCGATCGGATCATTACGGACCAGGAAAAGTGTGTAGCCTTTGGAGAACATTTTCAAAAGATACACAACGAAACTGACACGAAGATAGGTCGGGATGTTACGTCGAAAAAAGTTAAGAGGGCATAATCAGAGATAGAGGGGAAGAGTATTCAACTTGAATCTATACCAGTTATATCCATGCTCAGGGTGTTGATGATAATTTCATCTCTGAAGAACTGTAAGGCTCCAGGTTCGGATCTCATTGATAATCAAAACCTGAAGCAACTCCCGCTAAGTGCCGTTGGAATGTTATGCACCATTTTTACCGCATGTTTAAGGGTCGGTTATTTTCCTAAAAAATGGAAAATTAGCAAAATCTGTTGCCTCTGTAAACCGGCAAAGTTACCAACTCAACCGGAAACCTATCGTCCCATTAGTCTACTCTCAAATATTTCTAAGATTTGTGAAAGAGTGATTCTGGAGGACATGAATGGTTTCATGACGCGTAATCAGGTTATAAGGTCCTTCCAATATGGTTTTAGACCCGGCAAGTCTTGCACGTACCACCTCTACCGTATAACGCGCCACATTAAATCCAATTTGGCGGCAAGGAGATCTGTCGTAATGTTTGCAATCGATTTGAAGGCAGCATTTGATTCGGTGTAGCACGCCGGTATTCTCCATAAGATGAGTTCGCTAAACTTTCCTACTTACTTGGTAAAAATCATCAAATCTTTCCTCGAAGACAGAGCTTTGAGGGTAGCTGTCGGAAAATCAATTTCACCTGAGTATCGGATTAGAGCTGGAACTCCACAAAGATCAGTCTTGTCCCCGTAATTGTTCAATCTTTTCTTAAGTGACATTCGAGCCGTTACCAAGGCACTCATGGCTCAGTTTGCAGATGACACGGCGTTATAAGCTACATCGCATAGCACTAGATGTGTTGTAAATAGGCTCCAAGCTGCCTCTAACCAACTGTGTCGTTATCTCAAAAAATGGAGGATACGGATTAATGATCAAAAATCAGAAGATCTGATCTGTTGAAAATGATTCTCGATAAACCATGGCGCACCCCCACCTCCGTTGTTCACAACGATTCAAATGTAGAGCTTGTTTAGGAATTTTTGGACAAGCTGTGCGCGAGTTTTGCGGGCAATCGTCACAACAATTTCAACAGATACGTAAGGGAGTTGATAGATGAGTTTTCTATTACTTTTTAGCTTTAGTTTTAGTATTAGTTAGTTTTAATCGATAATCGAGAGGTTTTCTGGCATTTTCTCCTCGACCAATATATTTTTGTGTTATGTAACTTCCGAATTAACTGTTGAGGCTACTGCTAGCATATCTAAGTAGAAGAGCTATGAGCTAAAACCCTTAACTCGTTGTAATTTATTGTAACTTTAAACTCTCTGGAATTGAATAAAAGCCGTTATTGATTGATTGAAGTCCAAAGACTCAAATCGAAAAATGTTAAATGTCTTCCATAAATTGTCGGCCATGCCCGGGTCTTTCAAACAAAAAATTTTTTATGAAAATCGGAAAAGTTCGATCAGTGGATCAAGTTCTAGGGCTCTAAACTTTGAGTTTTTTGCAAACTGGCTATTAGCAGGTCCAACT
Organism: Pseudolycoriella hygida; assembly: GCA_029228625.1. NCBI lineage: Eukaryota > Metazoa > Arthropoda > Insecta > Diptera > Sciaridae > Pseudolycoriella > Pseudolycoriella hygida. Next base: position 20,713,121 of record CM055403.1, on the reverse strand, counting down.
CCCGATTTCTCATCACATAATCCACCTATCCCTATCTTCACTGAGTACGCACAACAGGCCTAATGGCGGCCTAGGCACAGGGTTCGTCCCGTCCAGTGATCCAATGCAATCCAATACGTTTTACACAATAAAATTCATTACAGAGAATTCATTGAACTTCGTGCTATTACATTTTTACCTATGATTTATTTGTAACAAGACGTACGAATGCGATAAATGTACTGGTGCGATTAGCCGTACTATGCTAACTTACATCAGCAAAAGCAACGATCTAAAATTTAAATTTTCAACTACTTTAGAATAAATAAATTTTGAAAATACCACGTAATGAAAAATAAAACTTTGCCTTCAGCCGCCGCCAGCCGACTTTGTAACCGAATTCAACCGCCGCCCCCGAGAATTTTTCAACATCTAGCCGGCGCCAGCCGTTTTTTTTTTCGGCTCTGGGCTCTGATGTAGTGCGTTTTACCTAAATTTATTTATGTGAATTTACTAAAATTAATGTGGATTACGTATATTCAGTGGAACAAATGAGCCTGAATTGTGTATGTGTTGGGGAATATTCCCCTTTACGGCGTATAAGTGGCAGAACCCCCAGGAAGGTTTGGGGCAGAGCACTGAAGGCAGCCTGCAGAACGTAACTAAGCCCGCCGCAGGCGTAATCTATCTTGCTACAGACGCGAGGGTGAGGAAGCAGAGCGATAGCTCTGTACACTTAAGGCCGCCTACACAGCGTAACTAAGCCGCCGTAAGCGTAATCTGGCTCGCCGTTTCCTGATTTTTGTTTTCCTTTTAAGTGTTTCCCCGATTTTTTCCCCAAAGCAATTCGTCGCACCAACATTTCCTCTCTACAACTTTGCCTCTCGGACCCTAAAATTTTGATGGTTTCACCCCAGTTTGTTAAGGTGAAAATCGAAGTTGAATCTTTTATTTTGTTAATTAAATACTCTTCGTTCGAACTCGGTGTCTCCAAAACTTTACAGCCTATGCATCGCGTCATAAAAATCACGATACTATCACATAAGCAATTGACGAATGTAACTCTCTAGGTCTTGATAATATGCCTTGAGGTAATGAAGTTGAAGGCGTATACCCGCACTGCATTAAGTGAAATCAACTTTCATGCGTTCAATGCTATTGAAATCGTCCCCATTCGATATGGTAAGTGAAAATGCTGGAAAACTTCAGTATTAATTATGTCACATTCTGATTTACATATTTCATTTTAAATGCAACTGATGTCCCGAGCTAAAACAACACCCGCAAACAAATGCAAATTTATTAATAATTTCATTACGAATATTAACTCTGGCATTATTTTAATTAAGAGTTTCCTTGATGCGGCTAATGTCTGTGTTGATGGTACACGCAACATAAATTGCGGGTTTAATTCAAAAACATATCCGGGTATTTGGCATGAGATTAAATTCTAATCAAAATTTATGCTAAAAGAATCGATAATGTGGTCGCATTTCATCAAACAAGAACGCGGACTGTTTTTTTGTTTGCACACACCACAGTCACATATATTTCGGGACAATGTGCACGTTAAATACAATTTACAGACTTGTATGCGAAAATGTTGTGTAATTAAAATGTAATTTTTCGATATTTTACACAAAATACTTCATATCCCTGCTCTGTTGGTCACCCCCAATATTTTCAATCTGATATAACAACATGCTCTAAACAAACGGCTCTTTGTTAAATAAAATGGGTTGCTGCTCTACCTCACCATATAAACGGTTATATAAGGACCAAAAGGACATAGAATTTGTGTCGGGTTTTGTTTAGAGTACACATTTTATTTTTAGATGTTAGTTTGGTCCCATTTCATTTAATAATTTTGTGCAGCAGGTCGTTTGACTCGTGTTTATGCATCGCTTATAGAGCATCAACGCCCCACTTGTCAAAATGATGGATTCAGCGAACATATTTACTGCCCACAGAGTTTAATGTCAGAGTTCCAATAGGGAATGAAGGAAAACTACTTCTCGAAAGAAGAATTTCCTAAGCGATAGAGTATTTTCTTGCACTCGTTGTTCCACTGAAAACTTTTCATTACATGTATATGTGCACCCCACGGAAATTATTCATTACATGCCATTCATTACATGTAGCCCCCACCGGAAACTTCTCATTACATGTATATCTGCATGTAATGACGCGTTTTCGGTTAGGACACCGAGTAAAACAGCATACAGTGGGGAATGCTTAATAAGTCATCCATTCTGGATAATTTTGTGACACTCGCAAACTCTGGCGTGTATTTTTAAGCAACTCGCTTTCAAAACTGTTTTTTGACTCTTGTAGTTGTATACCTCGCCTTCGGCTTGGGATACAAACTCTACACTCGTCAAAAAACAATTTTTAAAGCTTTTTGCTCAAAAACACCCTTTGAGTTTGGCTCATTTCACAAAATTTATTCCTCATGTAATGACTTACTTCCGCACCCCCACTGTAATCTACTATTTTTACACCCACAACTAGGAAGTATTGATGAGTATGAGGAATAAGGCAAGGGATATTCGAGACGTTAAAATGTAGTCGATCAAAGATTTTGAAAGCCGGACGAAAACTGCGTCTTTCCTTTCAAGGAAAGAATCTGAAAACTTTTCGGCAACAGAAATCAATTGAAATGAAACATGAAAAGGCTACGAGTAAGCAGAGCAAATTAGCGTAAAACTGTCAGGGTTCGTAACAAGCTCGACGAACATTATAAGAAAAATCATCACCTGAAACTGTTTTGACGGACGATTTCTTAGGACTCTTTCATCGGTACATTATGGCCAATCTCAATACCATCAAAAAAGTAGGAAAAGAGTGCTAAATGACGGCCTACCGCAAGGTTCTGTTCTCTCCTGCATTTTATTTTGCGTGCACATGATGGATCTTCCAACGACGCATTCTTGGAAGTTCATCTATGCCGACGACAATGCTTTAGCGTTCCAAGCCGGAAGCTTTGAGGACATTGAAAATATATTAAACGACGATCTGGACACCGTGTCAAGATTCTTCAAAGAGTGGCGTCTAAGACCGAATGTAGGGAAAACTTTACACTGTGTGTTCCACCTAAAAAGCCAGCAAGCGAACAGGAAGCTAGATGTTGTTTTCACCATGAAAACGGGGATTGTGGCATAGTCGGGCCGTTAGCACAAAAGAATCTAACAGCTGGAAGGAATTTTCTCCCCGCACTTATCATAGTGCCAGGCTGCTACTTCTACCTATTGAGAATGAAACAAATTATGTACGGCCTGTTGCCCGTTTGATATTCATGTTCATTCTGCCTTTATTCATCACATTCGCCTCGTATTTATACTCAATTCATGGCTCACTAGGCTATTTTTTTTTCAATTCAAGCAATTCGTGTTACTTTGCTTGTTCATTCTTTGTAGAGTACAAACACACCTAGTTCAAGATTCAACATTAGACCTAAGAATGAACGGCGACGTAGTAGAATATACCCCTAATTCTACTTACTTAGGTGTCATACTTTACCGCAGTCTCACATATCGTATGAATGCTGAACGGATAAAAACAAAATTGAAGAGTGAATCTACTCCAAAAACTTACCGGATCTACATGGGGATGCGAAAACGTTACTAATCACCTCCCAAGCAATGGTGCTTCCCGTAGCCGAGTATTGTGCCCCATAAAGTCGACACTCAGTTAAACCAAGCGCTAAGAATCGTTTCCGGCTCAGTAGACCCCTGCTCTACATACTGAGCTACATAACGCCGCTACATATTCGCAGAGAGGAGGCAGCCCTAAGAGAATGCTTCAAAATCGAAACAGACATGGGCCTGCATTTACATAGCTCCCCCCACCCTTTGTCTAAAATCAAGAAAACCCTTTTGGAGTTTCTACAAAAATAGGAGCAATTTTGACGATCTGAAGACAAGATGGAAAGAGTGGTGGCGAAACACAACTGTAGTAAATAAGCACTTGATTGAAGACACAACAGAACCGGTTAAAGGCCTCGACCTACTTAGACGACTCTGGCTGAGAATTAACAGATTTAGAGCAGGACAGGGATGGTGCACTGTTCTCATGCACAGATGGAATTTTGCAGAGTCCCCAATTTGCGTTTGTGGGGAAAATCAAACGATGGATCGATCATATCTTTAGTCATTGCAACAGTCGCCGCTTCTCAGGAAGCTTAGAGGACTTGCACAGAACGTCAGACGAAGCAATCGCGTGGATTAACAGCCTACATCTACTGTTACCAGTGTTTGTTTTTTTTTCTCTGTTTTTCTTTGTATTTCCGGCTTTGTGAAAAATTTTAGTACAAAAAAATATTTCTTAAAATCATTTGTCTTCAACTTGAACGAATTTTTTGTAGTTATTTTTATAAGAAATTGTTCGTAGTTTTTTCATGAATAATAACAAATAATTTGAATCGAATTTAGTTTTAGTCACGCAGGTTTAAGGGATTGTAAAGCAATTCTCAACTTCCATCAGGTTTTTCGATATTTTTTTGTCAGGTCATCCAATGAAGCTTCCTGGGTTTAAGGGATTGTTAGTGAATAATAATAGGATACAACTCATTACGCATTGGTATTACTTTTACTATGAACATGTAAGGTCTTGTTTGAATTATTTTGTCATTGACATGACGCTCAGACATTAACACACCTAGAACAGTTGCGTAATGGAGATAATTAGAAGAGATCAATATTTCGGCATCTAGTGCCAATCTTCAGTCAAGTCATGCACCTTGATATGCTAATGGACGTGATGGACAAAGTGCTGACGTATTTTTTGTCTTTATCCATGCAGATCATTTTTCAGGGCAGTTATAGAGACTTCTTCAGCTGAAAATAGTTAAGAAAAAGTGTTAAAACTTGACCTTTCTTACAAAAGTTGTTCCAGACCGGTGCAACAGCCTTAAACCGGGGAAGTCTTTGCATGGTCTTATAGTAGGGGTGGTATACTAGAACACCCCATACTCAGTTTTTCGGTTCATCGCTGCTTCAAGCAGTAAAGCGTTCCCGAAGTTTTCAACCTAAAATGACTAATAACTCAAGAGTGGGGGAAGGCTCCAAGTAATCCAATGATGAAAAACCTTTGTATCATTGGGGCTTACCATCCCATAAAAGTTCATTTGATGTCATTTCGTTTTACACGAGTTTTACCGAGTTTTACACCATTTTTACCACCCCCTTACATGCACTTACTTAGAGCACCATAACTCCCCCGAGATAACAAATTTTCCAAAAATGAGAAATTACTTTTCTTACTATAGAACAAGGAATCGAATGACACATTCATCGGGAAAAAGTATGACATGTTGTCCCGAAAGTGTACGAAATCGTTCGAAGTTTTCGCATAATTACTCTTAAGTTTGTAAAACCATTATCAACTCTTCGTATGAGGTGAGTAAGATATCCGCACACTCAAATGTAGATGAGTTGTTATCATATGAAAGAAGAATGTTTGGCATTACAGTACTATGGTGATATGAAGAGAGTGTTAACTAATCGGTAGAGTTGTCTCTATTTTATGATTCAAAGAAATTCTTATAGAAATTTCGGGCGCGCACAAAGACCTATAAGAAAATTCGGGCGGGCGTAGAAAAACTCGGGGCATTGGGCCGGGTGGGGATGAAAATAAAGTCCGCCCGCTCACCTCTAGTTTTTCGTGAATATTTCTTTAATGATGACGTTTTTTGTTCAGTGTTGTAGAGAAAAAAGTAGTGAACATTTTTTTTTGTGAAAGTATACCCATACTTTTGCGCGTTGGTGAAACTTACATTATTGATTTTCTTCATCTAATTCTTAATATCTAATAATTTGGGTATACCTGTACCCATTTCAATTCGGGTGTGGATACACCCACACCCATATCAAATAGGTATAGGTATACCCATACCCATTTCAAAATGGGTGTAAGTACACCCATACCCGTAGTGATTAGGATATGGGTATACCTGGTTGGGCTCTGTTGTGGATGTAATTTCATGCACTTAATGATTAAAGCAACATTTACATTGATACGTTCGAGTCTTTTCGTAACATCAATGTTTGTCATATCTGTTCTGATGCATAAGGGTCCCTTGCCAGAGTCCAGAGCCGGAAAAAAACGGCTGGCGGCGGCTCGAGGGTGAAAAATGTGCGGCGGCGGCGGCTGAATTCGGATAGCCGAAAAAAAAATCATGAGCGGCGGCTCTGCCGCGCCGCCGGTCAAATAGTCGGCTGGCGGCGGCTGAAGGCAATAATTTTAATTTTCACTACGTGCTACTTTCAAAATTTATTCGGATCATTTCCGATATTGTGTTTAAAGTGTTTTAACTTTTACAAATTTAATGCGCCGTTTTAAAAGATTTCTTTTTTCCGCTTCAATTGCGACCACAACCATTTAAAGAATTGGGTAAAACATGATCGTATCGTCAGATCGGATCAAAACCCCTTTAACATTGTCAGTACAATTTTGTAAGATTGTCAATTTCAACTAAAACATAAATTGAGAAACGTTCAAAGAATTTACTCTCAAAGTTTCAACGTTTTGGCTTTCATTACATGGGAGCTAGGACTTTCCTTAGACAGATCCGAATTTGGTCCATTCCGAGCCCTATAAGTTTGTACCACGAGGGAGGCCTACTATGTTGTAAAACTTGTTTTCAAAACTTTTTAGCGAATTAACGAACCACTTTCTCTGGACAAACAAACCATCTTCTTTGCGGGTGAACTATAAAGTTTGATGATATGGATGATGGCGTTCACCACCGTATGTGCTTTCATATCCTTTTATATGGCTGTCGTCCTCGCACGCGTGCGCTTGTCGTACGTATTTTTCATTTAAGAAAATAGACTCCAGCCGCCGAGTCAGCCGTTGTCGCCGAGTCGAAAATCTTTGGCGGCGGCGGCGCTGATTTCAGCCGCCAGTCGCCGTTCTTGGCGGCTTATTTTAGCGGCTCTGTGCTCTGTCCCTTGCACATGTTTTTATTGAGAATGTCTCTGACATTTCACAAAAATTATTCTTGTACACAAATTTCCTACACTTACTATTTTCGCAGATAAATCGCCGTGAATTTGAATTTTTCGCAAAAAGGAAAGTATCATACAGCTAGCACAATTTGCAAATGATTCATGTAGAAAATGAAAATGTTCGAAGTTACGCTCAGTACACAAATTCTGAACTTAAGTTTGTCGTTATGGCTTGTACGGCTGATTTTTTGTCCCTCTGTGCATAAGTGGTATACATCACAAAGAATTAAAACTCTTCATCGCTCCGTTCTCTAACGTATTCACCACCTAAATCAGCTAATTTAATTTCTAGTGGTGTAATGTACTATTTTCAGTAAAATTGCAATCAAACAGAATTGTGTTTTTTCGAACGCAAGAAACGATATGTTTTGTTGCAAAGAAACAAAACGAATTTATTATAACAAAACGGAACAGTCCGAACCCTCCACTTCCTTGAGTTTTAGGACAGGTGACACAGAATGCAGTTTGGTGTCAAAAATCTCTTTAGAGATGAGTGGAACCTCTAGAAAATTATTGAAAATTCAATAGTGTCGATCCTGGCACCGTACTGTCTTCTGGGGTTCTAGAGCAAGATTATTCCGAAGGCAACTGCAGTTTGCAGGACGATGTTAGTTGAAAATGTGGGATTGTAAATGATGTGGTAGCCCGTTTGAAATTAAACTTTTTTTCTATCTAAAATAGTCTAAAGACTTCATGTTTTAGGCCGTGGGGAACCTTGCGAATGTCCACCACACAAGTTGAAATGTCCTAATATTTAACAAGAAATCTTTTGATGCGGAAAACTTTCATATATTTTCCTCGTATCAAACCAACCGAACTAACCGTAGCAACATGAGGTGTCGCATTATAGTAAACAGTATCCTTGGTAACATCCATTTCAAACAAAACATTTAATATTTTGTGTACACGACGTTGTGCAATTGTTCTGCTCGAATTTTGTATTTCTTTTCACATAAAAACGAAATTATCGCCAATTTGTTCAAACAAATGTTGATTTAATGAAAGTATCACCGACTTTAATAAATAAAGTTTAATCGAAACTCAAACAATGGCACATAATTCAACGGAGAACTTAATCCAATCGGATAGTTCTACATCAACAGATGAATTAAACAATGGTTCCCATTCACGGTCGTTGGAAAAAGTTTCAAAGAAAATGTTTCACAAAAAGAAAACGGCATTTGTTGGTAGTAATTCGGTTGCATCTCCGTCATCCAGTGTTCAATCGTCTCCACAGCAACACCAGGTTATTGTTGTTGGTACAGCAGATGTTCATGAGCCACCCAAACCATTGCCAAGGAAAAATTTGATGACAACGCGCATTGATTCAATGGGAACGAAAAGAAAGCCCTCTGTAAATGTGGATGATGTCTTGGAATTATCTGTTTCCGGTGAATCTGAATCGAACAATGGTGATGGAAAGGTGAGAGATCAGAATAGAGAGGATATCGAACTTTATGAAATCAAATCACGATCGGAAAGTTCTGGCGCCCGGTCGGACAAAATGGAAGAATCGAAAATGTTTTTTGCTAGAAGTAGGAAGAACACGATTGTAACCAATCTGGATGAAGTATCGGTGAAGAGCTCTGAAGATGCTAATGAATCTTTCGGCGATGACAGGAAACCATTACCTAAGCCTCGGCAATTTGTTCAAACGCAATTTGAAATTGTCCATGAAAGACAACCGAAAATTATAAAAGAAACGCCTGAAAAGGCAAGACAAGACAAGAAGACATCCAACTCAGAAAGTGAAGCATCTACGGAGACGGAGAGTCACACTATCAACGTTAAGAAAGCGAAACAAGTAAGCGAAGAAATGGAAGAAGTTGTCCAAGGAGAAAACACTCTAGCAGGAAACTTGATCGAAAGGCTCATAGGTAAATATGGCGCCAAAGTTTCAATTTTCCAGTGCCCGCCGTCCACTTAGCTGACACATAAAATATTTTGTTTTTTGTGTTAAGGCCCTTCACACTCTCCTCTCCTCATCCAAGCCATTACTAAGAGCTAGATTTCGCCATCAAAGGATTCTACTGGTTTGATCTCTTCTGAATTCCTCAGGTATTTTGTTTTGCTGAACCATATTTCTTAAGAATTCTAAAATTTCTGAGTAAAATGTTTGAAAATTGTGAAAAGTTTGAGATTTTGACGTGTTGATTTCTCGAAATACGTCCCAGGCCCCGGAAGTATATTCCAATTGCGGAAATTTTGTGTTTTTCGACGGTGATACTCAGACTTCTGACGGCCGTAGTTAGTGGAGACATCTCTCAACTCATAGAAATGATAATATGTGGCGCTACGCTGACCGTTCAGATTGACAGGGGTAATTTTTCTGACCTTCAGTTGTTAGGCGGCTTCCAATTTAGAGAAATGATAATAGATGACGCCAGAGGTGAGCGGGCCTAGGTTTTTTCAGGGTTCGCCTGACCCAATGCCCGGTCGAAATCTGATATTTAAAGTCTTCCTTGAAACAGGTCTGATGGGGTTCAGGCCAACTCGAGTCCGAGCTCGCCTGAAAAAATAAAATCGCTTGAAAAACAAAATTTTATTAAATATTTAAAAAAAAGTCATAAGAGTTCACACAAAATACGGCAGAAACTTAAAAACCAAAACAATATCTGACTTCGGACTTCGACGTTACCGTGAGCCATGAATGCAAAGAATGAATTTGGTAAAATTGGATACTCAGATACGCCACTCCTGATTCAAATACCCTTCACAATTCCTTTGAACTTCTAAGTTCCAAAAAACTCTCATCAAAGACTCATCAGTACACTTTGTAATTGAGACCATGTGTATTTTGGCACAATTAACAATTCAATGATTTCAAACAACGAACAATATGTTCTGAACAAGCGGTTAGATGACATAGCATTTAGGACGGCTTAGCCGAAAAAGTTCTGGTTCGTTACCTATAGCGGCCGACTGTACTTATTTTCAGAGTATGTACTTTCTTGATCTTCTATGTACTTTCTTGATCTGCGTACTTTTGTTTGTTCAACATCTGTACTTAATGTACTCCTTCTTACCAATTTATGTTTTCCCTAGGTTATTTTTATCGAAATTTAGCTACAGTGACACAATCATAAGATTGTGCAGCTCTTATGTTTACCTTTTATCTCTCTTTTCACGTATTTGCTTGGATTTTTCTCATGTGAAAACGAATTTTTGACGTTTAGACGAAAAGTTGCACAATCTTACGATTTGGTCACTGTAGAATCCAAAAATTTAAGATCTCAACATTCGTCTGAAAATCACACAATTTGATAAAATCGTCTTCGGCTCAGGCTGCAACTCTCGCATACTGCTTTCATCAAACTACGAATACCGCATTCTTTGACAATTTTTCAACAAAAACAAAAATACTTCAATGTTTCTAACAGTGTATACAACACAACAGGCCTATTTTTAATTCATTAAGTTCTTGGTGAAATTACGAAATGTCAAAGTTTTCTGGAAATTTTATGTCCTGTAGAGATTGGAATTTGTCGTAGCCAGCCATCTTGGTAATTGGCGTGTACTAAATTAGAACAGAGAAAAAGCGACAGCGTGACAAGGAAGTTTTGATCGAAATTGAGAAGTTTGGCAATCGGAAGGAGACTCGGAACTTTTACCGGAAAGTGAACGAATCCAGAAACGGTTACAGTCAACAACCTTTGCTGTGTAAGGACAAGCATGGATTGGTCTTAGAAGATGAGGAAAGGTGCATTGCGAGATGGGCTGAGTACTTTAAGGAACTGCTTAACCCGAACAGACCGCTCAACCGAGACGACGAAAACGACGAATTGCCATTTCAGACTGCGCAACCATACATAGAAGAACCAACGATGCAAGAAGTTGAAGCTGAAATTTTAAAGCTAAAAAATTTCAAAGCCCCGGGGACTGACAACCTACCCGGTGAACTTTTCAAGAACGGCGGCAACGCGCTATGTATGGAGATGCACGAGCTCATCATACGCATATGGAATGACGAGGAGTTACCGGAAGAGTGGAAGACCAGCATACTTTGTCCCATATACAAAAAAGGTGACAAATTGGAGTGTGGCAATTTTCGAGGAATCGCTCTGCTGAATATTGCTTACAAGATATTTGCAAATATTCTATATCAGCGCCTTCATCCATACACGGAATCTACGATAGGTGAATACCAAAGTGGTTTTCGTGTAGGTCGTTCAACATCGGACCAGCTGTTTAATATCACACAGATCTTGGAGAAGTGCAAGGAGTAAAACATTGAAACACACCATTTGTTCGTTGACTTCAAGGCAGCCTATGACAGTGTTAGAAGAAGTAAGCTATGGAGAGTCATGGAGGAGTTCGGAATTCCCAACAAACTGATCTCGCTAACGAAGTTAACACTAAACGGAGCTAACAGCCGAGTAAGGATCCGCAATCAAATGTCAGAGACTTTCGACATTGAGGAAGGCCTACGTCAAGGAGATCCTCTTGCAACGCTGCTTTTCAATTTAACACTCGAAGCAGCTGTTCAAACCATGGACTGGACATAGACTCCAGCGGCACCATTTTCTCCAAGTCCAGTCAGTTGCTTGGTTTTGCAGATGACCTGGACATTATTGGCCGAACTATGGATGTTGTTAAAGATAAGTTTATGGCCTTGGGTTGAAGGTCAATGACGGAAAAACGGAATACATGATCATCCCACCTACGAATCGATATCGGGAAGATAACGTAACGATCGACACACACACATTCAAAATGGTCAATAAGTTCGTATACCTTGGATCAGAGATGAACATATACAACGACATTTGCGGACGAAATAAAAAGGCGAGTAACTTTGGGCAACCGGAGTTATTACAGCCTGCTGAAAATTCTAAAGTCCAAGTCAGTAAGCCGAAATTCAAAATGCGCACTTTATAAAATTGTGATCAGACCGGTAGTTACGTACGGTTCGGAGTCGTGGTGCTGGACACAGAAAGATGAACAATCTCTGCATACGTTCGAGCGAAAGGTATTGCGTACAATATTTGGACCAGTATTTGACCGAAAACTGAACCGATGGCGCAGACGATATAATCACGAGCTCATAGAGCTTTTTGGAGAGCCCGACATAGTCAGAACAACAAAAATAAATAGACTACGTTGGCTCGGTCACGTACAACGAATGAATGAACATCGTATTCCAAAAAAAATTCTGAAGCCCAAACCTGAAGGCAAAAGGAGTGCAGAACGACCCAAGTGCAGGTGGAGCGACGCTGCTTTTGCCAACTTAAGAACTGTGGGAGTAACCAGCTGGGAGACGTTAGCTGCAGATAGGCCCGGTTGGAGAAGCATGTTGGAGAAGGCCAAGACCCTTAATGGGTTGTAGTGCCGGTAAAGTAAGTAAGTAAGTAAATTAGAACAGAGGGTGACTTTTCAAAAACGGCTTTTCTGATGACATACGAAGGTGCGGAATGGCTCCAAAAAATGTCCTCAATTTGTCCTTTTAGGGGAACATTTTAATTAATTGCTTTACAGTAACTAATACTATGTAATTTAGTACACGCCAATTACCAAATGTCTGGCTACGACAAATTCCAATCTCAGAATACTTTGACATTTTGTAATTTCACCTAATTTCTTCAAATTCACGAAATTTCTTTAAAATTCATTAATTAAGGAATTTAATGGATTTCTTCACGATATTAATGAACTTTAGCGAATTTTAATGAATTTTTGGATAAAAAATTCATTAAAATTCTTTCATAATTCATTGAAATTCGTTGAAATTCATTAATTGTTTGAAAAAATAGGCACTGGTATACATCAAAAACCTTCTGGTCTCATTTGGTAAGCGAATATTATGATTTTGGTATTTGGAGTGATGAAAATGCTACTAAAACATATGCAAGGGACCCGTACGTATCAGAATAGATGTAGCAAACATAGTTGATGATACGAAAAGACTCGAATGTCTGTCTGTCACCGCGATAACTTGAGTAAAACTCAACCGATTTTCAAAAAAAAAATTTACCCTGAAAGCTAATTGAAATAACTTTTATGGGATTGAACCTGCGCACTGTCGGCGCAAGGGCCGCCGAGCTAGGGCCTTTTAAGTGGTTTTTGGTCTTTTGTACATAACTCGAGTAAATCTTTTCCGATTTTTATAATTGTTTTTTTTAATCGACAGGTCTATGAAAGCCCTACTATTTGTAGAAGAAACTTTTTTGAGATTGGGCCCTAGGATATAGCTAGGGTACTAAAAACGAGTCTCTGCTAGTGCTCTACAAGTTTTTTGTACATTACTCCAGTAAATCTCTTCCGATTTTCAAATTTTGTTTAATCGAAAGTTCTAGAACTGTCTCCCGTTTTATGGAAGAAAATGTTTTGATTAGAGACCCTTGGATTCAGTCAGGACCCTAAAACTGAGTTTCTACTAGGGCACAACGTGTTTGCTTGGATAAATCCTAACTGATTTTGTTTATTCTTTTTCTATTTGAAAGGTAATCGAGTACCGAATTATATTCAAAAACAGATTTGGACCCGGTGCCTGTGCTTAGGGCTGAAGTGGGCCTCAGGCCTGTCCTAAGGTCGGCCCTAACCAAAAAATTTTTTTTTGCTATGTTGCAGAGCAAATTGAGAGAAACATTTTTGTCTATGGAAGTATGTGTCTGAGACATTTCCTTATGGCCCTAGGTCGGTCCTAGTTCAGCCCTAGACAAAAAAATGGTTTTTTTATTTGTAGAAAAAATTGAGATAAACATTTTTGTCTATTTGGGGACAATTTTGTACTTTGTACTTTACACCGTTTCTTCGGACGGGTTTTTCAGTATTGCCCTCTCGGCAATTTCTAATACAATTTAATGTGGACGTAAGGCAATATTTACTTAAATACGTTCGAGTCTTTCCATAACATCAACTCTGTTTGCTACATCTATTCCGATACGTACGGGTCCCTTGCATAAGTTTTATAGTAGCAAAGTACTCTTTTTCATTCAAAAAGAGTTGGCCGCTTTATCGTTATCATCTTCCGAATTAAAATGTTAGATAGCAATCTATTTAGCTCCCACTCCACTCGTTCCTTGAGTCTTTCGAATTTTGGTGTTTCTTTTTCCTTCGCAGCACTCGAAGCTGACCCAACGGTCGAATCATTCCGTTTTGTCCTGCTTGTGATCGTATTTTTTCATAAAATTTATAAAAAAAGTAAGGGCCGGACCAAGAATTTTTTTTGTCTAGACCCGCCCTAGTCCTAGCCCGATCCGACATTTGGGATTTAAAGACCGAGCCCGAGCAGGGCCGGATACAAACTCGGACGGCCCGGCATTCTACACTGACAGTTCAGATGGCTTTATGTTTTTTGACCCAAATATATTGTTCTAGGCATTTACATACACTCGAGTAGCGAGCTTAAGTACGACTACAATATTTATAGACCAATGGTACGTTGTTCCATCGTTGATGCCACCACTGGCCAATTGCTACAACACCAAAAAACAAATGGAACATTACAAATAGATCAGAAAAATATAATTCAGCCGATCAGTACGAAAGGATGCCATTTCGCAAGTTCCAAGTAATTACTTTTTGATAAATTCTTTAAATTCTCTTTCACCTACTATACAATAGAATATATATAATGTAGCCATATTATCCATTGCTGGATGAGGCCTCCCAATTAGGGGTATTTAGCCATGAAACACCACGCGGGCCAGTGCGGGTTGGTGAGTGTGGACCACATGCTTAACGTGAATTCCGAACCACGCCTATAGGCTAGCAACCCCATAGGATTTCTTTCAGTGCTAATTATTTATATCTCCGCCTAAAGTTATACTTTTAGACTCAGATATTTTGTACACAGAATTCATCGTGAATGGGTTGCGTCATTCATGTCATTCTTCTGTGTACGGTTCGTTGAGGGCACTAAATTCCTCAACTACCCGTGTTGGGAAGCTTGGGTACACTTAGGAACGTTGCTTTCATGCTAGACATTGAAGAAAAATCCTATACAGAATTTGCCTTCACGGGGATTGAACCCGGGTTTTCTTGGTGGAAGGCCAGTACGCTACCACTGAGCCAACCCGTTCCTTTTCTACAATAGAATATAGGGTAAGAATAACCGCAGTTTTCGATCACAAGTTTTAAGGATCAAAGTAATAAGTAACGCGTTTGTGTCTTTCATATCATGTAGAATGTTAGGTATCTTATCAATGAAAAAATCTGGCATTTTTTGCCTGCATTTAAGTGATATTTGTTTTACGAAGGGAGAAAATAGGAATTTTCATCAATTCTATCGAGTTGGTATATCATAAATCTACACTCGCGAGCCCAGGGAACTACATTTTTCTCCACGAAACAAAACATCTATTCGTAGTAACGTTACTACAAACAAAAACAAGTCCACAAACGGACAAAAAATATAAGAAAATTTTTTTTCGTAGACTGCGGAACCATATATCACAACAAAAACCCTTTTTAAAAGGGAACAACTGACATCAATTTGGGTGACGCTCACAGCTTTGGGGCGCAAAAAATTCTTTTGAAATATTTTCAATTTTGATTTAAAAAATGCGTCACAAATGCCGGACCCCCCAATGTTATAGTTTTTCTGCTTTTGTTGTGATATCAGTTCTTTTGGAAGTAGAAAACAATTTTTTTCGACGAATTATACAGCATTTTTTCGCCTTTGCCCAATCGAAGCTCGGCTGCTACTACTTTCATGGGCGAAATTTATCCTCTCAACTTCCTCTACTACATATAAAAAGTTTTTTTTTGAGCCGCCGCCGCTGCCGCTGAACCGAAGCGCAGCGCCTAATACTTCAATGGGCTATAATGATCCCCTCAACTTCCTCTACAATATATAAATTTTTTTTTGAGCCGCCGCCGCAGCCAAACCGAAGCGCGGCGGCTACTAATTTCAGAAAGTAGTTTTTCATACAAGTGCCAATGGAAATCACTAACTAACTAACAAAGTAACGTAGGATATTTGCATTAACTTTGGCTTCTATGAAATAGCACATTTTGTATGGAAAACGACCATTTTCTAAAGGTCATACCTCCGGATCCACTGGACCGATTTTTAGAGTAAAATATCGAATTTAATCAGAATTTTACGTAGATTCCGAAAAACTAAGGCTCATGAAGATACAACGCAAGGGAAAAAATCAAAATCTAGCTGTATATATGGTTCCGAAGTCAACGAAAAAATTTTTTCTGAATTTTTTGATCGTATGGGGACTTGCGCAACGGGCGCATTACTACCGCGCGCCCATGATTAATGTATGATTTTGCGATAGAGTGATACTGTATCGTGTCATGAGCTCTGCCTCCTCAATCCCGCGCCTGTGGTGAACTTAAATACGCCTGCGGCGCTCTTCATTGCTTCAGATGTGTTTGGGACTGTGCCCTTTAAACCCCGCAATAGGGGGATAATCCCTCACTGCTCCTCACCCCTTCCGAGTGCTGTCGCTTTTTCGATTATAACAAATCCTTTTTTTTCTGGAAGGTAATTGAAAAACTGAAAACGGAATTGAATTTGGTTTTTTGTCTCTGCAAAATTAGCACGGAAATGGCTCCTCAAGGTTTTGAATAAAATATATGGACTTGCAGAAATCACGAAAAAGAGTTGGTGAATATTGGTTGAGTGATCAGAGCTGTACGATTCTTAGTGTGGGATTAAATCGCGTTACCCTACACTGTACTGCCACAAATCGCATATTTTACTTAGAGACGTCATCAAATCAGAGAATTTCATATATTTTCTCTCTCGAAATTCACTCTCTAAAGGGATCATTATATTGAGTGCGATGCGAATCGCATCGCGTAAGGTTTTTGTGAAAGCTCAACTTGTTTGTCAAAAATGTTTGTTCTGTCAAGTTGAGCTTTCACAAAAACCTTACGATTCGCATCGCGCTCAATATAATGACCTCATAAGTTAAATATGCGATTATACTGACGTACTGGTCGTTGGTGGTTTTTCATGAATATTCCTCTAACGATGAAGTTTTCAGTGTATTGTTGTAGAGTCGAACTACTTTGTCCATAGACGTATGGGTCCTACGTCCTATACCTCTCCTTAGGACCTTAGGTAAGTCTTAAGAAAATTTTTTTTGCTATGTTGTGGAGTAAATTGAGGAGAACTTTTTCGTCTTAAAAAAGTCTTTAAAAAATTGGTGCCGATCGGTTTTTTATGAAGTCTTTTTTATGAAGTTTTTTTTATGAAGTGAGTTACTTAGTTACTAGTTTCCGTTGGCACATGTATGAAAAAGGACTTTTTTGGCTACCGCTCGAAAACGGCTGGATAACTTTTGTTGACATTTTGCAGAGACCTTCGGGAAGGGATTCTACGTCATATGAGATTTTAAAAAAGCGGGGGAACCGGCCTCGTTTGGGAGCCAGGGCTTTTAGAAGGCGCCATGCAAAGCCCACATTTTGTATGAGGGGGTGACCGCCAAAATGGCGGAAAATGAGCGGGGGCTCAAAAAAAACCTTTGATATGTTGTAGAGGAAAATAACTGATATCGCAACAAAAACGCTTTTCAAAAGGGAAATGTGACGCAAGTCTTCGTCCCTTCTTCCAAAACAACTGATATGATGGGTGACGCTTAGAGCTTCGGAACCCAAAAAATTCATTTGAAATATTTTCGATTAAAAAAATGCGTCACAAATGCCGGACCCTCCCAATTTAATAATTTTTCTGCTCTTTCAAATTTCACACCAGAAAAATTTTGCTTTGCGCGATGTATATAGTACGGGTAGCCAAATTTTTGCGTAATTTAATTTAAGCGTCACACAGTAGGCTTATCCGTTATATTCATGTTCAAAAATCTACTCCGCGGCCTCACATAGAGATGGCGTCATTACTTCAGAATTTTTGTTAACATTCAGTAGTACCACCCTTTACTTGTCTACAGCCAAAATTTCCTGACATTTGGTGCCATAGTTTTCGAATTACTGTCAATAGAGTGACGCAGGTTTTTGTTGTTCGTAAAAAATGGAAAATAATGAATTCCATGTGTTGATTAAACATTGTTTCTTAATGGGAAAAAATACGGTGCAAAGCAAAGAATGGCTGGATAAGTGTTATGGCACATCTTCTCCGTCGTATACAATGGTCAATAAGTGGCATGCTGAATTTAGACGAGGTAATACAAGCACCGATGATGCCCCACGTTCAGGACGTCCAAGTGAAGCAGTTACTGAAGAAAACATCAAAAGAATCCATCGTATTGTTTTGGCTGATCGGAAAGTTAAAGTTAGTGAAATAGCTGACATCCTCAAAATATCAACAGAATGGGTGCGACACATTTTACACGAGTATTTGGACATGAAAAAGCTTTCTGCGCGATGGGTGCCGCGTTTTTCTAACAATTGATCGAAAGCAGCACCGTCTTGACGATTCAGAGCGTAATTTAGCTTTGTTCGAGCGTAATCCAACGGAGTTTTTGCGTAGATTTGTCACGATTGATGAAACGTGGATTCATTACTATACACCAGAGTCCAATAGACAGTCTGCAGAGTGGTTAGAAATTGGTCAAAGCCGACCGAAGCGCCCAAAGGCACAGCGTTCTGCAGGCAAGGTTATGGCCACGATTTTTTGGGATGCGCATGGCATAATATTTATCGACTATTTGGAGAAAGGAAAAACAATAACTGGCGAGTACTATGTCACATTATTGGAACAGCTCGACAACGAGATCAAGAGAAAACGACCGCATATGCAGAAGCGCATTCATCCATAAAAGCAACTGTGAAACTGGACTCTTTGGGCTATGAATTACTCCACCACCCACCTTACTCTCCAGATCTGGCCCCCAGCGACTACTATTTGTTCCCAAACTTAAAAATATGGCTACAGGGAAAAAGATTTTACTCTAATGATGAGGTGATACCCGAAACAGAGGCCTATTTTGCAGGGTTGGAGAAATCCTATTATACCAAAGGTATCCAAATGTTGCAGGACCGTTGGACTAAGTGCATTTCCCTTCAGGGAGACTACGTTGAAGAATAAAATTAATTTCATATGTAAAAGTTAGTTCTTTCATTGCAAGGCCGCGGACTTTTCACCCCATGTAGTATATCTCGTGAAATATTCACAATTTAAATCTAAGAATTCTTAAAACGTGATTTAAGAATGTTCAAAAATGTCGGGAAAAATATTTGTGCATGTAGGCCGCAGATTAATAGTCGTATGGTTGTTAGACAAAGTGACAGGTTTGATTTCTCCCCATACATAACCTCAAAAAAATATATTTTCCATATTTTCGTCAGAAACTTGTCGAAATCAGTTGTAAACGTTAAAGTAATTCATAATAAGTCGAAACGACCCTAGTCCGACGAAAAAAAGATGAATTTCTTGGTTGGTTCTTTGATTTTGATACTGACTGTCTTTGGGTCTCAGAGCGCTGAACAACAATTCGCTTCAAAACCACTGGGAAATTCATCCCTTTTTCGTCGGACTAGGGTCATTTCGACTTATTATGAATTACTTTAACGTTTGCAACTGATTTCGACAAGTTTCTGACGAAAATATGGAAAATATATTTTTTTGAGGTTATGCATGGGGAGAAATCAAACCTGTCACTTTGTCTAACAACTATACGACTATTAATCTGCGGCCTACATGCACAAAAATTTTTCCCGACATTTTTGAACATTCTTAAATCACGTTTTAAGAATTCCTACATTTAAATTGTGAATATTTCACGAGATATAGATTTTTGAACATGAATATAACGGATTCGCCTACTGTGCGTCACCCAAATTGATATCAGTTATTTTGGAAGAAGGGACAAGTACTGGCGTCACATTTCCCTTACAAAAGAGGTTTTTGTTGTGATTTCAAATACTCAAGGGTCAAGTGAACATTTAGTTAACTTAGTTCGAGTCCTTTTGCAACATCTGTTCTGTTTGCCACATATTCTGATGCGTACGGGTCCCTTGCATATGTTTTTAAATTGTAGTTGCCACTACTCCTTCCCCCCTAAATCATTCTAATATTTTATGAATAGCCTCATCTGCTCGGCATTTACATCATTGAAGAATTGTGTAAGTAAAAGTACATAAGGAAGGAAGGAAAGAAACTTTAAAGTTATCAAAAATTCAGTAATATAATTAATATAAATGTTATGCTAAAGACATAAATTAGTGATTCTTATCACATTCCACAAAGTTTATCTTAAAACTTCACTTTTTAAATTTTTCAAACGCAAAAGAGAATTCAAAACTTTTTAGTGGACTTTTCGTTGAGCGCTTTTTTCTTCATTGATTTCCTTTCCATTTGTCATCAAAATCGCAAAATATTTCTTCAAAAACTTGGAAAGGACTTTTAAATGTCACGTAAATTTTTCGTTTTCTCAAATAAAAATGTTCTTCAAAATAGTTTACGGTCTGGCAGCATATCTGCAACGGAGGCAGTTACAGTTAACGTCCGTCTTCAACCTTCTAAAATGCTGACACCTTCTTACTCTTTTTACCTGAAACGGATTTTTTGCTTTAAAATTTGTGAAATTTTCCTCAAGGCTTTGTATTTGGCTTAGGGTCAGAAAAAGAGTTGAGTAGAAGAGTGTGAGTGATCATGGCAGGCAGAAGGAAGCCCAATTTTCTACCTAATGTCAACTTAGTTTCTTTTCTTACATTAAAATTTGCTTAAGAGACGAGAGAGGTGCTTCTTACACAGTGCATTCGTAAATGTTAGGATAAATTGCTTCATTGGGTGAATGCTTTTTGGCAGACCTTACATTCGTAAGGCTTTTCTCCTAAATGCGAAGAGAAAATTGTTGTTGACGACAAGTTCTTGCAATTGAAAATTTATATTTTTACCCGAATGAATGCGCAAATGTTTTCTCAAATTGGTTGATAGGCTGAATGCCTTTTGGCAGACCTTACATTCGTAAGGCTTTTCTCCTAAATGCGAAGAGAAAATTGTTGTTGACGACAAGTCCTTGCAATTGAAAATTTATATTTTTACCCGAATGAATGCGCAAATGTTTTCTCAAATTGGTTGATAGGCTGAATGCCTTTTGGCAGACCTTACATTCGTAAGGCTTTTCTCCTAAATGCGAAGAGAAAATTGTTGTTGACGACAAGTCCTTGCAATTGAAAATTTATATTTTTACCCGAATGAATGCGCAAATGTTTTCTCAAATTGGTTGATAGGCTGAATGCCTTTTGGCAGACCTTACATTCGTAAGGCTTTTCTCCTAAATGCGAAGAGAAAATTGTTGTTGACGACAAGTCCTTGCAATTGAAAATTTATATTTTTACCCGAATGAATGCGCAAATGTTTTCTCAAATTGGTTGATAGGCTGAATGCCTTTTGGCAGACCTTACATTCGTAAGGCTTTTCTCCTAAATGCGAAGAGAAAATTGTTGTTGACGACAAGTCCTTGCAATTGAAAATTTATATTCTTACCCGAGTGAATGCGCAAATGTTTTCTCAAATCGCTAGAATTGCTGAATGCCTTTTGGCAGACCTTACATTCGTAAGGCTTTTCTCCTTAATGCCAAGAGAAAATTGTTGACGACAAATCTTTGCAATTGAAAATTTAAATTCTTACCCGAATGAATGCGCAAATGTGTTTTCAAATGACCTGATTGGCTAAATGCCAATTGGCATACCGTACACTTGTAGGGCTTCTCTCCTGCGAAATAAAAATGTTATTGAAAAGTTGACATTTCTCCCAGAATTTTGAAAAAGCTGATGGCTCTCAGTACTTACCAGAATGCGTACGTAAATGACGAACCAATTGATGCTTATAATTAAATTAGCGATGGCACACATCGCAGGTGTACGTTTTTATGTCTAAAATCATAAAAAATTTCATATGTGCGACAGAGAAATGGCAAAGATAGCTCACCGTCTTCCTTACGTCTATGACCCCCTTGGGTGTCCTTCCTTTTGCCTTTCGATTTTAAGATCCTTATGTTACGATGTTCGCGAGTCGCACCTGCCCTTTTTCCGTTTCTACGACTCTGAACCACAAGATGAAATTAGAGAATTTAATCTAACGGAAGTAGGCTCCGATGCCTTCAAACCTGGAAAGAAGACTTTCACTTACCTGCAGAAAATTAGTATCCACCAATTCTGTGGAACTGTTGTAGCTGTTACGTTGCATTCCTCGCCTTGAGGTAAACGTTTCTCGGAGATCTCCTCTGCCCTGAAATCATATTCAAAGTTTCATTCCACCGCATTCGGAAGTTATTCTTATTCTTACGATGTAGGAACTGTCGCTGCTTCAGCAACACAAAATTCTGCATTTCTCGAATGCTCTTCCGCGCCATCTTGGCTTATTGATGGTTTCTCAACCTAAGGAGAGGAATCAAAAGTTGATGGCGTGTTGTAAAGATCGATCATGGGAACTTACCATTGAAGGTTGTCGAAGACTATCCCATATGCTTCTCACTTCATTTTGCAGTTCTGCAATTAATTTGTTATTCTGTTCGAGTTGAAAGACTAGCGAATTTTGAAGCTCACAAC
Source organism: Pseudolycoriella hygida (assembly GCA_029228625.1). Lineage (NCBI taxonomy): Eukaryota > Metazoa > Arthropoda > Insecta > Diptera > Sciaridae > Pseudolycoriella > Pseudolycoriella hygida. The sequence continues at coordinate 20,690,723 of CM055403.1, read as the reverse complement.
ATGATCTACATGTTATACATGTTAGTTGATATGTGTCTTGATCCCTGCCTGACAGTGAGTTCAAATTAACGTCCGGCTGTTTAATTTCACTGTCAACTTTCTTCAGAGTACGGGCTACTCTTTGGTCTAGCGACGATTGCAATCCTGGATCGACATAATCAAAGATGTCAAATGAGGGATTTTCGATCAGAAAGTCTCCCACCATTTGATCCAGCCAGGAATCGTCGCCTTCACTGTTATTTCCGAAAGGACCAATAGGAGCTTTGACTTCATTATTTCTGGCATCTTCCTCCAGTTTTTCTATCTCCGCTAGCACTTCATCAGGAATTCCTTCGTCAAGGACTTTTGACTTCTGCTTAAAAAAAGACAAATTGTTTTGTAAAAACCAAAAGCAAAATAACTTTTTGAAATAAAGCTAGCGATCAAGAATCTCTTAATTTTCTGAAGTTTTCTTAACAACACGTGGCGTGGTATGTACTGAACCTCATTAATGCAATTTTCTTTATTTCAATCTTTGAAAAAAACGTTTATCAAAAACTTACATTAATTTTGCTTCAATAAATAGAAAAAACAATAAAAAATAGAAATGACTTAACGAAATAAATACATTTTTTCACTGAAACACTCAACATAGAACAAGGAACAAAGAACAAAAATGAATGACGGTCACACAGAGTCTTTTCCGAAACTGAATAAAATTCTGGGTCAGTTAAGCAAACTGAGGGAAGTACCAGATTTCTAACCCTTTGTTCTTTAATGAAATGAAAATCTGAATGTCTCGCGCGCTATTAATTTTTAGCGACGTTTTCATGCCTGGGATAACAAAAAGACAAGATGAGAGATTACAGAAAGGTAACATTGTGAAGGCTTTAAATGTTAGTGGGGTAGTGTCATGTAAAAATGTAAAATTTCCAGAGATGAAGCGCTTGTAGTAAAATTAAATTTCGTTTTTCACATCCCTGACATGGGTGGATTTCTTTTGGTGGAATAAATTGTTCTTGAACGATGCGAGTCTGCTCACATAACGAAACTCAAACAAAACCGCCTTCATTTCAAGTTGAGACGGAACGTAATTCTGATATCTGTGAGCTTGCAGCTTCGACATGGAAGATATTTCCTTAAAATGAAATGATCACATTGGTGATTAACGAGAAAACCAAATTTTTAATGTTAGACATATGCAAGGCACCCGTACGTATCAGAAGAGATGTGGCAAACAGAATAGATGTTGTAAAAAGACTCGAACCTATCGAAGTAAATATTGCCTTAACTCTTGAGTGTATACGTCAACATTAAATTGCACTGGACGAAAGGGCAATATCGAAAAACACGAGGGATTAATTTTGTGAAATGAGCCAAACTCAAGAGGGTGTTTTTAAGCAAAAAGCTTTGAAAACTGTTTTTTGACGAATGCAGAAGGCGAGGTATACAACTACAAGAGTCAAAATACAGTTTTTAAAGCCAGTTGCTTAAAAATACACGAATGAGTTTGCGAGTGTCACGAAATTATCCATTACTTATTAAGCATCCCCCACTGTATGCTGTTTTACTCGGTGTCCCAACCGAAAACGCGTCATTACATGCAGATATACATGTAATGAGAAGTTTCCGGTGGGGGCTACATGTAATGAATAGCATGTAATGAATAATTGTCGTGGGGCGCACATATACATGTAATGACAAGTTTTCGGTGGGATAACGAGTAAAGAAATATTCACGAAGAACGACCAAATATCGTGGTCTTTGGGTGGTGAGCCCACACTAAGGACATTACAGCCCGAACGACTCAACAGATTTTCTATCATTTATATTTCGTGACTTTCTGATGTCCATACCTTTTATTTGAAACCTTCCATAGCGACTTCCGTTCTTATTTCGCAGAGATATAAGTGATAAGCGAACGGGCTAGCTCAGTGGTAACGCACTGGATTTCCACCAAAAATATCCGGGTTCAATCTTTGTGACTACAAATTCTGTATAGGATTTTTCTTCAATGTATAGCATGAAAGTAACGTTCCTAGGCACACCCAGATTTCATAATTTGGGTAGATGTGAATTTGGTGCCGCAACGAATCGTACATGGAAGAATGACAAATATGACGTCACCCATATTCTATGAATTCTGTGTACAAATATCTGAGTCTAACTTTACAACATGGACATATAATTAGCACCAGAAGAAATCCTGATGGTAAAATGCTAGCTTCCGTTAGGCGTGGTTCGGAATTCGTGTTAAGCATGTGGTCGAAAAAATGCCTGCCGGTGAAACACATTGATGGGTTGAACCGACATTCTAAGCTCAACTAGTTTCCGACCTAGTACATCATAGAAGGCACTAGGTTTGTGTGCAATTTACCACTGACACTGTAAAAAAAAACTTCGGTAACGAAGGGATCTCTAAGAAGAATCCATATGAGCCAAAGCTCACAAATATTGCGGAACTCGTAAAATAAAATGATCTAGCCTCTGACCCGGACAGGTTGTAACGGCGGATTATTGTTATTATAAGTGAATAAGTTCCACAAACCTTCGAAAAACCAGGTTTTTGACCACTTTTTCGACCGTAACATCGAAAGCTTTCGACCGATTTTGCCTAAATTCAATCCCAATTTCAATTTTTCGATTATCTTTCAGGAAAGAAAAAGTTTTTGAAAATCGGATAAGATTTACTCGATTTATGTAGAAGAAACACGTTGTGCACTAGTAGAGATTTAGTTTTAGGGCCCTAACTGATGTCTAAAGCTCAAAACTCCAAAAAGTTTCTTCTATAAATTGTCGGACATACACAGATCTTTCAAACAAAAAAAAATTATGAAAATCGGAAAGGATTTGCTTGAGTTATGTACCAAAAAGCACTTAAACGGCCTGAGTTCATTGGCTCTTGGGTCGACAGTGCCCAGATTCAATCCCAAAGAAATATTTTTCAGTTATCTTTCAGGGAAAAACGTTTTTGCAGATCGTACGGGTCTACAAAATGGCCGTCCGTCCGTCCGCCTGTCTGTCTGTGTACACGATAACTCCAGTAAAACTGAACCGATTTTCAAAAACTTTGTTTTGCATGAAAAGTAATCGAAAATCTTTTTTGGGATTAAATCTGGGCACTGTCGGGCCAAGGGCCGCCGAGCTAGGGCAGTTTAAGTGGTTTTTAGTCTTTTGCTCATAACTTGAGTAAATATCTTCCGATTTCCGTAATTTTTTTGTTTGAAAGGTCGGGGTATGCCCGACAATTTATGAAAGAACCTTTTTTGCTTTGGACTCAGCCAGCGCCCTAAAATTACGTCTCTACTAGGGCCCAACGTTGTTTTTTCTTCATAAATCGGGTAATTCTTATACGATTTTCACAATCGTTTTCTTTCCTGAAATATAATCAGAAAATTGATTACGAGATTGAATTTGGGCAAAATCGGCTGAAAACTTTCGAAGTTACGGTCGAAAAAGTGGGGAAAAACGTGGTTTTTTGAAGGTTGGTGGCACTTTTTCACTTACATCACTGCGAAATTAGAAGGGAAACCGCTCTTCAAGGTTTTGAATGAAAGACATGGACATCAGAAAATCAAGGAAATTAAATTTGTGAAAATGTGTAGAGTGGTTCGGGTTGTAGAGTCCTCAGTGTGGGACCAACTCACGCCACGCGACCACATACATATTTTATGATTTTTCGTGAATATTTCTTTAAATATGAGGTTTTTTGTGCGGTTTTGCGCCTCTCTTAAGCGCTCTAGGTCGGTTTTAAGATCGGCCCTAGTGCAATTTTTTTTCCCATTTTTTTTAGAGGTTTAGAGAGGTTTTTGCGCCGTTTCTTCGGGCGGGTTTTTCAATATTGCCCTTTCGGAAATTTCCAATCCAATTTGGCAACATTTCGAATCTTTTTGCAACATCTATTCTGTTTGCCACATCTGCATATGTTTTTATTGCTCCTACTCCTAGGTCGAAATTCGACTGGTTACAAACGTCGTGGTAAAAGCATAAGACCCCTTTTCGAAGAACTTCGTTCTGTTCTTCGTACGGGTCTAAGAATGGTTGAGTCCCATTGGTAAGGTTAAGACACGTCGGGCTGCCATTCACAGTATTTGGGACATCTTACCAATCTTCCTCGTTTTACTCGTCGCTTACATGCCTCTTCTTTAGTAATTATTATTTCTCTTATACGTTTCTTTGTATTGCACCCAAGGAGTACTTGCTATTGGCTTTAACATTGCCTTACATCATTTTTTGATCCCAGGCTTTCTAGTCGAAAATGCAGTCTTCCACTTGTTGCAACCTTTTGAAGGCTGCGCACTTCGGATTCAAGATCCAGTAGTTTCATGCACTTGAGGAAGGATCATTCTAGTGCATGAAAGAACTATAATTGCTGAATGTATTGGAGATTCTCTGAACTTCACCTAATGATGATTTTTCCTGAATTTTTTGCTCTGTTCCCTGTAAATGAAATAGTCATTTACATCGCAACGCCTACTCGTTTTCGCGTGGTGTATTGGGTTTTTCATGCTGGCTGAGAGAACCGAAAGTACTTTGAGGCTCTCGTAAGAGGGCCGAAAATACTTTCGTTTCTCTCAGCAAGCATGAAAAGCGAATTTTTCTCCTAGGGTTAGAAAGCGAAATTTAAGGAGGTTTTCCTTTCTAGGGCAATTTAGGATATTTTATAGTTATTTACATAACTAGGGATGGAAAGTTGAAAAGTTGAGGTTTCGTGTGAATTTTGTTGATCCGAGGCAAAGCCGTGAGGTCCATAATCACACAACTGGCTTTTGACACTTTAGCATGTAAACCTTATTGTGCTACGGATAAGAACATTTCTAACGTTGTTCCGGTTTCATCATTTTACGTGTAAATTTGTATACTTCGAATAGTCCAAAATCAACCGATCAAAAGAGGACGCACTAAATTTTTAATTTACGATTAGAGACAAAAAAGATTCGTAAGTAGCACCACTTGCGCTACATTGCGTTTGTATTAGCGACGAAAACTGTTAGCGACACTCATATTCGCACTCTTTGTCAAAATAATCTCGATGATTCTAAATTAAAGGAATGTTTTTGTTGTAATTTCTAGTCCATTCCACTGCCAATGGGAACAATTGCTAATGATTGACGAAAGCATTACACACATCATGAAAGAAAACATTTTAATATTTTTCGAAATTTTGGATTCTCCGACGGTTGAGACAAAAACGTTTTTCAGCAAATATTCGAAAGCAACGGAAGAATGGCATTTTGTGTGTTGGGGATTTCTCAAACCTGGTGACGCCATGAATTCGTACAACATTGACAGACGCAGTTGCTTGCAATTGTTTCACTATCAAAGAAGACATTTTTTACAAAAATATTCGTTGAATGTTTACGATCAATTTCGGTTGAAGAGAATCAAGTGAGTAAATTGTGATGCTTTAGTGAATTTGGAAAGAAGTAGTAGTAGAGAAAAACGTTCATTGCCGAAAACATAGCTACAGTGACTTCTCAAATGCTTTGTATCCGTTCTTGTATTTTTTTGCACCAAAAGTCTGATCTAGGAAAACCATTTGACTTTCAATATTTCTAAGTCACAAAGAAGGCGCTTTTGATATCACAAAAATTTCGATAGTGGGAAGTCACGTTCATCAGGTCAAAGTCTGCATCTCTTGTGACTTGATTAGTTCTCTGGAAAGTGCGCACACCAAAGAGAGCCACCAAAGAATTTAAGACACCAATATTAAAAGTTATCCAAAACATAAGTAAAGACCCGTACGTATCAGAATAGATGCTGTAAAAAGACTCAAACGTATCTAAATAAAAATGAGCTAGCAATCCAATGTTTTATGCTCTTTTTGAACTATAAGAATTTAAAAGATCTACAGGAGTTATCCAAGGTAATGTCAAAGGCTGTACCGAAGTACATCCTTGGATATTGTGGGCTGAAATGTGCTCTATTGCACCATATCACAAAGAGAACCCACGTAGTTTCTCCACAAAAACCAGAAACTACTTCCTCTAGAATGTAATTCTCACGAATTTTGCCTTCGGAAGCAATTTTCTAACTGCCATAGTTCTAGAGATATGAGTCATCCTTCCCAACTCTAAAAGTGGCTATATCCCAGGATTAGGTATTTTTCGCCAAAACCCTGAAACACGTGTTCTCTAAAATTTTGTTCTCTACAACTTTGTCTTTGGAAAGCAACTTTCTAACTGCCACAGTTCCAGAGATATGAGTCATCCTTCCCAAATGTAGAAATAGTCATATCCCAAGATTAGGCCGTTTTTCCCTTAAATCCCTCAATCATATGTTCTCTAAAATGTTATTCTCTACAATTTTGCCTTTAGAAGCCACTTTCTAACAGATACAGTTTTAGAGATATGAGTCATCCATCACAATTCTTGTAGAAGTCACATTCCAGGCCACCTTTTCTTAAAACCATGAAACACGTGTTCTCTAAAATTTTATTCTCTACGACTTTGCCTTTGGAAGCAACTTTCTAACGTTCATAGTTCTAGAGATATGAGCCATCCCGACCTATTCTAGAAGTGGTCATATCCCAGGATTGCGTCATTTTTCCTTAAAACACTGAAACACGTGTTCTCTAGAATCTTGTTTTCTACAACTTTGCCTTCGGAAGCAACTTTCTAACTGCCATAATTCTAGAGATATGAGTAAAAAAAAGTGAAGACGGACTGACGACCGGAAATTTTTATTCTGATTTGCCATCTCTAAAATTAATTAAAAACGTAACCAAAGACCCGCACGTATCAGAATAGATGTGACAAATAGAATAGATGTGGCAAAGTGACTCGAACGTACCTAAATATACAAATAAGCTAACAATCCAACGTTTTCTGTTCTTTTATAACTGTAAGAATTTCAAAGATCCATAGAAATTACCCAAGGTAATGTCAAAGGCCCTACCGAAGTACGTCTCAGACCATTCAAATCTAGAAAAGCTTATATTCAAGGACTAAGTCGATTTTCCCCCAAACCCAGAAACACGTGTTATCTAAAATTTTATTGTCTACAACTTTGTCCTTGGAAGCAACTTTCTACCTCTCATAGTTCTGGAGATCTGGGTCATCCTGCCCAATTATGGAAGTGGCCATATACCACCAGGATTGGGCCATATTTCCCCAAAACCCTGAAACACGTGTTCGCTTAAATTTAATTCTCTATAACTTCGTCTTTGGAACCCACTTTCTAATTCTCATAGTTCTGGAGATCTGGGTCATCCTGCCCAATTATGGAAGTGGCCATATACCAGGATTGGATCATATTTCCCCAAAACCCTGAGACACGTGTTCGCTAAAATTTGATTCTCTACAACTTTGCTTTTAAAAGTAAATCTCTGTATTGCATATACTGAAAAAAACTATCTCTTATCATTTTAGGCAGATAAATTTATTTTCGCCCATTACATGGCTCCCAGTTCCCAGACCCTTGACCCGATTCCAACAAAAAAAATGCCTCAGTTTTTTGGTATCAAATGCTTTCATATGTTACCAAATTGAGCAATTTCCGTGCTTTTTTTGCTGAGATATTTGCGAAAAAGTTTCACCGACCCTCGAAAAACCATGTTTTTGGTCACTTCCTCGACCATATCTCCGGAACCACTTCATCGATTTTGCTCATCTTCGAACGTGAAGCATGGGAGGCATGTACCTTTCAGGGGAAAAAAGTTTAGTCTGATCGGTTGAGCCGTTTGGAAAAAAAAGTGGAGACGGACAGACGGACGGACGGACAGACGGACATTTTTTTTATTGCTGATTCGTCATCTCTAGACGATAATAATCTACCCCATGTTACAATAAAATTGTTTGTAGTAAACGTATAGGACCTTTGTGCTTCGTACGGGTCCAAAAATTCAAAATTTTTTCGAAAGTTTAAACTTTTATAACTTTGGAAATTCTCGAGATGCTCTTCCGAACACTGAGAATTCTCAGTTTTTTTCGAAAACTTAGTTCATTTAGAACTCTAAAATACTTCATCCGTTCGCCCCGAGGCGATGACTGACATGTTACAATCGGTACGGCTGGCGGCGACGACGCGGCGAGAGCATATGTCTCTTAATGTGACTCGTATGCGGCTTAAGAGGGACTACCTGAATTATGCACGAATATTAATTTTTCACATTTGTTGTGCGAGTTTCAGAGTAGTTCGAAGCGGGATGAAATAGATTTGTGTACCAGTTTGGGACGATGGATTTTAGGCAATTTCTCGAGTTGTAGACCGAACGAAGTGAGATTTCTTCACCGAATTTGCATCCGAAAAGGCGCGTTTTAGGTTCGTTCACATTTGAACATCACTTTTTAGACCAGGACCGAAAACGAAAGGTGGGAAGAAAAGACTTTTCTTCCCACCTTTCAATGTTGACAGAAAAATGAAAACATCGTAGTCAAGGAACATCTATCAATGCTGTGCACTGAGACTATGATAATTGTTTTTCTTCACTTCACAAACACTTTTCATGTAAATAGACACACATGTCTGCTGCGCTGCGCTCCACCCTCGGATTTGACCTTTTTACCACCTGGGTCTAAATGCACCGTTTTAGCTCCTTGTGTTGTAATGTACGGCTCCCGTCAAAAATCTCGAAAATTAAAATCCCGAAAATCCAAAATCCACAATAACAAAATTCCCGAAAATCAATAATCCCGAATGTACAAAAATCCCGAATGATAACAAAAATTGTGAAATATTTAAAAATCCTAATTGATACGAGTGAATTTGAGTTTGGGGAGCAATGCACCCTCACTCCCGCGCCTGCGGCGGTCTTATTTTTTACATGGGGTGTTAAGGTGTTGAAGTATTGGCAAAATTAAAATGAATTATCTGAGAAAGTATTTTTTGTTTATTAAATACCCTCAGGTACTTCCGGGTGACTTAGTGCTGAATTGCAGATTTTCTGTATTTTTGTTATTCGGGATTTTTGTACATTCGAGATTATTGATTTTCGGGAATTTTGTTATGCTGGGTTTTGGATTTTCGGGATTTTAATTTTCGAGATTTTTGACGGCCACCGCAGTGCACTATTACATGCAAAGGGACGAAATCCAAAACAAATTCAAAAAATGCCCTCATTTTCGGCCCCGTCGCATGTAAAGTATATTTTCGCCCCTCATTTGGAGTTATTTTCGATGTTTCCTGTGAATTTGGTCTGTAATAGGATTTGAGGATAAACTTCTTCTATATTCTTGTTGAGAATTTTCGGGGCAAAATATGAAGTTTCGCATAACAAATGTGAAAAGTTTAATTTATAACTCAGGGAAAAATAGAAAATTCTTAACTCGGTTGACGTCTGGGGCTCTCGCGGAGAAAATTGCAACTTGAGTTAAAGTTTGTGGCACTCGCAGAGAAATTTGCAATTCGAGTGAATTGCAGCCCTCGCTGCGCTCTGGCCACAAACTTCACTCTCGTTGCAATTTTCTCTGCTTTGGCCAAAGACGTCAGCCTTGTTAAGGAATTTTCTATTTTCTCCTCTTGTCATGAAAATAACTATATTTATTATTTCTACCCACAGATATCCTGCGACTCTCACCGTTACAGTGAAAGGAATAGCTCCCTTGAAATCTCCATTCAATTTTCCAGAAGAAAAAGAACAAACGAAATTGAAATGGGAGGAAAATCTGACTCAGTCACATTTTTTAAAATTTACTGACATGCAAAATACCAGCACCGTACAATCGAATTTGCTTCAAAGATTGCCGGGCCAAGTAAGACATAATTTTCAATTTTCGCCGTACTTTTACGAACAAAAAAAAAACCATTAACTAAGATCGAAATAGATATGCAAGCATCCGAATATTATGTACAAAGCACATCTTGAGCCATCGTCGAAAGGATGTTTGATATCGAAGTTTAGTCCCAATGGCCAGTTTCTCGCATATTCATTCAATTCAGATTATAATATTCAGATAGCGACCGTACCCGACTTAAAAGTTATCAACACATTGCGTGGTCACACCAATTTTGTTTATGATTTAGATTGGTTGGCGGATAAACGAAAAAATTCATTTCCGCTACATTTAGTGTCAGCATCGTCTGACCGAACGGCGATTCTATGGACGATTGAAAAGGATAGAATTTCACTTACGGTTAGTATGTGTGTATGTTGAAGTGAACTGTGTTATCATTCGCATATACCCAAAGCGGATAGAAAAAGGGTTTTTGTTTATTAAAATAAATGTTTCGATTTGTAATCACAGATTCTTCCACATCCCTCGTTTTTATATGCTGCTAAGTTTTTAGTTAACTTACCGGGAGATGAACGTTGTTTATTGGCTGTAACTGGGGGACGAGATTCCACCATTCGAGTGTGGAAAGTTGTGCAGAACGTAAGTATGATAACACAAAGTTGAAGGACCTGCGATGAGTTTTCATTTTCCTTGCAACAGAATTTCGATCTGCTACAAGAATCTGTTGAACATCACAACTACATCACCTCAATTGTCTGTGCAATGAAAACAAAAAATTTCTATTCAAGTGATTGGAATGGTTGGATTTTCGAATGGTCAAATGTAACAAATTCGAATAATTTCCAAGTGATGAGGTAACTTGCCGCTTCATTGATTCAACAGAATGCAATTTGTTACTTGCAGAGACATTTCGTTGAAATTAAGGACAATGTTTGAGGAGTTGAGGAAACTAAAAAAGGGAAAATCTTTATGAAACTCACGACATCTTGGGATCAAGAAAGCACGTTGTCAGGTTACGCTGACGCTGTTGAAATTTGAAATATTCCAGAATAAACCATTGTCATGGGTATTAGTAAAGTAGCGATAGAGTGTAGCTAAAAAAGTTAGTTTGGGACTAACCGATAATTCATCGTGAAATGACCGATAATACATCGGGAAATCACCAATGATTCACCGGGAAATCACCGATTATTCACCTGAAAATAACCGATTATTCATAGGGGAATCAACGTTTATTCACCGGGGAATCACCGATGACTCACCGGAGAATCACCGGTGACTCACCGGAGAATCACCGGTGACTCACTGGGGAATCACCGGTGACTCACTGGGGAATCACCGATGACGCACCGGGGAATCACCGATGACGCACTGGTGAATAACAGATGACGCACCGGTGAATAACAGATGACTCAACGAGGCATAACAGATGACTCACCGAGGAATCACCGATGATTCATCTGTGAATCACTGATGATTCACCAAGGAATCACCGATGATTGACCGGGAAATCATTGACGATTTACCGGGGAATCACCAATAATTCTGCGGGGAATCACCGATGACGCACCGAAGAATATTAAATGACTCATCGGGAAATAACAGATGAATCACCGATGATTCACCTAGAAAGCACCGATGATTCACCGGGAAGTCACCGATGATTCACCGGAGAATCACCGATGATTCACCGAAGAACCACCGATGATTCACCGGGGAATCACTGATGATTCACTGGGGCATCACTGATAATTCACCGGGAAATCACCGATATTCACCTTGGAATAATCAAGGACTCAACGGGGAATCACCGATGACCCACCGGGGAATCACCGATGACTCACCGGGGAATCACCGATGACTGACCGGGGAATCATCTGTGATTTCTCGGTGATTTTCCGGGGAAGGGTGCACAGACGGGCGGACAGTAAAGGTCAAAACATAAAATAGCTGTCGCTACTTAATAAAGGTAGTGACGAGTAGTTCAGTAAAACACTTTTGAACTAGCCGCTAGCCTCTAGCAAAATCATTATAACCAGGGCGCAATGGTAAAGAGTAGTAGGATTTTATTATTTTCAAAAAATAACATAGGAATTTCGCACCAGATAATTTTTGGATATTGGCGCGAACATGCTGATGTAAAAAGTGGAAAATTGGTTCGAACTCGATGCAGAGTGTTTTCAGAGAAGGTAAAAGTTACAAAATGTCGCGCGACGAATAGTTATTTTTCTTTTTACAAAATGTGTACGTACGCGCAGGCGAAGCCCAAGCGAAAAGTACACATTGAGTGTGTATTGGGGTATTTTGAAAAACATTTTTCTGTAATAGTGAGAGTGTGTTGGTGCACATACCGCGGAAAGCAACTTTTCGTCCCAAGTGATGGGAAAATATTTTCCGTCACAACCAATACACTCTCACGTATACAGAAAAAGAGTTTTACAAAATTTCGGGCGAAAGGAGTTATTTTTTATTCGTAGAAAAGCGAACTCGAATTAGAGGCTTTCGTCGAGTTCGCACTCATTTCCCATTTTCTCTGAACGAGTTCGTACCCATTATCCAATTTCTACCTACTCTGACAACACTCAACATCGAGCTCGCACTCATTTTCCAATTTTTCACGCTATTTGCTGGAATCTACACGGGCAACAAAGAAATTTCGCGCTGTATCGACTGCGGCCGGCACAAAAAGCATTGCGTTGCAAAATTATAATAAAGCGCGAATTTTTCACCACACAAACGGAGATCTTTTCCTCCAGCTCGGGAGAGAGGAAACTCAGACTCTGAGTAGACAATACAACTTACCACAGGTAGGATATGACTTTTCTACCTGAAATTCGGGTCCTGGAGGCTGATATGAGACGATTCTCAGACAATCTCAGAAGAATGTACTTATGATTTATGCAAAGCAACTATGTGAATGACGATGATTCTTAGCAGATTAACAAAAAACCTACCCCAAAAATTGAGACTGAGAATTTCTCAACCTTGGGGCTAGGTTTCAGGTGTGTTTCAGGAATGTTAGGAGCGATTCATAATTCATAATTTGTAGACTTACCCAACAATAAGTGCTCCTGTAGACTTCCAATATTTGTTGTTGCAGGAAATTTCCCAAGTTGACTGATAGCATCTTAAGCCTCCAATTACACCCGAAGAACGAACAACGACTGTACGCGCAATTAAAAAATCATCAAATCAACTACATAGACACAGCAAACGAAATTGTGCTGAACACTTTAGGATCAACAGACGACGATCAGAATTGTAATAAAAAATTCACAATATCACCGTGCAGTTCAACAATTTATACCGTTTTATGGGATACGATTTGTATGTACGACGTTTTAACTGGAACGCTGCAAAGTTCTTTGAAGGTTCCTCACGTTAAGCACCACAAATTCAGCTACGTTAGCCACCTCGATTATCATCCGAAATTATTCCTTCTTAGCGCAGCTGTGTACGACTTGAACGGAGGAATTTTGCTATTTAGTCATAAGAGTGAGGGCAATTTGATGGACAAGGAAGTGATCCACCAAGACAGTTTTGATGATCGATGGAAGCTGCTGAAAGGCCAAGTCAGTTCAAATTCGTCGGAACTCCTGGGAAATATTATTCAACGAATTGATGATATTTTGCATCAACCGCTTCGGCACAAGAACGAAACGGATGATTTTAAGAATGAAAACCTTTCACATTTGAATCGAAGTGATGCGAGTGATGGAAATGAAGATGTTGGGCAGGCGGAAGTTGAATTATTCGACATTGTGAGCGAGAGTGATTCTGATTCCACTGCTGGCAGTGGTGGAACTTTCACGATTCGAAAACAGTCAATTTCTGATGAAATTTCGAATAAAACATTTACGTTGGATAAAAATGGGGTAAGTCAAAATCGAGTCCAGCGGCTTAACGATGGCACCTACAGCATTGACGCGAATGACAATTCGGACGATACGACAGTATCTGAATCGATGTAAATCCTAAGTCTTGGATGTTGTCACAATATTGAAATCGGACCGACCACTCATTTAGGGGGTATAAAAAGAGACATTTGACCCGCCCAAAATAATTTCGATATATCGCCAATTTCAACCTTGTGTCAACAACACTGAAAAATATGACGTATCCTTAGTTAGTAAAAGTACAATAAATCTACTAATTCCCTAATCTCTTAAATAATTGTTTAAAAAAATCAAAAATCCGCATTTTTCTTTTTTTCGTCGTCGCCGATAAGAAGATTTCGAAAGCGGCACGGCGAACAAAAATTTTAAAGGTCAATGGAATTCTTCTGGCTAAAGTCATTTTTCGACAGTGGCGGCTCACCTTGTTCTGTTTGTTTCTGTTAAAATTGATGCTACCACAGGGGTGGTCGCCAACGGACTTTGCTTGCATTGTTCCGTTGGTCCACTGGTGCGTAGCGACACCATGGTTCCCTGAGCTGTTCCAGAGGTACCAAGGAGGTTTTACTTCGCCCCCTACCTAAGTGGGTCGGTCAAAAGCCGTCATGCGATAGCACATACAAAGAATAAAATCGGTACTACGGGGCTGGGGAGCCCCTGGGTGTAGTGTAATATACAGCATACGGCTCCAGCGCTTGGTTTGAGGTGCCTTGTGGCGCTGCAACGTGGGGGCTGTGTAAGATAGTGAACTGAGTCAAAGCAGTTCACTTGTTGAATTTGGATGACTGAACCCCTAGTCCTTCTTGGGCAACCAGGTTGGCGAAAATACAGTAGAGAGATGATAGTATTTCGGTCCCGACCTAGGATCCGCAACAGTCGGCTTAAGCTGTCGTTTTAGGTAGAACTAAAGGCTTTATGCTTAGTACGCTTGCGCTAATTGGGCGTATCCTAATTCCTCGCCCATGTGATCGTGGGGTTAAAGCTATGCTATGTACGCAAGTTAGATTTTAACAGTTTGTGACGATCGATTTATCGATCTGGAACACAGATCTCTTGACCCTTTGTTCTCAATCCCGTTCATCATGTGAAAATCAAGAGAACCTTCGCTTGTCGACCAAGAACTTATCTAATGTGGTAGGTCCTAGTTCAGCCACTCTCGAAGGGTGGACGACATAGTCACCAAGTGTCCCGTGCCTCAGCTGAAGGAACTTATAAGGTGAAAACCCGTTTCATCTTGCAAGCCACAGGATCACTCCGGGTCACCTAGAATCTTCATATTCTTTTGGTGCTTGTTAAGTCCCAGCTCATCGTCAGGAGATCTTGTGTCCATCTCTCGTTCGGAGTGGGGAGGAAGGACTTGGTGTGCAGTCCTCCGTCATACGCTGTCCAGCTCTTACCGTGTTCCGCCTTCACAAAATCTTCTATCACTTTCGTATAATGTGGGTTCAGGACAGGGATGTGTGGTTCCGATCCAAATGTGATAGCCGTCGAGCCGGTTCTAGCCAGCTCATCAGCTTTCTCATTGTCATCCACTCCTGAATGTCCGGGCACCCAAATCAGTTTGACCCGATTCTTCAGCCCTATTTTATTTAGGTGTTCCTTGCATTCTTTCACCATTTTGGAAGTCACAACGGGTGATATCAGCGCCTTTATCGCTGCCTCACTATCCGTGCATATTACTATATCTTTGTCTCCCAGTCCTTCTGGCAGAAGTTCACGAGCACTTAGGAATGCCGCTGAAGTTTCCACCTGGAAGATACTAGAGAGCTTCCCTAGATGAATCTAAGTGCCCCTTCAGTCCCTTCATTCATCTTCGACCCATCCGTAAAAACAACCCATTCGCTACTAGGTAACTAGTTGGCCACCCATTTACCCATTCATTCCTATCTGGGAAGACCGCTTAAAAGTTCCTTTCGAAACTTAATTCTCGCTTCATGTAATCCCGTGGCATGTCAAAAATGCGATCAGAAATCATACTTTTTATCTTTCCATGCCCGGTGCAGAAACCAGGAGTCCACAATCCGTTTTGTGGCAACCTGTCCGCTGTAGCGAAAGCTTTCGCCTTCATTACCATATCTGCAGGTGGTACCGCTAGTAGAACTTCCAGGGCCGCTCTTGCTGTCGTCTTCATGGCACCAGTAGCACACACATACCAACTGTTGAACTTTCTTCAGCCTCTCCTTCGCCGCATCCACGTTTAGCCTGCATTTCTGCACATCCAGAAAGCAGTCAGAGCTTTTTGGGACCTGCCTTCCACGTGAGCAATACAGTTTAGCTTGCGGTCCAACATTACCCCCAGATATTTCACCTGGGCGCTCGTCTCAATGTATTTTCCGAAGAGCGCGCTTTTCCAACAAGCTCAGAGCCTGTGAGCGTTTTGCTAAAAAGCACCAAGCCCGTCACTCGCAGGCCTTTCTCACGACACCATCTTTCCACTATCCTCAGCGCCATCCTCAGTGCCATCCTCATACAGTCTCCCAGGTTGCTACACAACAGGCGCTACTTCTCTTTCTGCCAGCGCGCTGCCGATCAATTCAAATTCCGTGTTGTCGAAAGCGCCCTCTATGTCCATAAAACATCCGAGGGATACTTCTCCGACCCTAAAGGTTCCTTCTATGTCGGCGACGAGGCTATGCAGAGCGGAGTCTGCAGACTTGCCTGTTTGATAGGCATCTTGTTTCTCATGAAGTGGCACCTTGTCAGGTATTCTTCCCTTCAAAAGCCTTCAAAATGAAGGATGTGAGACTGAGTGGCCTGAAGTCTTTCGCTTTGTTGTGCGACGGTTTACCCGGCTTCGGTGTAAAAGAGGCTTTCACTTTTTCCCATTTTTAGGGAATGTGACCAACAGGATCTCTCCGCTCTTATTTAAAAGTGCTGGAAAGATCCCATCGTTTCAATCTGACTTAAAAGGTTTGAAATTTTCTATTGCCCATTTTAGCCTATCCTCCGTGATAATTTTCCTATCCAGTTTCCAGTCCTCTTCCAATTGCGGTATAGGATCTGGTATTTGACCTCTGTCTTTATCTTCCCGATTACCCGGGAAATGTACCTCAAGCAAATCCTTTGCCGTCTCTTGGCCACAGCTAGAAAACTTGCCGCCTGGTTTCAAGATAGAGCTAGGCTGTAGCCTTGGGTCCCTCGCTAGGATCTTGTGGATCCTTGCGTAGTCTGGAATATGTTCCATCTCCGTACAGAATCTCCTCCACACATCCATTGATCTGCAGCTGACTTCTCTTCTGAAGGCTCTCTGAGCCACCTTATAAACTTCTCAGTCTTCCCCCTCCGAGGTTAGGTACGCACGTTAATCTGCAACTTCATTGTTGTTAAAATTAATGCGGAATTTGGGGGTGGGGAAGAATATCTTGTGCAGGTGCCTGTAGTTAATCGTGTATGGCTTCAAAACAGAAAAGATCAGTTTTCCAAGAGATTTGACATGTCCTGTTTATGATACTTAGCGACCTTATACTGGACTTTAGCTGATTAGCAGCGCCCAAAGGTGATAAGAAGAGAAGGCATATATGTCCAGTGTGAACAAATATTGCACTTCCTTTGGAGAGCCTTCTATCATCGCCTTTATGCACTAAACAAATTTTACCATTGTTCTTCAATTGCTGCATAATAGACCGAGTCACGCGAAAAAAAAAAATTACCAAAAACTTCACTCAAACCTTTTTTTCGCTTCTTTATGGAACACCAAACTCTTGTCTCGAACATCAAAACTTGATTAAATGCTGTTTGGAACTCTCGAAAAACCTCCGAAAATTGTAAAAATGCCTCTTTGCGTGAAGGTTTTGGTAAACTATTTTTTTCACGTGACTTGGTCTACTGCATAAGGTCGTAGCTATAGGAATCGAACAAAATAGCCTCGGACAAAATAACCCCTGGACAAAATAATCCCGGACAGCCTGAATGCAGCGCAGCTGAACGCAAGGCCATCTGCAGGGCGTAGCCTAGACCACCACAAGAGAACTGAAGCTCGCCACAGGCGCGGGGGTGAGGGGGCACGATACAATGTCCTCGTAATACAATAGCGAAAGCCAAAGTGAAAAAAAGCGGAGTCGAAGGGCGGCAGCCCCCGCAACGTGGGGTCAAGGAAAAATATATCTTCTATACATACATATAACATTTCCTATATCTCCTCAGCCCCTAGCAGGATTTGGACAGAGCCTCATGAACGTAAGGCCGCCTGCAGCCCCCCAACACAACAGTTGGTGTCTCCTTTTTTTGTGTTAATAAGGCTGCTACTTAGACTACTTGAACATATAGCCAAATTCTTGTCAGACCAACTTGTCTTTTTTGACGTAGTTCAACGTTTGTGCAGAACGTTTTCCGAAAAAATTTGGTCTTGATGCCCGGCACGCGACTTCTATTCTAAAAAATTGATTAGAGTGAGACAATCGTTGATCTACGTCAAATTATCTGCCACAAAAACTGCTCCTCAAGATGTCGATTTTTTAAATTTGACACCAAGGACATATTGTGTATGAGTCGATTGCTCAGGCGATTGAGCTACCCGTGCGTGTAAAGTGTCTTCTGTAACTGTAAAGTTGAGTATTTTTCTTGGACTATAATGCCGCTATAGTTCAAGAAAAATACTCAACTTTATTCGACAACGGCGAAGAATCAAAACACAACATTCTGTAACTGTAAGTGCACGTTTTCATGCAAACATAAGGACTGAAAACTTTGAGTCGCTTGGGATTGACGCTTAAAAATTTAACACGCAGAAAGTGTATGTCGCAAAGGAAAATTCAAGAAAACTTCATTAACCCAAAAAAATATTCGATTTATTTTATAACTTCTAATTATTTTGAATGCGAATAAATTTCATTTCGAATGTCGTACTTTGAAGAAGAAGACCAAGTTGAAGTATGTGGTCGCTCAAAAGCTTCACATCGCTGAAACAACAGACTGACGACCGAATCTCCCCTTCTTTATCGTTCACACCATTCGGATCGTACCAATAGAATATTGCGCCTTTTTTAATCAAACTGAAGCTGTTTTTCTCCATCGAAACGTAAAGACATGTCGATTGATTCAATTGATCAGCTATCGCCTCGGTGAGTGATGGTTCATCCAAAGTATAAGTCATTTTATTGTCCGAAACGATCAATTTATACTCGATATGGTCCATGTATATGCGGCGGGGTAATCGATCGATTGTAACGTTGTTGGCATCTGACTGGACGATGACAGCGTCGTCGTACAAATTTTTGCCGATTGTTTCAATTTGGAGGAGGGTTTTCCCGGTCCAGGCCATCATATCCTTTACCATTGACATAAGTATCGCGGCAATGCTCATCGCAACGTGCTGGAAAGAAGTTTTTTTTCATATCCAAAAGTATCGCTAAGTGAATTAAGATCTTACGACGTTGTGTGATAGTAAAAAAAAATTCAGTTCGTGAAGGTGGATCTATAGGAGAGTGCAAAAGGAAGAATTAGATAGGAATGTATTCTATGAACGTTACACAACAGTGGAAGCGGTGGAAGAAAGTAATTAAGAGCTTACAGCAGCGATGTTGAAGGCCCATCTTAAGCTAAACCCTTCTTTAAGAACCATAACTGAAGCAAAGCCATAGAGCCAAAAAAGGAGGAACTCGGAAAGGCATGGAATAGGGCGGGGAGGGGATCAAACCAAGAAGAAAGTAGGGCTATTTACAAGACCCTCCTAAAAGAGTACAAGGAAACCCTAGTTAAACATAAGGAAAAACTAAAGAAAAATTCTTTGAGGGGCTAACTCGATACCGGCATATTCGCGTGTCCATAAAATTTTAGCGAAAGACCCTGCCGTCATGGTAGACTCTTTGCTAAAACCAGATTGAAATTACACCGCAAACAGCAAAGAAACTGCTGAGCACCTCCTTGAAACTCATTTCCCGGATAGCATTCAGGGTACAAAAGAAAATGATCCAGACCACTTAAATAGGGGGTACACCAAGAGGGGTAACTGGAAGTTTGCTAAATAGGTAACAAAGAAAGGAAAAGTGAAATTTGCGATCCACAGATTTCAGTCTTTCAAGTCCGCGGGGTCAGATGGGATCTTTCCAGCGCCTTACGAAAGGAAGGAATGGAACTACTTCTTCACCGATTGGTTGCTATTTTTAAGAGTTCCATTGCCCTGACCTATATACACAAGGATTGGGAAATGGTTAGAGTTCCCTTTATACCCAAACCTGGGAAAACGAGGCACTGCGAAGCTAAGGACTTCAGGCCCGTCAGTGGAAAGGCTTCTCGACTTTTACCTTAGGAAAGAAGTACGAAGGAATTTTCCACTTCATGCAAACCAGCGTGCTTATCAGACAGGAAAATCTACTGATACAGCACTCCATCAGATGACCCAAAAAATTGAAAGCATGCTGGGTAACAAACAAGTGGCCTTGGGCTGTTTCATGGACATAGAAGGAGCTTTTGACAATACAGGCTTCAATGTAATTGAGAAAGCAGTCAGGGAAAGCAAACAGAGGAGCCAGTTGTTAGATGGATTGTTAGAATGCTGGGATGTAGAACTGTGGAAGCAAGTATTTGCGGTATTTGTAGGAAAATGCCCTAGCGGGTCCTTTGTTTCTGAATATAATTCGGTACTCGATTACCTCTCATATAGAAAAAGAATCAACAAAATCAGTTAGGATTTATCCAACTTATGTAAGAAAACACGTTGGGCCCTAGTAGAAAGTCAGTTTTAGGGTCCTGACTGAATCCAAGGGTTTCTAATCAAAAAAATGTCTTCCATAAAACGGGAGACAATCCTAGACCTTTCGATCAAGAAAAAATTTGAAAATCGATAGAGATTTACTTGAGTTATGTAAAAGAAACTTGTAGAGCACTAGCAGAGACTCGTTTTTAGTGCCCTAGCTATATCATAGGGCCCAATCTCAAAAAAGTTTCTTCTACAAATAGTAGGGCTTTTATAGACCTGTCGATTAAAGGAACAAGTATGAAAATCGGAAAAGATTTACTCGAGTTATGTACAAAAAACACGTATGGCCCTAGCATAGACTCGGTTTTAGTGCCCTAGCTAAGTCCAGGGACTCAAATTTAAAAATATTTCTTCCATAAATTGTCGGCCATGCCCAGACAGCCCAGATCTTTCAAACAAAAAAAAAAAATGAAAATCGGAAAAGATTTACTCGAGTTATGTTCAAAAGACCAAAAACCACTTAAACGGCCCTAGCTCGGCGGTCCTTAGACCGACAGTGCCCAGATTCAATCCAATAAAAGTGTTTTATTACATTTCAGGGAAAAAAAGTTTTTGAAAATCGAAAGAGTTTTACTCAAGTTATCGGGTGACGGACGTACGGACATTTTTTTTTATTGCTGATTCGTCATCTAAGGACCATGATCGATGCTCCCTTCCTACTCCCCGGTCGAAATTGGGGTGGTTACAAACATCGTGGTAAACGAATAAGATCCCTTTTCGAAGAATTTCGTTTTTCGTACGGGTCTAAAATCAGGCGCCCGATCAAATTATGAACGATTTCTAAAAGGTAGTAAAAGTCATCGCTGAATCCAGTTGAGGAATTTGTCTTTACTTTGAAGCAGAGATGAGAGCCGAGCTATTTTTTAAAGTCGGCTACTCGGCTTGAGGTAAAGATGACGCTGTATATCTTCAGTGTCTTCAGGAAGCAATTTTTTTGAAGGTGTCAGCGATTGGCTGCATACAAAATTAAAAGTTATGGCTCGGCTAAGGCCATATTTTAACAAAAATGCAAAAAAACGGCCTTGGCTGAGCAATAACTTTTAATTTTGATTGATCGATCGCTGACACCTTCAAATTATGATTCCTCTAATTAATATCTAATGGTTTGCTGAACACACCAAGTCTTCACAACGTCACCTTCACCCCAAGCCGAGGATTTAGCCGACTTAAAAAAATAGCGCGGCTCTCATCTCTGCTTTGAAGAGAGTGCAAGGCCAAAAAATGCTCACGCAGAGAAAATAGGTTATTTGAATCACAAGGGATGAAAGCATAAAAATTCAACTCTGTGCGAGAATTACTGCCCTTTCCGAAGTGCTTTGTGATCCCAATAGTTATTTACGTCACAAGGACAAGAGCCGAAAGACACTTTCTGAGTGACGTATTAGAGCCGAAAGTAAAAAAAACGTTCATTTTGAGGGGTGAAAGTAAACTCTGATATGAAGCATGTTAATCTCAATTATATCGGGACCAATTTCTCATTCACAGTTGGAGTAATCATAACATGTTTACAGTGACAGTGCAACCTTACAACTTACTTTTTTCACGTGTTCGTCTTTACTCCAACTACACTGACACAAAGGACCATTCCACCGTGTGCTGCAAGTATTTGTGAGTCCCACAGAATTTTCTTGCTCTTTTGCGTTTTCTAACGGAGCAAAATGGATTTCCACTGAATGAATTTTCAATGAATTCTGGAGATCAACGCAGTCACCAAAACAGATGTTCAAAAAAGTACACAACTCGTCTAAGTTTATGAAAGATTTAAGGGCTCCTTTAGGAACACCTGTTTGTGTTAGACGTCCATCGGTGTCAACCGGCTGACAGTGAAATAAGTAAAATCGATTTGCTTGTTTCCAGACTGTAATTTTTGCGCATTCTGTTGATAGCAAAGCACTGCGGTAACGCTTAAACAACCCGGCTAAAGTTGTTTTTAAAGAATCGCTGACGGTTTGTTCAGTACCACTCACTTCATAAAAATCGACTCTAATGTGAACAGCAGTCTTATTATCAAATGCATGCATCCCAACAATTTTATCCGATTCCGCAATTCCACACTCCGTCTTTGGGCATGTCTGGGAAATTGATATTGCAAGTCTAAGGATCTGAAGAAAATATTAAGTTTTCTGAATGTCTGAGGAATGAAAATATTTTCACCTCATCGACGGAATGACGCGTCCAGCACTCAGGATTTTTATGGCATCCAAATGCACACGCCGCAGCAAGAAAACATTCGGTTGGTGTGGTTTTTAATTCTGACCAGGCCACATCTGCGAATAAGTGATCAAACAGTCGAGAAGTACTGGTGGTCGTTGCATCGCTAATCGTTACAGGATTCCTTAATATTGAAATCGCTTCAATATCGACACATTTCGTACTGGAGACACTTTTCGACATCGTCATCTGAATTCAAAATGAAAGTCAGAGCTATTCGCCACAATACAAAGACAGTGAAGTGCTGAAGGACTCACGATGCCCTAACAATATACTGAGAATTAGAGGATCGGACAGTCTTTTCGGACTATTTTTTGTCCTAGCGTCTAGAGAGGAATAACCGCCGCCGCGCCGCAGCCAAGAAGTGATTCATAATATTCCAGGCGAACAAGAACAGGGTGCTAGTTGGCTTATGAATTTTAACAAAATCATCAGCAAAATGTATGGACCATTAGTATCTTTCGGCCAAAACCCAAGAATGGTGAACTATCGCCCTCCATTTCCTTCTATCGCCCTCCATGCCCTTCTATCGCCCTCCATTTCCTTCTGACGCCCTCCATGCCATTCTATCGCCTTCCATGCCCTTCTATCGCTCTCCATGCCCTTCTATCGCCCTCCATGCCCTTCTATCGCTCTCCATGCCCTTCTATCGTCCTCCATGCCCTTCTATCGTCCTCCTTGCCCTTCTATCGCCCTCCATGCCCTTCTATCGCCCTCCATACCCATCTATCGCCCACCATGCCCTTCTGTTGCCCCCCATACCCTTCTTTCGCCCACCAAGGAGATGGTATCTTCGCCCAAAGAGAATCCCTAACTTCTAAATCTGGTTTAATTGAATCAACAAACCTTCTCTTTGGTCTACATCTTGGCCTAACACCCGAGACCTGTGCATACAAGATCCTTTTCGGTAGCCTGTTATTGCCCATCCTTTCAACGAGCCCGAACCAGCGCAGACGACTAGCCTTTACTACCTCTTCCACTGACGATATCCCTAAATTTTTACTAATGTCGTCGTGCCTGATATGATTATCCCACTGCTCCCTCCGATTCAAGTACAAGTCAAAATGGCCGCCGGGTTGGACGTGTTTCGGTTTGCTCTGTGTAAGTTTTATTTATTTTTGAAATTTTGCGTTCGGTCCGGGATTTTCTTTTCTTTTAAATAATTAGTCTTGTTAATTGTTTTTGTGTCGAGTGCCGCATCACTCAGGTCATTACGCGAATTTTGTTGTTCTTTTTTCGTGTTTCATTACAACGTGATGGAATATGCAACGTGGCAGTCAACTGCTCGGTTTCCCTTATTTTCACCTTCTCCGTTGCCCATTCTGTAGCTTTGGATTGTTTTCTGTGCAATAGGCGCGTTTTAATATGAAATTTGTTGTTTTTGGAACTTCAATTACATTTACATTTTAGCTTCCGAATGGCGTCTGGGTAACATAACCTCAATGTTGTGATATTTTTCGAATCATCGCTTCGCAAAACAATCAATTCAATACTGTGTACTTTATTTGTCGTTCTCGGCATCCTCCTTCTGATAAGTGTTTATGGTCATAATTTCGGTTGATGACTTCGATATATGCATAGCAGTCGGTTTGGCAAAAATGTAAACAAACGAATACATTGCATTCCAAACAGCCCTTCTTGGTGCCCATTAAAACTTGTACTTCCGGTGCGGCTCGGCTTACCAGGCCGTCCCACTGTATTCATTCTCGGTAAAAACAGTTACACACAGCCTCGGACGGGTGTTGGATACGGGGTACGACCAACGCTCGACTTGACAGGTACCCCATCGTTGACGGTCAGGCAATGCAAAATGGTTGATGGTTTGTTTATTGGGAGTCTAAACGTTAATGGGGGTTTTCGGAATCGCAGGGAGGAATTAGTGGATCTGGCAAAGGACTACGGTATAGACATATTGGCGTTGAGTGACGTTAGGACGAAGGGACAGGCGGAAGAACACGTAGGCGGGTATAAGGTGTTTTTGTCCGGGGTTCAGTCTGGTAGGGCAAATTGGGGTGTTGGAATCGCAATCAGCAAGGAATTGATCAACTTTGTCCTGGGTGTTCGTTTCGTAAATGAAAGGCTGATGTGGGCCTCTGTAAAGTTAGCGGGGGTAATTTATCGCCTGGTTAGCGTATATAGCCCTTGCGAAGGCAGTGATACTGCTGGCTTGGACATTTTTTACGAACAATTGGGGGACGTGGTTAGCAAAAAGGGAAATGAATCTCTGATTTTGATGGGGGATTTTAATGCAAGAATAGGAAACTTTAAAAACAACTCAGGTTATGAAAGGGTAGTGGGTAGATTTGGGGAAGGAACTCTGAATTCAAATGGTAAACGTTTGTTAGATTTTTGTGATTTCAATGGGTTAGCAATAACCAACTCTTTCTATAGGCACAAATGGATCCATCGGTATACGTACGTCAAGGAGGGTTTGGATCACAAATCCATCATTGATTACATGATTATAGAACAGGACAGGAGACAGGTCGTCAGGGACACACGTGTTTTCAGGGGTTTCACTTTTGGTTCTGACCACTACTTTTTGGGTACCCATCTGTCGGTTGGGAAACTCTGTCAGACTAAAAGGAAGAAGGTGGTAAGTCGCAAATTTCGTGTGGGCAAATTTAGGGAAGAGGCAGTAAAGTCTCGTTTTATGGCAAAATTCGCCGAAGGGTTTGAGGGGCTTCCAGCTGACTGCGGGGACATTGGGACTGAGTGGGCGAATTTTAAGAAATTTATCTTGGGTGCGGCTGAGGAATGTCTGGGCAGTGTCACTAGCGGGGGTCGAAACAAAAAAACGGGTTGGTGGAACGCCGATATCAGGGATGTTGTATTGGAGAAAAGAAAACTTTACTTGATCTGGTTACAGGACAGGGCGGCGGAGAAGTGGGATGCTTACAAGGCTTGTAGTAAACTGGTTAAGGATCTAGTCATTGAAGCGAAGGACAGGGAGGGGAAGAAGTTTGGGGAGGAATTGGAAAAGGCAGGTCGAGGCAGGGGT
>CM055403.1:20651622-20664768 GCA_029228625.1 Pseudolycoriella hygida | reverse complement strand
AAGTAGCGAAACGAAGTTAGCTATTCACAGGTCAATATTCCGGCCGACGATTCTGTATGGTAGTGAGAGTTGGGTGGATTGCGGATATCTAGTGCATGACCCGGAGGTTTCTGATATGAGGGTTCTTAGGAATATAGCGAAAGTTAATAGGAGGGAGCAGTGGGATAATCATATCAGGAACGACGACATTAGGGAAAACTTAGGGATTGCGTCAGTGGAAGAGGAAGCAAGGGCCAGTCGTCTACGTTGGTTTGGGCACGTTCTAAGGATGGGTAATAACAGGTTACCGAAAAGGATCTTGGGTGCACAGGTCCCGGGTGTTAGGCCAAGGGGTAGACCAAGGAGATGGTTTATAGATTCAATTAAATCAGATTTAGAAGTTAGGGGACTTTCTCTGGGCGAACAAATCATCTCCTTGGCAGGCGATAGAAGGGCATGGAGGACGATAGTTCACCATTCTGGGGTTGTGACATAAAGACCTCACACCGAAGGGTAATAATGGTCTATAAAGTTTGATGATGATGATGATGATCCCTCCGATTCACGTTCTTCTTGGTCCTAAGAACCCTCAAGAAACGTCAAGGTCATGCACGAGATATCCGTAGCCCAATCAACTCCCATTTTCCCCCTTTCATCACCCAATTAACCAAATTCATCCACGGAAATTCGTTCGTACGAAGAACAATGAAGGCTTTCAAAAGCTTCTTTTGTTCAATGTCCGAACGACTTTCCGCGGAAGAATTTGGTTAATTGAATAAAATTCTCTTGCCATCCCTCGAAAAAATGGTTCCTAAGTACATGAATTCAGAAACCTCCTCCCTATTTAAACTGCCGACATGCACAACCTTAGTTCTCGCTACACTTATCTCCATTTCGTACTCCTCATATGCGGCATTCAGGCAGTCAATCCCACCTTGTAAATCCTCGGTATTATCCGCCAACAGAATCAAGTCATCCGCATAGGCCAGGATTTTCATTATTACCTCACCGACCTCGACATTTCCCTGCAAGTTGGCCTGCTTGATAATTTTGTCCATGAAAAGTATGAACAGAAGCGGGGAGAGACAACAACCCTGATGAACGCACTCATTAACCTCAGAAGACTCGCTAATTTCGCCATTTATTCTTACCACGGCTCTGCTCCCTCCTCTTAATGGCACGCAGTAAAGCCCTATTGATACCGTAATCGCTAAGAACACCGAATAGCTTCTGTCTTGGTACCTGGTCGAATGCCTTCTCCAAGTCGATGAAGCATAAGTCTGTCTGAGGCAGAAAATCTGATCCTGACACCCTCTCAGGGGCCTGCAGAGTTACTGCAAACCTTACAATAAATATAAATTGGAGCAATAACACCGAAGCTCCAGTCAGCAGGTATGTGCAAGACTTCATGAGGTGCAAGTCGCTGTAACCTCAACCCCGTAGTTCTTTTGTTTAAGGCGTTAAGAAAAAGGGACTAGTTAAGGGCTGAAGGCGGCTGCAAGTCCCACATTAAGGGCTCTCATGGGTTGCGAGTCCTTAATGTCTTATTGGGTCAAAACATGTCCAAATTTTAGAATTATTTTTAGACCACACCAGAGCCTATTTAAAGGGGCTGAATAAGGGCTGGTGATTGCGACCTTCCTGACGAAAGTTGTTCAACTTTTTGTTAAAAAAGGCATGTCGAAAGCGACCATTTCGACTATAGGCAAAATTTATTCAACTCAAAATGCAGTCCACCCTTAAGGACCTCCTACCTTGAGTTGAGGGCTGGTCTCAAAACAAATCATACATTTCGACATGGTTTTTTGACAAAAAGTTGAGTAACTTTCGAGGGATTATCCACTTTTTTTTTGGTACAGGCTGATGGAATTTTTGGAATTTCTGTGGAATTTCTTGAATTTTTGGAATTTCTGGAATTTCCGAAAGTTCTGAATTTCGGAAATTTTGTGGAATTTCGATGAAATTTTTGGAATTTCGATGAAATTTTTGGAATTTCGATGAAATTTTTGGAATTTCGATGAAATTTTTTGAATTACTTGGAATTTTTGGTAACTTTGGCCAGGGACCAGCTCTTAAATCAAGGTAGGTCTCAATTGTCAGCCCTTATGTTTCCTTAAAAGTGGACCGAATTTTGAGGCTGGTATATAGTCTAAAAATAATTCCACAATAGTATGAAACACATTTTGACATGTTTCGTTCCAATAAGACATTAAGAGCTCAAAACCCATAACAGCCCTTAATGTGGGGCTTGCAGCCCCCTTCAGCCCTTAACTAGCGCCTTTGTTTTTAACGTCATACGCAAAAGAACTACGGAGTCGAGGTTGCAGCGACATGCACCTGACTTCATGGCCACATTGAAAATCCTACAAATCTATTCGATCCTACCTGATCCGCTATTCTTAATAAATTCCATCCTAATTTCATCCATCTCTACGGCTTTTCCTGCCGTTAATCTGCCGACCTTTCGGGACAACTCATATAGTCTACTTTCGTCTGCCACCTCCGAACTAGGACCTGCCTCTCTATCCTCTACCTGATTGACAGATGCAAATAAATTTCGAAAATAATCCCACCAAGTCCTCAAGATTTCACTTTAATTAACCCGCCATCCTTATCAAAAAATAATTTGCATAATTTGACACAAGCTGATGCCGCACTAAGCACGTGAAGCAGCCCCGATAAACAGAAGAAAAAACATTAATTGAACGAGAAGAAAAGTCTATTTATGCTACTGACTTGGCTTTAGAGATGAGCGGGTCGACCATTTTTCGAAACCCGACCCGATAAAATTTTTCGAAACCCGAAACTCGAACTGTTTCCAAACCCGGCCCGGACCGAACCCGACCCGATTAAAATTTTCGAAACCCGAAACTCATGAGCCCGAAAAAAAAAATTCGGGTTCGGGTTCGGGTCGGGGTTTTCAAAGTTTCGGGCAACTCGCTCATCTCTACTTGGCTGAAGGCCAGGGCATAAAGAAGAATCCAGATTCCATTGAGGGCTCGAGTTGACATTGATATGAGTCGCTTCTTACCACCTCCTGATCCTCTGGTTATTACCTTAAATATTTCGAAAACATTGACTCCAGTCATTCCCACACCAATATGAGAAAGAAAATGACGACAAAGACAAGAAATATTTGAGAAGCGAGTTAACGATGCCATTCCATTAAACTGCGGATCGAAAACGAAATACGAATTGTTTTGTTGCCAAATAGCTGCGCTGTAGCCTTTCGAAGAAACAATTCCGTAGATTGAGTGATTGAAGAGGTTCTCGATGCCTTTCTCTAAAGTATTTTGTTCATTTGCACCGCATTCAAACAAGAGCACAGTAAACGAGAACTCATTGCAACCGATGACGAATGGAGTCACAATTCCATTAAGTTTCAATTCACTCGACGGATGTCTTTTTAAACTCTTTTTGTAGAGCGTCGTGCCGTATTTCAGTACGCTATCCAGCATTGACGAATTCCAATCGGAAGGTTGCAGTGTTGATGCGAATGCCAACGCAATAACACAGTTTGTCACACCGTATTGAGGGTGAAGGCCTCCATATAGTGAACGAATCATCCACTGGTTGGATGCATAATCAGCGGGAGTGAAATTATACCACGACTTATGACTTGACTTGTGACTCTTAGTTTTGAGTTGGAATGTAAAAAATTCATAGGATCCACTTTCCACTTCTAACAAATTGGACCAAATATGCTCCAACAATTCAGTTATTGAGTCAAACCAGGCAACGTATGGGAAACATTTCTCGAAATTGTTAGCGTCCCGTTTTCTGACGATGCCTTTTTCATCAGCATCCCGTAAATCGAACACGAAAAATACTCCATCCTGTTTCCACAAGGCCAGTTGCAAACATTGAGTAGTTAAAATGGCATTGGGATGTTCTTTGTTCTCGAAAGTCGTCAAGAAAGTTTCAATAATCGATTTTTCATCCATCGATACCCCGCTTTTTGAGTCGCTTCTGCTTCCACCATCGTTGTCACTCATAATTTCACGCTTAATTTGTATTTCATTTTCCTTGGTTCCTAAAAACGTTTCCATTTCTTGCATTCTAACTGTTGTACCGCCAAATTTTATGAAAAAATCCTCCAATCCTTTAAAACTTTCGCGAAAAGATTTCTGAGAAATTTGTAAAATATCGCAGACATCATAACTGGACCACGACCTAAAATTAAAAGTTTAAGAACTTCTTCGAATGTGAAGATCTTTTGAGTGGAATAATCAACCAACAGCTTCGTAAGAGCGAAATGAACCGCTGCAACATACGTGGATTCTCTCATCATGGAAACCCACAAAATATTCGTCGCAATTATATAGCGGCAAAGATATTATGTTCGTAATTACTATCACTATAATTTAGATAGGAACTTTAACAACTTCCATATTTAAAATCGGATCGTATTAAACGTCAGATAAAAAATAGAAAAATTTCAGATGAAAAATTTAAAACTTCAGATAAAAAATACAAATTTTCAGATAAATTTCGTAAAAGAAAAAATTTCCTTGTTTTATGTGAAATTTTGGTTTTTTTATCTGAAATTTTGAATTCTTTATCTAAAATTTTGGTTTTTTGTTGGAACGGTTTAATATAATCCTTTAAAATCCACAACGATCCACAAGGATCCTCATAAAATGTGAAATAGGATTAGGTTTATCCGGAGTTACTTATTGTAGGCGCATCCGTAGTTAGAGTAAGTAGTATTTAACATGAAAGACTGCAACGACGAAGAGAATTTGTGAAACTTGGAATAAATGCTATGGAATGGAAGGCTATCGGGTGGGTAAGATGAGGCTCTTTAACAAGACCAAGGAACTGACCTCACAGGTAAAATACCTAGGAGTGACGCTTCATAGCAAGCTGCAGCTAAACTGGATTGCTCATGTCAAGGATAAAGCGCAGAAGGCTCTAGCGGCTTTTTGGCTATGTAGAAACTCTTTCAGGAGGAGCTGGGCCTGAAGTCAAAGGGCATTCTGTGGTTGTACGAGGCTGTAATTAGGCCCATGCTTAGCCACGGTTGTGTAGTATGGTGGCCTAGGCTGGAGTAGGCAAGAATTTACAGATGCATCGAAGACATCTGTAGGAGCGGGTGCTGGGGTGTACGCCCTGAACTCTGAGAAAGGAAATCAGTTCCATCTGGGAGTCTTTGCGAGTGTCTTTCAGGCAGAAGAATTCGCAGTGCTCGTACGAGATCGCGAAGCATTGCCGGAGGGCGACCAACGAAAGCAGATCCTTATAGGTTGGAATAATGTGACGCTAAAAAGACTAAATTCCCGCTGAGTCTCAGCAGAGCGGATTTATGTAAGCTTGTGGGGATCTTAACAGGTCACAACAGCTTGGAATATCATCTCAGCAAGATGAGTATCGTTAACGATCCGACTTGCAGAGGTTGCGGCTTAGAGCCGGAAACAGCAAGACATTTTATATGCGCTTGCCCTGCTTTAAAAACTCTGAGAACGAGGCTTTTAGGGGACTTCTACTTGACCCCTGAAGAGCAGTTAAAGTTAAATTTAGCTGATGTGCTTTTCTTCATTACAGGTAGCAAATGGCTAAACGGACCCGAAAGAGGAATCTGAAACAGAAACGTTAAAACGGAAGTACAGCAGAATAGGCCCAACGAGGATTGGTCTCAGTGTTTTTGATCTGGCGCATCTCGGCTTCAAGAGAGCTGCAATAATTTTGCTCAACAGTATTTAGTGTAGTTTAAGCTGAATTTTGTTAAAGATCTAATTTCCAAATAAAACCAAACCAAAAAGGAGATGATCGGAGCACTGGTTTCACCAGTTACCACTTCCAAGCTTGTGAAAGAGTGTAAGGATTTCTTGAACTCGATAGAGGGGAAATGAGAGGGCAGACGAGCTAGCCAAGGCGGGTGCTATGGCTCTCGAGAACGGTCCTGAACCAAATCTGCCGATTGCTCGATCAATCTGTTTGAAAGCACTGAAAGATTGGGTGATGCAAAGGCATGTGGAGTACTGGAATAGGTGCGAAGGAGGCGTTCATACAAAGCGCTTCTTCCCGAAACCCAATTTGGAATGGGCCAAAGATCTCATAGAGATGGGCAGGAATCGCATAAGGAGGGTGGTCGGAGCGGGCCAAACGGGCACATGAAAAAGATGAGGCTTTCGGCAACTCCCAGATGTGCGTGCGGATCAGAAGAAGAAACGGGTATTCACGTCATATGCGAACGCTCCAAGTTCTTTCAACTGACACGCTGGCTGCTGGGAGGCTACGTCGTGCAACCATCAGATGTTGTCCAACTTGGATCTGGTATTTTGGACAGGTTCTTGGAGCCAACGGGAAGGTTTGCGTGATTTACATGATGATTGGGTTGGGAACAAAGGATCGCAAGATCTGTGTTCCAAGATCATTGACATGATCGCCCGAACTGATAAATCTATATATGGAATGGAATTAATTTCACAAAGAAGTTTGTAGTTAAAGTGCAATATTGTTTTCTACAAACATATCTGTGGTAGCTGCAAAAATATCCGAAATAAGTTAAAAAATCTCTGAGTGTTTGCTCTAAGGTTTTCCAAAGATCGTGGTGAAAGAATGGCGTATTAAAGTGAATCACATCAGTGTGGAACAACTAAATCTGCTTTTCCGTTGTCCGGAACTGTCTTCGAAGATGAACTGTGGATCTATGAAAAAGTAACGGGGCTAAGGAAGTAAATCGGGAAAGTTTGATGTACAATTGCACTAAAGCTATGCAAACAAGAGCCTAGATTTTTTTTAGATTTATCAGTTTGGGACGATCGCCTGGGCTATCTTGAAACACAGATCCTAGAGTCCTTTGTTTCCTTTCCGTTCATCATTTAAATCGTCACGCGAGCCTTCTTGTCGCAACCAGAAATCTGTCAACTGTAGCAGGTCCCAGATTAGCGATTTGGGATGGGCCCCGAAGATCTTATGCTTCAGCTGAAAGAACTTTGGGCATTCACAAAACAAGTGTATACCCGTTTCTTCCCCCGATCCGCAAAAGAATTCGGTAGTTCCCAAAAGCCTCAACTTGCTCATGTGTAGATTCAACCCGCAATGTATAGTGATCGCTCCCACAACTCTCCTGATGCGACACCGGTTCATCCGTAGTAGGTCATTAGCCCATTTTACGTCAGGCCTCAGGCCGCCATATTCCTCCCAGCGCTCCACGCTTCCTCGGGGAACCCAGTCATTTAGCACCTGCGCACACAACGACTTGGGTATTGGCAGTTGAAGTTTGGCTCCAATTGAGTCGTGAAGCCTATTTCCGCAAGTTCATCCGCCCTTTCGTTTCCCTCCACACCAGAGTGCCCAGGTATCCACACCAGCGT
This sequence comes from Pseudolycoriella hygida, assembly GCA_029228625.1. Classification (NCBI taxonomy): domain Eukaryota; kingdom Metazoa; phylum Arthropoda; class Insecta; order Diptera; family Sciaridae; genus Pseudolycoriella; species Pseudolycoriella hygida. Next base: position 20,657,470 of record CM055403.1, on the reverse strand, counting down.
GATTCGATTTCTCGATCCTACTTCGTTACACTCTTTGATCAGCCTAGAGGTCATCACGGGCAATATGAGTGCCATGATCACTTCCATACTATTCGAAAGGATATTGACGTCCTCTCTCTGTATCCTCATTGGCCGTACCTCTCTAGCTCCCATTAGTAGCGCAAAAGCTTCTGCCTGGAGAACACTGGTGGTTCCACCTAAGTGGAACTAATTACCCTGCACAGCATCCGGATCGTATGTTCCAGCCCCTGTCTCTTCGGCTGCCTTGGAACCTTCAGTAAATCTAACTTTTGCCCTTACACACAGATAGGTCGGCTATCTATCTAGCCACTCATACCTACTTGGGAATATCGTTTCGAACCGACTTGTGAAGTCAATCACTGGCGTCATCCGGTCCCTAAGCATGCTAAAAAGTGGGTCCGGAATCATCTCACATACCATTTTGCATCAACCTGTCCGCTGTGGCAAAAGCTCTAACTTCGATAACCAAGTCCAGAGGTGGTACAGCCAACAGTACATCCACGGCAGCGGTCGCCGTAGTCTTCATAGCTCCAGTGGTGCAAAGGCACCAGTCTCTGAACCTCACCCAGCTCCTTCCTCACACACTCAACGTTAAGCTTAGGCCACCATACCACAGATCCATGGCTCATCATTGGCCTGATCTCAGCCTCGTACACCCATAGAATAGCCCTACACGGTATACCCCAGTTCCTCCCGAAACAGTTCCTGCAGATCCAAAAGGTCGTCAAAGCCTTCCTCGCTTTATCTGTAACATAGTCAGTCCAGCTCAGCTTACTGTCAAGCGTGACCCCTAGATACTTTACTCTTGGAGCAAGTTCCAGATCCACGTCGAAGAGCGTAATTCTCCCCACCAGATCTGATCCTGTGTTCCTTTTACTGAACAACACAAGCTCTGTTTTAGTGGGATTAGCTCTCAAGCTCCTCTCGTGACACCATTTTTGACTATTCTCAGTGCATTCCTGACTAGGTCGCCCAGCGTACTTTCAAATTTACCTCACTACCGTTAGTACGTTAGTAGCACCCTTGCGCAAATAACCCCTCCTCATTCAGCTTTCTGATGAGGGAGTCCACCACCATGCACCAAAGCACAGGTGATAAGATTCCAAATCGTGAACAATAAACAATAGCTTAACCAATGAAGCCATTGAAAGATCGTTGACTTTCTAACCTGTCCACCTGATAGTTTGTATGCTATGCCTGTGCGCAATCAACCACTTTGAAGCGAATGCATCGTTTCATTTGATCTTCGTCCGCGAAAGGTCAGTTATTTCACTCCAATATGACTTTTTTTTCTCGTTGCATAATTTTTGTTTTACACACCAGCAGTCCTTAATTAAGGTCATTGCAACCACAGATGTGACGTTGTAAATGTTCCTCAAAATTGAGTCCTCATCTTTATCGCCCGAATGAAAACTTTTACCAATACGAAGAATTCCAGCATGTCCCTTGGACACATCCAGAGATTTGTAGTTTTTCAATTTTTCTGGAAAAGTTTTTGTCTCATCTGGAGATAAATTCACTGCACGCAAGGAAAACTGAGAAGACGATAAAACTTTTGAATAGAATTCCAAATGGCTGCGTCATCTTTTCTTTACCTCCTGATTTTTGCGTATGATAATATTCGTCGTAAGTGACTTCACCACATCGATAAGATTTGTATACCGTAAGGCGCACAAGATTTCTTTCTTCTTATCGTAACCGTTTTTACAAATAACATGCCAACCGAAAGTAAACCAATTGCTACTAACCTTCCATACAGCAAAGCATTTCCAACTTTTTTTGATGTTTAACGAGAAAATGCCTTTGCTGTTCACTTCGAAAAACCTCGTGAATCCTGAAACAAAACAGTGGCTACGTTGTACAAGCCGTTTCCTTATTTTCTGATACGTAAAAAGGTGACTTAACAAATGACAAAATAAATGTCAAATAGCTGCTGATATTTAGCGAAATATATGAAAATGAAAATACCACTTTTTTACAAATTACTAAATGCCTCCGATTGTACTCTAATCTACAAAGATCCGCCGGATTCAATTAAAATTCGTGAAATATGAACGACTGATTGACGTTTACGCATAACATAGACATTGTTGGTTACCTTTCACTAAATCATTTTCAATGGTTCTATCAACTTGATTGACAACGTATCTGAAGATTTTCGGGCTAATGGACACGTAAGACGTTTGGTCTTTATAAACAATCTCCATTTTTATTTCCTTCAAATTGCTCTCTGCTGGATCAAGGCGAGCCCGTTGCTGGCTTATGGATAGAATTTCGTTAATCGTTTCAGGCATCCAGTTCTTCGTGGTGAGATTTTCCACACACACCAACGCAATAACCGACAGGCTAAGACATTCCTTTGTCTTAATAGTTGGTTTACCTCTCAAACACCACTGACCGGGTAACGTCACTTGCCATTGATACCAATTTTTACCCAAAAAGGGCTTCAGATTTACGTTAGTTATTTTGTAATAATCTTGGCGTTCCTTTTGTGAAACATTTTCGACGTATGTTTCTACTAAATCCTTCAACTGTTCGAATCGTGTTACACAAGACCTGCCACCACCTTCTGAAATTTCGTGTTTCGATAATTTTCGACCGTAGCGGTTACGGCCCTTAGCGTCGTACATGTAGTAATAGTTTTCGTCCTTCCAAATTGCAACAACATTGGGTCCATCTATTAAACCGGCAAGATGGGCGTGGAAAAACTGGATGACACCCTGTTCCAAATCACAAACATTTGCATCGTTTGACTCAACTTTACCGAAAATGATTTGCTGGGATTCGATTAGGCACTGAACCGAACGGAATTCAATCGTTGAGACGACGTCGGCTACACGAACTTCCGTTTGTCCTTTCGGGCGGGATTTTAAATTTTCTTTATAAATTTTCGATCCTAAGGAAAGAATTTCGCTCAAAGTGTCACTGGTCCAAGCAGAAGCTTTCTCGGCATGAAGAATTACGATTGCAGCGACACATGTTGACGGAATTTTCACGCTCTTACAAAATAATTGGTTAAAATGGTTAGAAAGATATTACAAATGCGGACTTACTCGATCTACAGACTTGGGCGTCCGTAGCGCAGCTTTCGAATTCGATAAAATTTCATAGAATGTTCGAAAGTTATGATGGGCACTAGTCAGTAGACACACTTTGTGAGTAGAATCAACAAAACTTGTGTCTTTGACCGTGATGTGTTGGCTAAAATTCGGCATTCCTTCTGCACCCGAACAATTATTGCTAATTTTCAATATATCGACCGAATAGAACACGTATTCCGATTGACTTTCTACAAAAAATTCATCAAAATAATTCCGCACGCTCTCAAACGAAGTGAATTCAACGCATTTCGGTGATTTGTCTTTAGGGCTCACGGGTTGGAAAGCAAAATATTTATTTTCATGGTTCCATAGAGCGAAGCAATTCACACCAAATTCGACGATGCAAGATTTATGCAGATGTTCTTGCATAGTGTTGAAAAATGCAGTCACTTCTTCCGCATTGTGTATAGTTCCAGTGACGATCGGTTTAGTTAATGTGACAAATTTGGTCGAATCTATGTAGAATACATCAGTAGAGTCTTGTACCTCAGTTGCATGTTCTGCATTCATGGGGAGTTTCATCAAAGCTCCACGATTTATGTTCCATCCAATATCGACAATCTTGTCGATGTCGTCTGGTTTCCAATTTCGTTCTGAATAGATCCGAGAGTACGAAAGGGCAGCCACACAACAAGACAGAATCTGAAAGGAAATTAGTTTTTCAGTGATAAAAGTACTTTTTAGCACGAAATTTCGGTTTAGGCCAAGAAGGAAATAACAATGTTGGCTAATCCATGGCGCTGCCGCAGAAACACGAAAATAAATAATTGATGGCCGCCACAAAGAAAAATGTTTCTCCATCTTTCGACTTTTGCTGAAATTTTTTAGCGCCGCGTCAAGAAAAGTAAGGAAAAGTGCACGTTCATATCAAGCTCGATACACCGTATTGTGAAATTCGTCATGAAATTTTATATACTTTGACATAAGCTGACGCAGCACTAAAAGTGTGTATTATCCCATCCACGCGCTTAGTGCCAAGTAAGCTAACAAGGAACAATTTTCCCTTGCTTGACATAAGCCAGCGCCGCACTAAAAGCTTGGATTTTCCACGAGGCTTTGACATAATTTAAGATAATTGTAGAAATAAACCAGAATTTGAAGATATTTTCATTTTCGAGGATATTTTTTTATGCTAAGCTTTTCTAGCATTTCTGGACGGCTCTCTGGTATACAGTTGGTAACGCCCTGTACCGGCTCACATTTATACAAAATATTTTGCAAAGAAAAAGAAAGAGTCAAGCTAGCAACGTAATATTTCAGTTGCAGAAAGTACGCGACGATAAGCCACCGGGTCGGAGCTACCGGGTGCTCTCTCATAAAACGACACGTTACAAATATCGAAAAAATTATTTGCACGCTTCATAACATAAGCTACTTCTTACAAAAGCTCAAAGCTCGAGTGATATCGCGAAAACTTCGACCAACTCGTATACATCGGCCTTTTTGATTTTGATTGCAATCGTCATCAGACTGGTGAGCCGCCGATTTTCGGCGGCTGGCGGCTAAATGTGTCGCCGCCGACGCCGAGTTATATTGACGGCTGAACAACGGCGGACGAATATATCAGTCGGCTGACATAGCGGCTGGAGTATTTTCGTTTTAATATAGTGAAATAAATCTGCGACGTTTTCTTCTGAATGAATACATCTTCAAGGTGTTCATTGGTTACAAAATTATTCTTTTTTCAAATGTTACGAAATATGTAAATAATGAGGCTCATGAAAATTCGGAGTATTCTGAAGAGGAATCAATGATTTCCCCTTAACAAGAAATGTTATCATCTCTTACTTATGTTCAATTTAGCTAAAGTCTATATTTTCATTGATTTTGGTGTTTTTTTCACACATTTTGTAGTTGAACGACCCCTAGATCCACTCGGATCCGGTTACTAACATATTGACTTTTTATCAGGGTACCATAAAGGTCTGTTTTTAGCCAACTCCGCCAACTTTGACAACACTTTCATTTTTTGGACCCCTGAATGCTCACACTGAAATGCCTAATGCTCACACTGAAATAGGTGTGAGTCAGTCACGTGTCAACCGATTTCAAAACGGTTTGCTTTCCTGAATTCGTTATGAAATTTTCTATCTATCTACGTTCTTTGAAAAATTTTTAAATCATTGTTTATGTTGTTTTGGTCAAGTCAAAGTTGAAATTTCAATATGGAAACTAAAAGTCGGGAAGGGAGGTTGACCCTCCAACACCACATTAAAATATTTATGACCTCCCCGATACCGGTATTTTGAAGTACTATGCGAATACTAATAATTAGCCCTAAAACATTTCCCTTCAAGATGATACGTTCAAGAAAACATTGATGCCTATGCCATAATTCATGAAACAACGCCTACAATGAGTTTTTCCAGGAGAGGCAGAGGAAGATCGCATTAAAAAAAAAAGTTCTTCTTCGAAACATTTCTGGGACCATTACACGGCATTTGTAGGGTCAGGCGTTTCGAAAAAAAAATAAAAGCTCAAATTCAACCCACCCTATTAGAAAGCTACTTCTGGGACAAAGCTGTATGTATGAAAAATGTTATAATCCTGAGATTCAGGCACTTCTAGAACTCAGAGGGATAAGAACATTAGACAACGCGTGATTGGTGTCAGAGTTCAGAAAATGTACTTCGGGAGGGCTTTCGACATTACTTTGGGTAATTTCTGAGAGTCGTTTAAACTCTAATAGTTCTAATAGAATTGAACTGCGTAAAAATGAAAAACGA
>CM055403.1:20612519-20651122 GCA_029228625.1 Pseudolycoriella hygida | reverse complement strand
AAAACGAGTGCACCGGCGTAAAAAGAAAGAGCAAGAGTGCAGGACGCTGCTCGAACTCGAGAGATTACGTAGCGCAAATGTCTCGTAAGTTCTATAAAAGAATTAACAGTCAAAGGAAAGGTTACAGCTCCCAAATGACCTTGTGCAGAGCAGCTGATGGCACATTGCTGACCACAAGAAAGGATGTTCTGGAGCGATTTAAAGAACATTTTAACGCGCTTTACAACGAGGAGAGTGATGAAGCCTTTGATAATGATAATGATGTTTCCACACTTAGCGACGACGGTCGTATCGTGCCAGCACCAACATTTGAGGAAGTCTCGGCGGCAATTAATTCACTACAACAAAGCTTCCGGCCCGGATAATATTCCAGCTGAACTGCTGAAGATGGGTGGTGAAGAATTGCCGAAAGTGATGCACATGATAGTTGAGCGGATATGGAACACCGAAACGTTACCAGAACAGTGGTTAGAGGGAGCCATTATACCTCTACACAAGAAGGGCGATAAACTAGAGTGCAAAAACTACCGTGGGATAAAGTTTTTGCTGGAGTGCTTAGAGAACGACTATCACCGCGTGCCGAGACTGTCATTGGGGAGTACCAAAGCGGATTCAGACCGGATCGATCAACCACAGACCAAATATTTAATCTCCGTCTGATTCTGCAAAGGTGCAGAGAGTTTCAAATCCAGACGTACCATCTTTTCATAGACTTTATACAGGCTTACGACAGGGCCAAACGAAAAGAACTGTATATAGCGATGAAGGAGCTGGGATTTGAAACGAAGTTGATCAGATTGGTGAAAGCGACATTGGAAGGCACCAGATGTCGGGTCAAGGTGCAAAATGACCTGTCAAATGAGTTTGCTGTAGGAGAAGGGTTGAAACAGGGAGATGGACTGTCCTGTTTACTCTTTAATTTGTCGTTAGAAATGGCGATGAGGAGTGCTGGCATTAAGACGAACAAAACACTGGCAAATGGAACAATACAAGTCCTGGGCTTTGCAGATGACTTGAACCTCGCTAGTCGAACACACGCAGCAGCAAGTGACACTTTCACAAATCTTAAGACCCAAGCGGAAAGAATGGGATTGTTGATCAACGAGACCAAAACCAAGTACATGAAGACCACGCCAAATTCGGTAGCCGGTCAACAAGATAACTCGATAACAATTGGGGAACTCAACATAGAGGTGGTAGAAGAGTTCACATATCTTGGTGTTCTAATACGACCCGACGGTGATACAACACCTGAGATCCAGAGGCGTATTATGGTGGCAAGCAGATGTTATTTCGGGTTAAATAAACAATTGCGCTCAAAGTTGCTATCAAAGAAAACAAAGTGCCAAATCTACAAAACTCTTATACGTCCAGTGCTGATGTACGGTTGTGAATCCTGGACTGTGAAAAAGAGTGATGAGCGGATGCTCCTAACATTCGAGCGTAAAGTCCTTCGCACGATCTTTGGGGCGGTGCGCGAGAATGAAAGGTGGCGAACAAGATACAACTTCGAATTACAACGTGACTTTGGCGAACCGAATATACTGGCAGTGGTAAAAGTCCAGCGATTGAGGTGGGCAGGGCATTTAGTGCGCATGGATGGAAGCAGGGCCCCCTCAACATTATTCCGAAACAATCCTGACGGGCAAAGAGGTGTTGGCCGCCCAAAAATGCGTTGGATCGATGGCATCGAATCAGATCTGCGTGATTTAAGAATAAGGAGCTGGCAGGGAGCGGCGAGAGATAGGCGCCGGTGGAAGGACGTTCTGGATCAGGCCAGGGCCCACAAGTGGCTGTAGCGCCGGAAAAGTAAGTAAAGTAAGTAAGTTCTAATAGAACTTGACTATGCATTCTGATGCGCATTATATTTATGATAATAGTAAGAGTTTGATACATCGAGGCTTTTCGCACGTGAAGGCTTTACGTACGGGTCTTTGCATATGTTTCTCCACATAAAATTAGGAAATACATTGCTTGATAGTTCAGCAAACACACTAACCTGCTCTAATTTTCCTTTTTATTCGACTTTTCTTTATTGAGTTGTCAAAACTTTATATTTTTTTGAAACAAGAATTTGTCAGTTGGCCGCCGCCAGCCGACTTTTTCGACAGCGGCGACGGTCAGACGTCGCCACATTATTTTGAACGGCTTAACCTATCTAGCCGCCGGCCACCAGTCTTTTTTCAACAACTCGCCGCCGCCGTCGACAATTTTCGGCTCTCCAGTCTGTTCGTCATTCAATTCTAGAGGACACGTATTTTTTCTTTTTTTTAATTTTCAAAAATGTCGGGTTTTTGAAGCTCAAGCGACGAAAATATTTCTTTTTGGTAGGATTGTTCAAGTGGGACAGTCATTTCGAATACATTAAACCGTCCGTCGTCTGTGACACAAGTGTGACATGGGGGAGGGGGTCTCAAAAACGTCGATTTTTGCGTGACATACTTTATGAACGACCCCTGCCGGAAAAGGAATTGTTGGGAGAACCGGCATTCTACTCCTATTACTTTCGCTTCTAGTTACATCCTATAGATGGCACTGGGTTTGTCGCACAGCTTACCACTGGCGTCTGGCACAGTAAAACTCTCCGGCAATGAAAAGATCTCAAAAAGTAGAGCCACAAACAGCGAAACTAGTAAATAATGATATAGCCTCTAACCCTTCATGGGTTGTAAGGCAGCTTATTATTATTATTATGTATAGTTTCCCTCTCATATGTTAGTTTACATAGTTAACCTGCCACATGTTCAAAACTTTCAATTTCACCATACGTTCCGCATGTATTGTTACTGCTAACATATGGGACGTACGTGTGGCATGTGTACTAACATCGGAAATGTATAGGAACAACGCTTCAGAAATAGTTCATACAAAAGGTATATGCCCGACAGCAGGATTGGTGAAGTCGAGGAGTGTCATGCGTTGAAGTTAAGCATCAGAGGTTGCTGTTCGAACTTGGATGGGTGACCGCTTGAGTTAGAAAAAATCAAAATAAAAAAGTGGGAAAAAAATCGTTGTAATTTTTCTTCCTTTGAATTCTGAGTGTGCTATAGTACACAGAATTCGATTTTGCAATATTTACTGAGTACTCTTGAACGCAATGAAAGTACAAATTTTTTATCGCGCATCATGGTGATGGTATCGTTAACATACATGTCGGACGTTGGTATACTTGTCCGAAGTAAGTTCCGAAAAAAACTTACCGTGGTCGATTTTGTACTTCAGGCACATAAGCTAACGTCCAGCACGTACGTTTTTTTATCAGTGTGCAAAAAAATATATCGAAGGAAGTCTTTGCAGAGAATGGAAGTAGGGATGGTCCTCTATCGTCCCATTGTAGCAGTTTTACAGAACAGGGCTGTTGCAAGGAGCTAAAGTCGCTCACAGTTTGACCAATTTTTGACGGGATTACTCCCCACATAGGAGGGGTAGCGACGGTTTAATTTATTCAAAATGACTGTCTCACTTTTTACTACAATCCTACCAAAGATCAATATTTTCGCTCACTTCTTCATCGACGTACATCAAAAAAATTGTTTCGGGCGCTCCTGGTAGATTTCCAAAGAGAAATTAAAAAAAGAAAAAATACGTGTCCCCTAGAACTGAATGACGAATGGAATGAGCCATCATTTGTCAAAATAAAAAAATGCGATGTATACAAACGTCGAAGTTTTCGCGATATCACTCTTAAATCCTGATATCTGGGAAAGCTTTTTAGAAAGTCGTTTAATGAAATAATGTTTTCGATATAAAAAGTCGTTTCATAGAGTCACCACCTGGTAGCTCCTTCCATTGAACGGTCTTTTTTTAGTTCAATTCAAGAAAAGAAAAACAAATCTAAATGGGTAGTTCCACGGTGTAGTTGGATGCTCATATCATTGCTTTCTGAATGAGATACAGTCTAACAATTTTCTAGAAAGTTGTTGGCCAAATAAGACTTAGTGGAAAAATGTTAACGTGATAAAAATCGCGGTGTGATCCAAGTGTTCCCTACGTTACATATCCCAATTGAACTATCCAAATACATTTGCTACGCTTATTGTGGCGCACTTTCTGCATCTGTATTTACACCAGGCTTTAGGTGTCCTCTGTCAGCTTTTAACTGATTTACCAATTTGAAAACCGGTGCACTGTCTAAATCATTATTCATAATTATTAACGACGCTAACCCGAATCAACATCGGCGCATCAGCCTGAAAAACAAACCTTCTTCTTATTCCTCGATAAACTTGCTGTTGTAACGGAACTTCCTTTGTGGTTGCCGGTCAATATGAAAACTTTGATGTCATTCGAAATTGTTTGTTGCTTCCACGTAACGCTAACTGCTGGTGATAATTCAACTTTTCCAATTGGTCCTCTTTGGTAACGCGAAATGTTTCCGACAAATATTTAAAATAACATTAAATATCAACAAAATGTTAATGTAAGTTGTAAAAAAAAATTTCCTTTGGTAATGGCGATCGATGGTGATTTTTATCTTTGATATTGGTTTCAATGAATGTTACAAAATGCGGCTGTACCGCAGGCTCATTCAAAGAACATGTATTTCATTACTGAAGCGGAAAATTACAGGAAAAATGTGGCGGAAAAAAATCCATTACAGAATTTAATATTCTAAATTGGCTCTAGGTTTAAAAAATGTTGCTTTAATGTTTAAATCAATTGTAATTGATCAAAACATTATTTCCGCTAGAGGTGCCCATTAAATCAACACTCACCTCATAATAAGTAATGAAAAGCACACAAATTTCACTGTATACAGTCTACACGACCGTTAGTATGCAGGAAAATTAAAATGTACGAGAAACTTTTAATTTGGTTGATGGGAAAATTAATTGTGAAAAATAAAAATCAACGTTCGCCGTTTACAAAAATTATTTCTTTTTTGACTTAAAAATGGATTGTTGCTTTGTGATTCAAAAGAAGGACGAAAAAAAAAACTTTCTCGAAAGCATAATGAATTTATGTATCCATGAAACCACTAAGGAATTATGAAACCCGTACAATGTGTTTGGACTAATAATGACATTTTTATACAGTGAATGATTCACAGAACACAATCTCGACATCTCCATAGTCCATACCTTGTCTGCAGTAGCCTATACCTGAAACAGCCCTAGATGTCTTACCTTTTAGACTTCAGGAAGGGCCTTTCACTGTGTAAATCCTCTTGACTCTGCGCTTTTTCATTTTCTCATTCCACTTAGTGCTTAGAGGAGTGTTCTTTCAAAACGAGCAAAGTCCACTATTTGTATAGCTTGCAAATCTGAAATATCTCGGAAACTATAAGAGATACAAAAAAATACCTAAAGACCATTTTTGAGGGAAATTTCATTGACTACAAAAAAGCTTATTATCATTTTTTTTTGTATCTCTCATATTTTTCGAAATATTCGTCAAAAACGAAATCTCCGCCATTTGACTGGTAATGTCATAGTATTTAAAATTTCATGAGAAAATTCATAATGTATCTATCTCAAGCTCAAGTGGCGAAAAATGATATGTCAGCTTGAGCACTTCATCAAGAAATTTGGTATACTTTGACGTTCGCACTGACCACGTGAATGATTTCATTTTCTGCGGTGGCATCATTGAACTTACTAAGTTTGATATACTGAATATGACAATGGTCGCCATCTTTTGTACTCACTACTTGTGGGTACTACAACCTTGAGAGTAGTTTCTCCCAAGGTAACCTTACAGTTTTATCAAAGCTTTTTGGAAAATTTATTCATCGAAGTGTAAGGATGAGCAAAATCTTCAAATCAAGTTCTTTGGGATACCAACAGCTTTAATCACCATTGAACAGTGTTCTGCAGTGACTGAGTGTTTTCATTATTCTAACAATAGTCTGACAAAGATGGTGTATAACACTGTCCATTTATGCTTCTTCTTTTCCTCAACCTCATGCTGATTCTCATTCTCAAATATTTCTGTCTTCATTTTTCAAGACGCTGGTGGCGCCCTTAGTGGTCACCTCGACTATCACAAACTTTACCATAGACGTTCATGCCAAGTAAAGGTTGAAGGGATCCGCTATTTTCTTTCACAGTTTCCTCTCTTCATTTCTCACTAATACTAATAATAGCATGCGTCTTACCGTGCTCAAATATGTGTTTAATGCTTCCCAATTGGTTGTGTTTTGATTCAAAGGTTCCACCGCTACGACAAAAGCGCCAAATCCCACCATCTAGTTCACCATTATCCCATCATCTAGATCACCATTTGTCGCTTTTTGCATGGAGATCTAGTATGATCTAGTATACTCGCAAATTAAAATTCACGCCCTCTAATGAATTATACGAAAAGTGAAAACACGACCAATATATAAAAAAAACCATTCTAAGAAAACATCGACGTGGATGAAGCTAGCCCAAAGTCCAAAGTTTTTAAAGTTGGTTTTCTTCAATTTTTAAAAAAGCTATAATGTCACAAAATTGTTTGAAAGTGTTTTTCTTGCCATTTTCCACGATTTATTACATGTTGTACAAGGAAAATCTACTTCAGAAACTTTGGACTAACTTCATACACGTAAATATTGGGTGTAGAAATCGGAATAATCATTTGAACCTTAGAGCACAACCGATAAAAACGATGTTTTTCCAGAGTAACTTAGCTGTATAAATTCATTGTTTTTTCATTTAGTAATTGAGCTACGTTTTTGAAATTGCCAAAAGTTTTTTTAACAAAATTTTCAAACAAGGTCTGCACTTTCGGTTAGGACACTTGATACCGAAAATTTGCAAATGCTAAAATTAAGGAAGTAGCGAGTACATTACATTATTTTGGGAGAAAAACAAGATAAAGCAATTAAAAGTGAACCTGCTCCCATGTATAATATATGAGAGCACGTTCACTCTCAATAGCTTTATCTTGCTTTTCTTCCAAAGTCTTCAGTTTATAATTTGACACTGCGTACTTGAGCCATGTACCTGAATCACATAAGTTTCGATTTGGCACCAGACTGCTGTTACCCCCTCATCCAAAGTGTCATAACTTAAGGAGACAGTCTAGTGTCGAGTTAAAATATATGCGACGTATAGATCTCGCCACTGCCTACATTCTGATAAAAACAGATACGACAGATACTAAGCACAAGGCTGCCTCCTTCAATCCTAGGTACAGGGCTCGTACGCAGCCAGGTGTTAAATTATAATACAATGTAACGTACACGGGCGTAGGTGTACACTCAGTGGACTTGGATTACGATGTATCCATTGCTCTGGGTTCATATACCACCGTTTTTCAGTCGGAAATAGTCGCCATCTGTGAATGTTCAGATATGATGCAACGAGATGGCATCAGAAATAAGAAAATCTTGATCTGTTCAGACAGTGAATCGTCTGTCATCGGTCAAGATTTCGTCGAAGCTGGTTCATCAGTGCTTCGAGACGCTGGAAACTCTGTCAAGAGACAATAAAGTCAAATTGACATGGGTTACCAGGTCACTCAGGTACGTCACCCGTACGTATCAGAATAGATGCAGCAAACAGAGTAGATGTGACGAAAAGACTGGAACGTATTTAAGTAAATATGGCCTTAACTCTTAAGTGTTTGAAATTACGTCCACATTAAGTTTTATTGGAAATTGCCGATAGGGCAATATTGAAAAACCCATTCGAAGAAACGGTATAAAAGAACCCTCCCGAGAGCCAAATAGACAAAAATTTTCGCCTCAATTTTCTCTACAGCATAGCAAAAAACAATTTTTTTGGTAAGGGCCCTACCCTCCCTCAATCTGCTCTGCAATATGACAAAAAAAAATGACCGACCAGAGACCCACTTGAGCCCCAAGCACAGGCCCAAATTTGTTTACGACTTTAATTCGGTACACGGTTACCTCCCAAATAGAAAAAGAATCAACAAAATCGGTTAGGATTTGCCCTATTTATGTGAACAAAAACACGTTGGGGCTAGTTTCAGGGTCCTGGCTGAGTCCAAGGGCATCTTATTAAAAAACTTTCTTCCATAAAATGTCAGGCATTCCTAGACCTTTCGATTAAACATTTTGTTTTTGAAAATCGGAAGAGATTTGTACTCGAGTTATGCACAAAAAATGTAGAGCCCTAGCTAAGTTCAAGGGCTCAAAATCAAAAAAGTTTTTTCTACAAATTGTCGGCCATGCCCAGATCTTTCAAACAAGAAAAAGTTTATGACAGTCGAAATAGATTTACTCGAGTTATGTACAAGAAACACGTATGGTCCTAGCATAGAATCGTTTTTTGTGCCCTAGCTAAGTCTAAGGACTCAAATCCAAAAAAGTTTCTTCCATAAATTGTAAGCCATGCCCAGATCTTTCAAACAAAGGAAAAAATATGAAAATCGGAAAATATTTACTCGATTTATGAATAAAAGACCAAGAACCACCTAAACAGCCCTAGCTCGGCGTCCTTGAGCCGACAGTGCCCAGATTCAATACTATAAAAGATTTTTTGATTATCTTTCAAAGAAATTTTTTTTTTATTTCGGTTGAGTTTTACTCAAGTTATCGTCTTGACGGACGGACGGACATTTTTTTTATTGTTCATTCGTCATCTAAGGACCATGATCGATGCTCTCCCCCCTACATCCGGGTCAAAATTCGATTGGTTACAAGCGTCGTGGTAAACGCAGTAGATCCCATTTCGAAGCCCTACGTTCATCGTACGGGTCTAAAAACTAAGCATTCTCAAAAAAGTAGCTCGACTACTAGATGAAAAGACAATGAATTTTTATAGCTATTGGGGTACATTTTTAGGTTTGGCAATTTTTTTTGGAGCAGATTATCTTTAGTTCACGATGTCGAAATTACGAGTGTTCAATCTTTTCCATATTCCTCTTATGATATTACGACATAAAAGTTAATTACAATTTGTTTCGTTGCTCTTGATCTACTTAGATAAGAAATATAGATCAAAACAAGAACTTAACAAACTTTAAGTTTCATAACAGTCGACATAAACAGAAAAGCATTTATTTCCTCTAGTTCATGAATCATATTATTTCCGCAAGAACCGCGATAATGTGTTTATCACATCGGGGCCTATAACATGTCCATTATAGCCCTGAAAGCAGGACTATAATCGGCATATTATAGTCGAGTTTCATATGTTGAATAAGGACCATAACGTAACCATTACATGCAAATCAAATGTTTCTTATGTCGATGGAAAATAGCAAAACAAACTCACATCGCCTTTTTTCAAAGCATGCTCAACTTCACAAACGTTTATTTGTTGTTTAAAACATTTTATTGTGTTGAATTAGGATTTGAACACGAATTAAACAAAATTTTAATCAAAACGAGTTTTGTTTACTTTTTTTTGGAGGAATCGATTGACCGTACGATTTGATGACAACTGTTTACTAGATTGAAACGATTGCCTTTGCAACGATTTCAATGTACAGTGTATTTCCATGTTCTGTGCAAAATTGGCAGTTATAGGCCCCGATGTGATAAAATATCGTATAGCACAAGGGGTATATCTTGCAATTATAGTCTCGGTGGGTAAAATTTCTCGGGGCTGACGCCCCTCGAACTTTTACCAACCTCGACTACGCGATTATACCCCTCGTGTTATAATATACTATTACTACATTATAATAAAATTCACTCAAATCGATGTAAAGTTATGTAGGCAACTACCTCACTTTATATCAAATTTGAAACTATCTACAATGAGATTGTACAACGAGGATAATTATAGATAGAAGCGATTTTAGTCCAAGTCTCAACCAAGTGAATTCAGAGACATAGTTTATTATACTACAAGAGAACTGTGAAGAAGTGAAAAACGTTAGAAGCATAACGGTCAAAAGTCCTAAAATTTGGGATAGGGGATGTTCACAAACGACGAACAGGTTTTAGGGGGTCTAGAGAATTCATACGGTGTAGGAGGGAGAGGGTCAAAGTGAAGTTATACGAACAAAAAATTAAAATATTCACTTTTTAATGCGTGAGGTTTGTGGGAAAGCTCAAGTTATATGTTTTGGCTATATTGATGACGTAATTTCCCGAAGTGGCGTTGAACGACAGATGACACAATAATGGACTAAAGAATAAAGTTCAGTTTTTTTTTGAGGGGGTGGCCCTTAGAGGTGAGCGGGTCGGCCTTTTTTTGTAGTCCGACCCAACCCGAACCCGACCAAAAATTTTAACCCGTTACCCGACCCGACCCGAATCCGACTCGAAATTCAAACCCGAAACCCGACCGCCCGCAAGAAGTTCGGGCCAAGTTCTATTACCCGAAAAAATGTTGGGTCGAGTTCTGTTACCCGAAAGAATTTCGTGTAGAATTGTTTTAATAAAAAAAGTCATTTAGCTGTTTCAATTTTACTAGCGCCGCTAGCGCTACCGCTACCACTAGTTTATAGCGCTAGCTCTAATAATTACTTCAAAAGAAATTAAAAAAAAAGTACAAATACGTGCTTTTAAATTTACTTGTTATGCTGTTTTCAACATTATCGACATTATCTCTGTTTTCAGTGTATTTTTTGTATGGAAAACCTTGAAAACAGCTGAAACTTGATAACAAGTAAATTTATAAGCACACGACGGTAGATAGAAGAGTAAAAAATAGAAAAATACTGATCACAAATACAATAGAATGTATGCAGTGTGGTCTCGACGGCAGCGCAATTCAATTTTATTTTCGGCGGCGGCGGCGAACATTTTTGAAAATTAAACTTTTGACATTTTTCAATTTTTTAATTTCATTTTTTGTATAAATATTGGCATTAATCTTCCAACTTCCATAATTTCTTTATTGTTGAACTTTTCGGTTTGGATATGGTGCATCATTTTTAGATTTTTTTACAAATCGATTTCGGTTTTTTTATATACACGAATCTTCAACCCGATAAAAAATACGCCCGAAACCCGCCCGCTCGGGATTGTCAAAGTGAAAATCGATTCGGGTTCGGGTCGGGTCGGGTTTCTTCCTATTTTCTGGCAGCCCGCTTACCTCTAGTGGTCCTCAAATTCGTACGTAATCTAAAGGGGGTCTTTGGAATTGTATGGTTTCGTACGGAGGGGGGTGAAGTCGCTAAAAAATCTGTAAGACATTTGTGAATAGCCCCGTATAATTGACACATAGTTACTTTATTAATTATTACAGCCGACTTGACTAATCCACGATTTTATTTTGGCGTGAAAAATGATGTACTTGTCAGCTTTGGGACTTTATTTCCTCAAAATTCTTAAAAAATTACTTAATTCTCAAATTTAAGATTTTAGGAATTTTAAATAATTTTTAGGAATTTTTTAAGAATTTTTAGGAATTAATTCTCAAAAATAGGCCCTGACATCTCGAAATTTCGTATACTTTGACATAAAACTCGGTGATTCACCTCGACGCGGCTGTATGTATGTACTGTGAGCAGCTGTTCATACATGACGTCACGCTTTTTTCGAGATTTTTAATCCCCTTTCCTCCACTCGTCATGCATTTTGTGCTAAATCTGTCCCAATAGACCAAACCGTTCTGCTAGACCCCATAGTACTATTATTTATTATTTTCACTGAACGTGATACAGAGACGTTAGTATTCTCAGACAACTGTTATAAGAAAGATGTATTTTATGGTTAGCTTCATCCATATACATCGCAAAGAATATTCTAAGCTTGAAAGTGCTGCACTATCTCTATATACAATGTGTCAATGCTGTTTGAATTTGAATGTTACATTGTGCTTTCACAATTTCACGTCCGATCGAAGTTTTGAGGATTACGACTTCGGTATCCAATCTTTGTTTGTAAATTTCCGACGAAATACATACCGATACTTCTGTTAACAATAGCTTTTAACAATAATTTAATTATTTAATTCTTGTTCGCACGGGTATTCGCTTGGAGGTTTCCACAGACAATATTATGCTAGTTGTATCCTACACTCCATGCAGAATGTAAATGTAATACAACAATGAATTCGTCGTCCTTTTTCTTTTTCACCCTAAACGAAGAATTTTTAATTTATTTTGGACGCATATTACAGCAGACAAAATCCTGGATTTTTTATAGTCTTGATGTTAATCCATTTTATATTAGCTGTTTGGAGTGCAGAATGCTATAGGAACAGATATGCTGTGTGTTTGAGAAAATGTCTTTTTATTTTTAAAAATGAAATTCTTCGTATCGCTTTAATCATGATGTACGGACACATCTCAACATTGGAAAAGTAATTATCATGGGATTGTGAATATTCTTAACAAATTCTAATGGAATTAATGGCTTCTGTGGCAGGATGAAATAAATAAATTAATTATTTGCTATCAGTCGGAGATACAATGTCTGCTATTTTGTAAATTGCCATTAATTTCTCTGCGATTTTGAAAATCCTCATTGACACCTTTGAATCATCGAATTGGATTTCAATAAACTTTTTCGATAAAATAAATCTTTCATTTTCGCCTAAATGAAGTCAATAAATCCTGATCAATGTGTCCGTCAGAGCTTATATTGAACATTGCGAGTTCATAGAACGAGTTCAACACAAGCTTGCGGCTGGCTAGTTCTTTATATTTGACAACCTTCCTATCCTGACTTCTTCTACTTGACGTTCTCGTCCAACTTTCAGAAACATTCAACTCAGGGACTATTTTTCAAAACCATGTTTCTCAAATCGCCAAGAGTTTTCCAAGTTGCTCAAGAAACTTGTAAAATATTGAGCAATATATTTCGTTGTAACATATTTTTATTGATAGAAATGACCGTTTAAAAGCCATTAACAATTCTTCATTCCGAATTGTTCAAAAATCTGAAGGACAAAAATGTTGCTGATTTCGTCGTTTACGACACTTCAGTACACCTTGTGTTAAAGACCACGTGTATATCAGTCCAACTGTTCATAGAATGATTTCAACTATCACAAGTTCACCTTTTCACATCATACGACACTTACGATCAGATGCTAATATAATTTTTTCAGACCGAGAATCGACTGTCTTCTTGAAAATTCAAGGTCGATAAATTGATTGTTTAAGAAATTTAATAATTATTACGCATCTGCGGAAAAATTTAATTATCTTCGAGGAGAAGCTTGTATCCCGGGCTCTAGGACCGATTATCCCCAGTCAAAATACCCCCAGTCAAAATATATCCGGACAAAATATCCCCGGACAAAATGTCCCCAGATAAAATATCCCACAAAAAACGGACAAAATATCCCCAGATGTAATGTCTACTTAGAAATGATGAATATAGGTAGGTATTATTAAGTAGATATTGTATTGTGGGTTTGGGGGTTGTGCCCCCTCACCCCCGCGCCTGCGGCGGGCTTTCGTAAGCCTTGCAGGCGGCCTTACGTAATTGGGGCGCTGCCCCAAACCCCACTAGGGGCTCCGCCCCTTAGACCCCGCAAAAGGGATATTCCCCCTTGACCCTATTTTGTTTTTTGTATTTATGTTAGGCCTGCGGCGCTAAGTACACTTCACATTGAATATTCTTAATTTTTTGAGTGTGGATATTTTGTCTGAGGGGATATTGTGTCTTTTTTTTTAATGGAAAAATTGTGGTTATTATGTCCGGTTATTTTGTCTGCGGGTATTTTGTAAACGGGGATATTTTGATTGGGGATATTTTTTTCGGGCCTAACCCCTGTATCCCGAGCCGAGAGTTTTTATGAACCGAAGCAAGAAATCAACAAAACAAATTTTGATACAACACACTAATGTATGACTTATCTCCCTTATTCTTCAATGGAAGTTGAACTTTGTCTTCTGTCAATTTTGAAATAACAATTTTTGTTTTTATGCGATGCGCACTCTTTTAGCTAGCCCACCCTACCTCCCTGCACGATTTTTAAGAACCCCCTATAAGAAATATACGACTGCTGTTCGGAAAACCCCTACCAAGTGACACCTTTCGAGGAAGTCAAAGTTCTACACTGTCAAAGAAAAATTTTGTTACTGCGTTGGAAGCTTTTCTTTGAGTCCAGCGTCCCAGGCAATTTTTTTTAATTGTGTTGTTCAGCTGGTGCAAGTTAGGTTGTCATGCAAAGCCCAACAGACGAAAATTTTGAACCGCCTGTTCTCGTTCTTTAGGTATCGGAGAATCGTTTAATCGCCACATCGAGAAAAGCGCCGCATCAGATACGGCTCCGCAGGCGAAAATTTTGGACTGCTCTCTATTGTTCTTTAGGTAAATCGAAGAACGACTTAATTGCCGCAGGCAGGCGAGAGTTTTTGTTTGTAGGACTTATTATAAGTAAGAATTTCAATAATTGATAGATTTGGTATTAGTTTAACGCCGTAGGCGAAAATATTTAGGCTCTTAACTAGTTTTGTTTACTAAATCAAGAAGTTTGAAATTTTGAAAATTTGGATCCGTTTTTCTTTTCTTCAGCCATACGATGAGCCCCTAAAATGGCCGCCCGGGCCACCTTTTCAGGCAAGGGCCCGGAGGATTTGCTCCCGTTCCTCTACTTTAATCAGATCTGCCTGAAAGGTAGTTTCAAAAGGAATGTTGAGATTGAAGATGGGCAAAATCGGTCAAGAACTTTCGAAGTTACGTTCGAATAAGTTGTCAAAACCTTGTTTATTGAATGTCGCACAAAAGTTTTTGCTTATATCTCCGACGAACGGGAATTGCTTTTCAAGTTTTGGAATGAAAGATATGGATCTCAAAAGACTAACTAAAGAAAGTTGATGAAAATTGATTCACTGGTTCAGGCAATAGGGTCCATAGAGCGCTCCATTCTCATGAATTTCATTAAATGTTAAGAAATTTTGCTGTGATTCAGAGGTAGTCGAAGGCTCAAGAGTATTCAAGAAAAAAGTATAGAAGCGTCCTCTCCTTAGGGGCGGATTTTCTTCCGAACATTAATATATATCAGAAAGGAAGGAACAAGCCTCAGGGGGCGGGCGGAGAAAATCTCAGGGGGGGCTCAGCCCCCTCGCCCCAGCCCCCCTAGATACGGCGCTGGCAAGACCATTGAGATTATTTCCAGTATGAAGACGCAACCTAGGAAGGTGTACCAGCCCCTTTTATGCCTTCCTATCGCCCGCCAAGGAGATGGTTTTTTCGCCCAGAGAAATTCCCCTAACTTCTAAATCAGATTTAATTTAATCTATAAACCTTATCCTTTGTCTTCCCTTTGACCTAACTCCTGAGACCTGTGTATCTAAAACCGTTTTTGGTAGCCTCTCATTACCCATCCTTTGAACGTACCCGAACCAGCGTAGACGACTAACTCTCGCCTTTTCTTCCACTAACGAGACCCCAAGTTTTTCCTTATCCTAAATAGCTTCTGCCTTGGTTCCTTGTCGAATGTCTTCTCCAACTCGATGAAGCATAGGTATAAGTTCTGTTCTTTTCATAAAGCTTCACAAGTACACTCGCGTACACCTAACCAACCACACTCAAGAGCGATATCCTCCTGTAGTTACGGCTGCCCTTCTTATAAATCGGAGCAATAGCACCTAAGCTCCAGTCAGCAGGCTTCCAGACTTCATGACTAAATTAAGAATCCTACAAAGCCATTGTACAAAGCCAACTGATCCGCTATACTTAAAAACTCTGTCCTGATTTCATCCACGAATTTTCCTGTCTTCAATCTGCTGGACTTAGAAGTTTCTTAAGTTTCTTTAAAAAATTATCAATGATCCCCTCAACTTTCTCTACAACATATCAAAAGTTTTTTTTTTTTGAGTCGCCGCCTATTTTCCGCCATTTTGGCGGTCCCCCTGATACACTACACACCCAACCCAACAACTTTCCCTTTGACACCAAACCTCTATCTCGAACACACAACCATTGCCTCATACAAAATGTGCTATCATACACACTACACACACAAACACATACGTATGGGCTTTATATGGCGCATTCTAAGAGCCGGTACCCCCCTTTTTTAAAATCTCGTATGACGTAGAATGCCCAACCGAAGGTCCCTGCAAAATTTCAAGAAAAGTTATCGAGCCGTTTTCGAGCACGAGCCAAAAAAGTCGGTTTTCATACAAATGGCTCTGTGACCAAAAACATGGTTTTTCGAGGGTCGGAAAGCTTTTTCGCAAAGATCTCAGCAAGCATAGCACGGAAATTGCTCATGTTGGTGTCAAATGAAAGAATTTGAAGTCAGAAAAGTGGGAAAAAATTTTTGTGGGAATCGGGTTAGGGGTCACCGGGACCAATGGAATCGACAAAATTGAGTTTCTTGGCCATATACGAAAACAGTTTTTCGTGTTTATTTCCTTAATTATGCAATATGGAGATTCACTGTCAAAGAGCATAGTTGTAGAGAATGAAATTTTAGGGTACATGTGTTTCAGGGTTTTGGGTAAAAATGCTTCAATCCTCGGATATTACCACTTCTAGAATTGGGAGGGATGACCCATATCTCTAGAAAATTTTAGAGAACACGTGTTTCAGGGTTTTAGGGGAAAATGGTCCAATCCTTGGATATAACCATTTCTAGATTTGAATGGTCTGAGATGTACTTCGGTAGGGCCTTTGACATTACCTTGGGTAATTTCTATGGATCTTTGAAATTCTGATAGTTATAAAAGAACATAAAATGTTAGATTGTTCGAGTCTTTTTGCAAGATTTGTTCTATTTGCCAAATCTATTCTGTTTGTCACATCTATTTTGATACGTACGAGTCTTTGGTTATGTTTCTAAGTACAAATAGTTCGGCTACAAATGATCAAATACGTCGATGAGACTAGGTCCAGAGTCAAAAAAAAGCATTATGCATTTCTCGACCCACCCTAATTGAACAGCTTCCCTATATTCTGTTAGTAGCCTCTTAACGCAGATTTTTTTTAAATATCGTTTACTTGTCGTGTTTTATTCTGCCTAACTTAAACGGAGAACAGTCTACACATCTTTTCATAATCACCCAATATAATTTGACGACAAGGTAATGTTGATTCTCGTTGCTTAATAGTTTGGAAAGGTAAATACAAAACCACAATGTGACTCCTTTTTGTTATAAATAAATAAATTTAATTTGGAACGTTTTCATTATTTACAAAATAAATACAAATATTTACAAATAAATTGGAATATTTTAAAGCAAACACAGTTTTCTGAATCAAATGCATTTGGAACACAAACAATTGTGAGATCCAATTCCATATACAATGTTAATACCATGATAATTAGAAGAAGCTTCAACAATAATTTTCAAATTTCTTTTGTCGTGTCTTATGTATTAAAGTCTATTTTTAGTTTATATCTATTTACACAATAAACGTTTTGAAGCAAATAAAAACTCCTATATGTTTGTTGAAACAAATCTTTTACTTAAATTTAACATAACAAATTAATAGATTTTTATTTCTTTCTTTTATGTTTTTCAAGTATTTTCTTTTTTCAGTCTAAAAATCTCTGACTATTTTACAGAACTCTTCATTGTTGAGAGTGTTTTTGTTAAAGACTTTCTTAACCACTGCCCAATGAAATTACAAAGCTATAGCTTTTAATGAATTTAATTTTATCACTACTGTCCAATCAAATGTTAACTGATTTCTATACATAAATTCAATATCTGAATGTTTTGCGAATTTTCT
Organism: Pseudolycoriella hygida; assembly: GCA_029228625.1. NCBI lineage: Eukaryota > Metazoa > Arthropoda > Insecta > Diptera > Sciaridae > Pseudolycoriella > Pseudolycoriella hygida. The sequence continues at coordinate 20,633,637 of CM055403.1, read as the reverse complement.
ATATAGTTGCGACCAAAAAAAGTGTGTAAGAAAAGTTGGTGACAAATAAAAAAGTTAAATATTGTTCATGAAGCTACTGAATGGAAACAGGATGTATTTGCTTTCAGATTTAAAGAAAAACTGTCAAAGGAAATAAATTTTCAAACTTTGCATTCGAATAATGCAAAGACTTTCTACCTTCATTCACTTGAATACAAAGAGACTTTATGGTTCATGAACAACGATTGTAAATCACATTAATGGACATCAATCAAAACGATCGCAGTGGATAGTTTTTATACATTGTATTCCTCTTGTCGAACCTTTTCTGAGATGACGGATCCGAAATGGAAGTGTTACGGCGTGGTCGTGTTAACTCTTTGTTATTAACCGTTTCAGATTACTGATGTTCATGAGCGGTTTTTTATTAACTTACGGAGCTAGTCACATTTCTTGATGCGGACCAAATCACCGACATTGTCTCCTATTGCAGAATATTCAAGGTTTCCATTTTAGAACTAAATGTATCAGACACACTACGTTGGGACACTCAGAAATGTGTTAGTACTATTGTGTTAACAGTTGCAGTTGACAGAACGTTTATATGTAGTATAGAATGCAAACTAGGATGCGGCACAAAAACAGTGAATGTATGAGCACTCGGACCGGAATTCAATCAAACAAAATTAGCAGCGCGTCCTACATAACCACTAAATGGCTATCACATCTTATGATTTTTTCTTTTGGTTAAAATCGAGAGTAATTTACCGTACAGTGAACGACATTAGAGAGTTTGGGCAAAGCGACTTAACCTTAAATTTAAGACATATGAAGATAGTTATGTTATTAAGTTGTATGTTTACGTTTTAAGTTATAAATTGTAAGTTATAAGTTGTAAGTTATGAGTTATAAATTTTTATAAGTTATAAGTATACGTTTCAAGTTACAAATTTTTATAGGTTATAAGCTACAAAGTATAAGTTTTGAAACTGATCAGTACTTTTTCAGATCAGTTTTGAAGCTGATCAGTACTGATGCGTATCAGTTTTAAAAACTGATCGGTACTGATTCGTATCAGTTTTGAAACTTATCAGTTTTGATATCAGTACTGATCAGCTTCAAAACTAATGCGAATCAGTACTGATCAGCTTGAAAACTGATAGGGATCAGTGTATATCAGTTTCAAAACTGATACAGATCCGTACTGATCAGTTTCAAAACTGATACGGATCAGTACTGATCAGTTTCAAAACTGATACGGATCAGTACTGATCAGTTTCAAAACTGATACGGATCAGTACTGATCAGTTTCAAAACTGATACGGATCAGTACTGATCCATTTTGAAACTGATACGGATCAGTACTGATCTATTTCGAAGCTGATTTGTATCAGTACAGATCACACTTAAAACTGATCTGAAACAGTACTGATCACTTTCAAAACCTATAGCTTGTAGCTTATAACTTATAAAAATTTATAACTTTAAACGTAAATTTATAACTTATAAAAATTTATAACTTGTAGCTCTATGTATATGTTATAAATATAGCGATAAGTCGCTTTGCTCAAACTCTTTATTAAAGCCGCCGCCTACACACATAGCCCAAGCCGCTCTGTCACTCAATCATCTCTATGTTTAAATAAACAACATTGATCACATGTCAAGCGACGAAAAATTGTGTACTTATCAGCCCATATAAATTTCGTTACTATGGGATGAGTCGACATCGCAGTATCTGAAAATTTTACCATGAATTCAAAGTTGAGCCGACGTTTTCGTCACACCTGATATAATTTTTCTGCTCAACAATTTGAACTAAACAAAATCTAAAAGAAAAACTAAATGAAAGGCCAATGTCTTCTATCAATTGTGAACTTAACCCGAGTTTTTCGTCTTTTGACCAAACGATAAATGAACAATGCTAATAAATCGGTTGAACGATCAATTAATATTTCATTCGGACAATTAAATATAACGAAAGAAAAGAGTCGATGGTGTGGCGAGCAGGTAACAATATTTCAATTATTTTATTTTTATTTATTTAATTTGTTAAGCAATGCATGTAGAACAATAATTCAAATTTGTAAGTATTTAATCATTTTATATTGGCTGTGCTTATTTTATTACGAATAGCAATTTGTATCTGTTTATAATGGTAGATGAAGATAAATTTATTTGATCAGTGATTCGGATGACATGATTTTCCATCGGTTTTTTTTCAACGTCAATCGATTTCATAAATTTTGTTTTGGCAGTGTTGCTATTTTGCATAATTTTTTCTTCTGTTTAATGATTTAAAAATAAATTTTTTTTTATCTGTGACCGTAAATCAAATAAAATTAATTAAAATCATGTCAAATAAATTGTCAATGAGATTATCTCACATAATGGAAAATTGAAAATAAAAAAATCGATTGTTTGGGAAAATTATTTTTACTCTTTTGTTTCAATGAGAGCTGCAGGTAATTATTGGAATTTGCTACAACTAGTTACTAGTTAATCTTTTCTGTTTTAGCGAAAAATCTGAACCATAGACATCCAAAATTGGACAAATAAGTCCAAAAGGTTTGCAAAAATTACAGTACTTTTAAACCCTCTTGAGATTAAATTTTATTTTCTTTTTGGAACAATGTTAACATATCCGACAAACTATTTGCGAAGATTTTTTTATTTTAAATACAGCTGTGCACAGTAAGAATGACCTGCTATTTGGAATACCACAGTGTTCTCTATTTCTATGATTCTCCGACTTCTCTCATTTCGAATATTATTTCAAATGGCGAAATGAGAGAAGTTGGGAATCATAGAAATAGACAACGTCGCTCTTCTCTAAATTTCTAATTTTGTGAGAGAATATAATCGCACATTATTGCGCTGACCAATTAGAACAAAGTATTTGCTTCTCTACATTGTTTCAACATCAATTTTCAATACATCAATATTAACAGTAAGCAATGTTGAGAAAGAAATAATTTGTTCTAATTGGTCCGCGCAATAATGCGCGATTATGCTCTCTCACTAATTATTTACACAAAAGCAGAAATTTAGAGAAGATCGACAATAATAGCGGGTCAAATAGTCTGCCCTACAACGCATAAAAAACCTAGCGACGTTATCAGATGAGAGATTTTCATATATTTTATCTCACAAAATCTCGTCGCTAAGTTTTTTATGCGTTGTACGGCAGCAGTAACGGGGCAACATTTTTCAAAGATAACAAGCCTGCAGAATCTTTAAAGTGAGCGAGTTTTGCATATTACCCCCGTGTCACAGATGGGATGAAGAAAATCTACCGGGAATATGACATCCACATAGTCCATAGAAATGACTATACCCTGAGACATATGTTGGGTTCGTTGAAAGATGTCCCCCTGACATTAAGAAGTATGGTATATACCGGATACAGTGTAAGACTTGTGGTAGATATTATTTTGGGATGACAATCAGGCAACTAATGATTCGATTTTCTGAACACAGGATCTACAGGATTATCAAACCATTTTACATTTGACGTTTTTTCATGGAGCGACAATTTTTTTTTGAAAATTTTAGAATGCCTAGCTCAATTTTTTATCGATGAAGTGATATTCTAAACTTCTAGCCCATAAATTTTCTAAGTCACTTCTTGATGTATAGGTTACTTGAGTGAACCGAGGTTCAGCACCTAGGTCGCATTTGGGCCTGTTGTGCTTAACCTATACTTGCAAACCACAACAAGCAGCATATATCTATAGAGTTTTCAACGAAACGGGCCTGAATGTTTCATGAGAATGTTTCAGAATTGCACCCTAATGGCCAGAACAGACTCGCTTTTCGAAAGTTTTCAATAATATAATTTAAAAAAACTCATTTCACAAATTGAGAGATTCAAATTAAAGGGTATCTTAGGACTTTAGAATATTTCTTGTAAAATCTATAATTGCTGTGGGTTCCATTAAATAACAAAAATAAAAAAATGTTCGCTCGCTTCGCTCGCGTGCACACTTACTTCTGCCACATAAACGGCAAATACCGCAGCTTCATTCGGAATCTATTACTTCAAAAATTTTCTTATAACTTTCGCTATAAAAGCAAACATTAGCTACCGTTTCATTGCTTACTTTGGCATGTTTGCCAAATATACATCATCACATTAAAAAATTTTGCTTGCCCATGTTTGACACATAATGGAGTATTTCAAAGTCAGTTCCTAGATTTTGGGATTAGAAAAGATTTCTCTAGCATTGATTAACTTCCATACATTTTTTCGATGGATTTGTGTTAATGTCGACATGAGTGAGATGTTATAAAATTGATTACTAAATTGTGGTATTAGGACTAATTCCTCTAGTACTTCTTGATTTTGAACAATTTTTTCGGTAGAATTGGATTGATTTCGACATGATGGAGTTGTTGAGTAAGGTGCTACGAGGCCAGTTCCTACATTTTGTTAATAGAAGCGATTTCTCTAGCCTTCACATGTTCCGCTTTTACGATAGTTTTTGGTTCCTCTAGACGTAAGTGAGGTGTTTAAAGATTACTTCCTAAATTTTTGGATTACGACTGCACTGTTTTCTAAAAGTTTTGAGTCAACGTCGGTGATTGACAACAGCATCAAATGCCAATAACACTAAACACCAAACACCAAAAAATGTCAGGCTCCTAAGGAGGCGTTCGCTCTAGGGGTAGGCCAAGGAGAAGGTTTATAGACTCAATTAAATCAGATTTAGAAATTAGGGGACTTTCATTCAGTGAACAAACCATCCTTGGCAGGGGATAGGATGGTATGGAGTAGGGTGGTAAAAGATCACCCGGTTGTGGCGTAAAGACCCCACACCGAAAGGTATAAACGGTCTATAAAGTTTGATGATGATGATGACGAAAAAATGCAATTCCCGCATGTCCTCTCTCAATGGCAACTTAATCTCACAGCAGCAAGCAGTCATGTTTTTAAGTTCTTACCTGTATCCCTTAGCACTACCTAGGAAATTTTAATTCCCGAAACATCTCAATAATTCCCAGGAATTCTTGAAAACTCCAGAAATTCCCGAGACTAGCAAAAAATCCTAATCTTCTTTCGCCAATTTTTAAGTAATTAATTCTTAGTAACTCTTACGAGTTGAAGATTAAGACGAAACACTTTATTGAGGATTTTTGTGTGTCAAATGGTGAGTTATGCGCAATATAGTGCTCCTTGATATACCTCAGCCTCTATCCACCTACTCCTACTAACATCCTATCCTACCCGTGGTGACACCTGTTATAGTGAACAACCCCATGAACGATCAGGTAACCAACCCTGGTGTACTAGTTAGCAGAAGGATGAGGGGGCTGTCTTCGGGTAGTATCCTAAAGTTACGTATGGAAAGGGTCGGAGACAGCTAGGCGTTATCAGGATGGATAACGCCTTAGCATGGTGGCGGACGATTTAGACTATAGAAAGAACGGCAGCATTCAAAATCCTAGTCAGTTGGATTATCATCACTCACCAACCCGCACTGGCCAGGGAGGTGTTTTAATGCCTGAAAGCCCCCGAAATAGGAGAGGCCTACATCCAGCAGTGGATACAAATGGGCTGAAAAAGAAGAAGAAGGATTTTTTTGGGAATTTTAGAGAAATGAATTCTCTTAAATAGCACAGGCATAAGGATGTCAAGAACACTGCAACATTTCCAAGTAAAATCATTTTTTAACCTTGTGAGAAGTTGAGAAAAAAACACAAGTTCTAAGATATGAAACATTTTTGTTGCATTATAAAACGAGGCGACTTCATCACTTCAGTTTGGGTATCGCTGAAAAATTCTCGTATGGTATAAAGTTGAGCGAAATCACAAGAAGAAAATCAATCCACAAAGTATTATTCGGAAAGAGGTGGAAATGTCTTTCGTCCACGTAATCTCAACTTAAAATTTTAGATTGTTTTTGTATCTAGGTCGATATCTGAGCGTAGCGTAATGACATGACATATAGCACTAGTCGTTTGCAACGATTTCTAATTATTTCCCGCAGCTCTGATTTCTTTTTTTTCCTACTTTGTTACTTTCAAAAACTTCGATCCATCGTTTTATCGCCCATTGTATAATACTTTTTAAGCTATCCACAAAGCCCATAACTATATCTTAATATATGAGATTATAGAAAGTTTCTCTTATAGTTTTTGAACAATTTCTTCGTGAATTGGTTTGACTGATAAGTGTATCGGATTAAAGTTTAAGGCAAACATAAAAAAGTTCAAAGTTCACCCTTCCATTTCAATATAAAACCAAACACTAAATTTGGTCCCCATTTTTTTTTGTTATGGAATTTCTCATGGATTTTTCTTCTGTGTGTTATTATAGTCCTTGAACCTTTCTTATACCTTTTATGGGATTTATTTATGCATTAACAATAAACTTCCACCGCTCATTTCTTTTCGAATATTTTGCCTTCTCTTTTAGCTTACCTGATGGTTTTATTTTAAAACATTTTTTTTTCGAGCATATTGTACCAAATTGAAAATAAAATCCAATATTTATTGATCAGCTGGTTCGGTATTTTAATTTTTTTGCCTTTTTTATCAACAATTCTTCTTTAAAATAGAATTTAATTAAAGTTAATTTTCATTTCATCCCGTGGTATTAAATCAATTTAGCTGAACTTTTTCAATGGTAAAAGAAATGAATTCAATTTGACGTCAATGTACAATAAGTTAATTTTGTTTTGTATTTACATCAAGCTCATCATCGATAAATAGTTTATTTAGCGATACTGACAAATTCACTGGAATGGGGTTGTAGTATTTTGGTTTCTTTTATCAGCGAAATTGCATTTTGGTATTTGTTTTGTGCATAAAATGGAAAATAATTAAAAATTCATAATTACAAAAAAAAAAAAATGAAAAATTAATTAAAGTTTGATTTTCGATGCAACGTCAGTTTCTGTTATTGTGATTTAATGTTTCCCAAAAGTTTAATTTGCAAGCGGTAGCGTCGAAATGGACATTTGAAGTAAACTGAAGTCAAGAAATTGACGTGCGGAATCAAAATCTGAATATCTATACTTTTACATGTGACTTAATGGAAGTTTTGCGTAAAAGATATAAAAATGATAAGCCAGAGGAGAAGCAGAGGTTGACGACACATCGGATGCCGAAAAGCACACAACCTAAAAACAATGTTTTGTATACAGTAGTGGCTTCTGCTGAGGTTCGCCAAACGAGCGCTGGTGAGTTCAGCAACTCGTCGTTTGGGCAAAACATTCTTTTCGTGCCCAACATTTTGTGTAACGAAGCAAATATTTACTTTAATGCAAGCTTATCAGAAAACAGTGCGAGAATGTTATATGAAATTTCCTCGCTACGCTCGTACGGAAAACTTAGCTAGATGAGCACAAGTGACTTAAGACATTTCGTAAAATTGTGTATTGCCTCATCTACAACTCGTTTCACAATCTTCGCATCTTTTTAGAAACGTACTTTATTGTCTGAACCCACAATTTTCTATTTTACGTTAAAGGTGTGCGGGTCGACCTTTTTTCCAAACACGACCAAAACCGAGCCCGAACCAAAATGAAAATCCAAACCCGATCCGAACCAAACCCGACCCGAACTCGAACGGAGCCAATTCAAAATGAAAAGTCAAACCCGAGTCCGATCCAAAACGAAAAATCAAACCCAAACCCGATCTGATACAAAAATTCAACCCCCAACCCGTTTTAAAATTGAACATTCATCGAATGTTTTTCATTTCGTCCTATCTAACATTTTTCTTGTAGACTTATCGGTATCCGAACTTGCAATAATGTTCAGTTCATTCTCGAGTATTGAATTTTGGATGCAGCGTATTTTAGAAAGCAAAAAACCCGACCCGACCCGACCCGTCAAATTGATTCGGGTTCGGGTCGGGTTTTTCTTGCGGCTTGAAACGGTGTTCAAAAATTCCTAATTTCCTATTTTTTGCTAAGGTAGGAAATAATATTTTGTGTCACTATGAAGACAGGGTTGAAAAGTCCCTTTTCTATATAGTCTGAGACGAAGTTAATGTAAATATTGACATGAAAGGGCGATTTTCAACAATTTTCTTGTTTTAAGTGCTATGGATGCTGAAGGTTCATATAAAAATCGATGAAATATATCAGAATCGTACTTTTGGATCTTGTTGTGTAATTAGATTATTTCATTACAAATCGTAGACAGTTCCAACTCGTCTCCAGCACGTACAGATAATTTTAGGAGAAATGCTGGAATAGTCTTAGTTCACAAACTACTATTTCATCCTAAGAGCTGAAAATGAACCTCTTTTCTTATACGCGAGAACCACATAGTGTCATCTCAGAATAGAGACTCTGTATGTAGACTCTACGGACGGTATAGCAGCCGTAGTTTTGTATTCTATGGGTGCAACGATAATTATCTCACATTTTGACCACTGATTGTAAGTAATGTGCTCTAATCACACAGGAGCTATGGTTAGCCCGTCGGAGTCAATATTTAATGTAATTACTATCTTGGATAGTCGTTAAAATTAACTGAATTAACTGAAACAAATTCTAAATTCTGTCACTTCGAAAGTGTTAAGCCATACCAAGCATCTGATCGTCAGATTTGGATATCGTCCCAGGGCCTCTGGAAACTGGACACCTTATACGATCAAATTTACGTCTCAAATTTCGTACAGAAGTGTGCGGGGGTGGGGGGGGGGGAAGAGCGTGGTTGTACGTACGAAGAAATTAACTGAATCATAACATCAATTTGATGTACAGCTGAGAGAATATAAACCACTACACTCTCCTGTATTTTGTGGGTTTCGTGTGGAGTATTTTTTTGTATGATTTTTTACATTGAAAATATGGGTTCCACACGAAACGAACGAAAACGTCAAAGTGTAGTTTTACATTTTCTCTTAGGTGTATTTATTTAAAATAATTTTTTTGAAATATTTTAAGTTGAGAACTAACGGATTTGTAAATGTATGAGAGTCAACGAAAAATTTAAACGATTTTCGAGCATTATGAAATCTGGATTATCATCATTATCATCGAAATCGATAAAAGAATCGATGTTAAAGATCGGATAGAAAAGGACGCAGCACGTTCAAAGTCAGTATTTCATCGTGAAATGTCGAAACGAAGATTGCTGTGGAAAATTACGAAGCAACCTGTTTCAATTGTTCTGTAATTTCGCCTTCATGCTCTGTTCTGGAACAAAACGATGAAGGTGTGTCAGCTGCGAAAAAAGCGTGTGAAGAGAAGTGCCACTATGCGTCGCTTTTTACGCGACTTTCTTTAAGCGACATTGTGCCTGAAAGTATATATGGAAAAGTTCCAAACGATGTGTACTGCCGTACAGTGTCGAAAACAGTCGGTCCGAAAGTGCGACCGAAACGTATCGCCGCTCTTCGACAATTATAGCCCGAGACGATGTAGAGAGGAAGCCGATTGGTTGAATATAAACGACGTGGAATATCCTGATGAGTCGATTTCCAAAATAAAAAAAAGGAAATTAAAGAAAGGCCTGTAATTTCCATTGATGAGCATATGACGCAGGCATGGATTGACGAATAAAGAATTTTTTTTAAAATTTTTTTTTGAATGGGAGGGGGGGGGTTTCATCGTACGTACACGACAGGGAGGTCTCAAAATTCGTACGAAAGTGTTCGGAGGGGGAGGGGGAAGGGTGAAAAATGTCTAAAAATCGCGTACGTAATTTGTGGACAGCCCCTCGTCCTATACGAGGATTTTTTTGCCCTCGCGTTTGCCCCATACGATGAAAATAAACGTCAAACCACTGAAAACGTTTGCCCCATACGACCAAATTAAAAGTCGGCGCGTCTGTTTGGTGCAGAATTTTTTTGGTTGTTTCGAACGACCGGAATATGAGCGTTTGACCAGATAAACTACTATGAGAGACAACCAAAAAAATTCTGCACCAAATACATTCCTTGATGGACGCCCAACGAGTCATGGTAGTTCTCCTGGTCGATCGCTCGAGTTCCGGTCGTTCGAAACAACCAAAAAAGTTCTCCACCAAATAATTTGTTTGACGAACGCCCAATGACTAAAAACTAAAACATTTCAGAAACAACCAAAAAGAAGAAATAACCAAATTTCCAAAACGGCCGCCTTTTTGGTCATTTCAGAAACAACCAAAATGAAAAAATGTCACCGAAATAACCAAAAAACATGTGAAAACCTAAAATGTAGTAATTAGCCCCCCACCATTTTTGGTCATTTCCAAAATTTGGTTATCTCTTTTTGGTCAATTCTTCTGGGCAATCTCTTAAGAAAGAATTTTTTTTTCGGCGTGACAAGACTAGATAGTGGAAATATTCTTGAATGAGAAAATATGAAGAAATGATGGGTAAAAGAAAAATAGTAAATATTAAGGATCACAAAATGATGTCAAGATGTTGGGGGGTGATTTCCAGCAAAGCAAAATTCGTATTCGTGTGTGAGGAAGAAGTTGTTTGCGATATGAAAACCGACAATTTCTGATAAAAGCGAACATGTTGCGAAAATAGTTAATAGTTGGTGGCGTAATAATGCCAGGATAGAGAACCCAACTTTCGAGAGTTATTCTTTTTCAAAACATCCAACTACAAAGCATCGTAGAAGCATGCAAATGGTAAGCTTAATCCTTCTACCAAAATACGTGTAGCTAAAGTTGTGAAAGTTAATTTTTAGCAGTTTTCCAGTTTGCAAACATTAAATTAATGGGTTAAGTAATAAACCACCTGAACATTTGCTTTGAAAATTAATTTACTTGAAAAATTTCAGACTGCACAAAGGCACCGATTTTAATTATATTTACGCTAAGCGTGTATTTATACATGAATTGATAACAAACAACCTTAGATTGCAATCATATGAAACCCGTTCGTGAGATTGTTTCGAAGGTAGACGAAACAAGGTGCAGAGAATAGATATTTTAATTAAATTACCAGCTCTCTGATTCATGGCAACGGAATTATCATTTTCGTACTTTAGTTAAAACGTATTGCTGAGAGGCATTTCAGCGTAAAGCATTTCGTTGTCAAGAAACCAGATACTACAACCATCTCAATAGTCTTACAACCCTTGTCTTAATGGGTGTATGATTTCATTTTCTCATTAAAATTTATGGATGCTTCAGTAAGTATTAACTAACCTGTTATCAAGTAATTGTTACGACCACATCGCCTGTGGCATTCTATCCTTACCCGTATTGGTGTAATTCATTTCACATTTAGCATTGCATTCGTCATCACCGCACTCTGAATTACTGCAATTACATTGTCTGTTATCAAAATTGTACACATTGTTACCAGCAATGCCACTACGCCCACCACTTTGGCTAACTACATTTATTCTACCTAAACTATCACCGCCACTACAACGATTTTCACAATTGTCCGTACACTGGACGCTGCTATTCGAATTGGACAGACAATATTTTTTCGTTTCTTTGCATTCGAATGTTTCACTCATTTTCTCACAGCTAATGTTAAAATTCTGAAAAGATCCCTTCAAGCAGTTTATGGGCACCGCATACTCATGGTGCCGATCCATCGGCTTTGACATTGGCAACGGCATCGTATTGTTGTGCATGCGTTGCTCGTGCGATACACTAAATTTACAACTAACCGAATCACCGAATTTATCACAATTTCTACCCACACAATCATTTATCGTCGCATAATTGTTACAATCGAAATTTCGATTGCAATTCATCCGTCTGGCTGTATTGTACTGTTGACTCGTCGAATAGATATTTATCGCCGATCGCTTGGCAATCGTATGGTTCCGTCGTATATGCGGCAATGCAATACGTAACTTTTGCCAGAATTTCTTATCGTCGAATTCGATACACGTATTCGTACGCAGATACAATCGCATATCGGCATCGATATCACGTTGCGGTAAATCACCATACAAAATGAAAATTAATTTTCGTCGACGTTTCAGAAATTCATGAATGGCACTTTTGAATTCGAAGCGAGACCATTCGTTGTACAAGAAATTTCGCGACAACACCAGCACCACTCTCTTTGAACTCTCCACCGCATCGATAATCGTATCCGCTACGTATGCATTAATGTTGAAATCTCTATAGTGCAGACACAAGCGATAGCCGACATCGTTTTCCAATGTGTTCGCCAATATTTGATTAACAAAATGCTCGTCTTGCAAACTGTATGATATATAGGCGTCGTACAGTCGATCCTTGTCGAATTCGTCAATGAAATTGTTCGATTTGTAGCATATTGTGCCCAGACATTGTGTATGTGCCCAACTTTTCAATTCGTGACGATAGCAGAATAATCCCAAAATTAAACTGAAAAATCCAACAAATACACAAGTGGCGACCAGCAACAGTGGCAATAAGCTTTCAATATCTTGAGTGTGCACTATAGTCGATATGCCATCTTTGAGAGTGCATTTAGCACCAATTTTATCTTTCAAAATGCTCGTGAGATTATTATACGAACACGATATTTGATTGGAATCGATAATCTTATCGGCATTGCTTTGAAGATAGTTTCGCAATCGACTCAAATAATTACATTCACATGTCCATGCATTGCCAGCCAGTCCGATTTCCACCAAATACGGATTCAGTGACAACTGCCACACTTCGAAATGCTGTAACTTATTGTTGTCCAATCGCAGTACTTCCAATTTCCTCAACTCTATAAACGTTCGATTATCGATGTATGAAATTCGATTATTTTGCAAGTAGATTTCACGGAGATTTTCTAAAAATTCAAATTCATGTCCAAGGAATCGTAAAATTTTGTTATTCTCCAAATGCAAATAAGTCAATTTCTTCAGTCCATAAAATGTTGTGTTGTAGATGATTTGAATGTTTGAATGGTTTGCATATAAAATACGTAGATTTTTTCTGCCAATAAAACTGTGACCACTCAATTCACCCAAATTGTTGCCGTCGATGTACAATTCCGTGGTGTCCATTGGTATGTTCGTTGGCATTTCGCTATATCCAGCTGCTGAACATTCAACCACATTTGTCGACCAAGACTGGTCATGGAAACATGTACAATTGTTGGGACATGTCATTTCACAGTCACAGGCATCAAAGTCACAGCAGTGACATAGTGCAAAGCAATGGGTTTTGTAGGCGCATAGAAAGTGTACGGGTTCAGCATCGATGAGCGAAATGAAAGCACGATCACGGTTGTATAAAAGTTTACAATAAATTGTCTCCAAGTCGACGATTCGTGGATACTGTCTGGATGTGACCTGTGAAATAATTGAGAAAATAAAATTTAGTTTTGGATGACTTTTGCAATAACTCAAGAAAGCAGACGGTTTTATGGTTTTGTGGTCGATATTAAGTAGTAAAATCACATTTTGTTGCAGCCAATGCATGTGGCACACAGCAGTAAGTCAAGTCATACAATATTTTTATTACTCACATCAGATATTGGATTCACCCTTGCAGACGAATAGCCGCTACTAATAGTAGATTAAGCATCTTAAGAGTTAGTCGTAAAAATGAAAGCTGTTCAGGTTGCGATGTTAAACTAACGGTGATTACAAGTGCCATATTTACAAAACACTTATTCGTCCAGAATTGATCTACGGATGCGAATCTTCGCACCGTATTTGGAACGATGCGCGAGGGGGAAAGGTGGAGACGGCGATATAACTTTGAATTGGAACGTGATTTTGGCGAGCCGGATATAGTGGTGGTGGTGAAAGTCCAAAGATTGAGGTGGGCAGAGCATTTAGCACGCATGGATGAAAACAGAGCTTCCTCAAAATTATTCCGTAACGATTTGGAAGGGCGAAGAGGAGTTGGTCGCCCAAAAATAAGATTGATTGATGGTGTCGAATAGGCATGCCCGAAAAAAATGAAGTGTCACAGATTGGTCTCTTCACCTGACATAAAAAATTCTTAGAATTCAAAACCCCCAAAAATATTTTTTTACATTTTTTGAGTGAAAATTGGTCAATATAAAATTCAAAAATGTGATTTTTACGCCATTTTTCAAATTTGAAGCGCTCGCAGCGCCATCGTATCACCATGTAAAAAATATATTTTTCAAAGGAAGATTATCTTATAACCTTTCAAACGGCACCTCTACCAATAAATTCGATCAACGAATGAATTTTATAGAACGATTTTTGTCCTAATGTCCTAATGTCCTAAAGGGATTACTTAGGATTTTCTTTTTGGAAAATCCGTAAAAATAATTTCCCCAAGGAAACTCATTAGGACATGTGTCTACAAAAATCGTTCTATAAAATTGATTTGTTGGTCAAATTTGTCGGGAGAGGTGCCGTTTGAAAGGGAATAAAATAAGCTTCCTATAACAAATATATTTTTTAACAGGTGATACGACGGCGCTACGAGCGCTTCAAATTTGAAAAACGGCGGAAAAATCATATTTTTGAATTTTATATCGGCCAATTTTCACTCAAAAAATTAAAACAAAATATTTTTAGGGCTTTTTTCTGGCATGCCTAGTGTCGAACAAGATCGTCGGACGCTCGGAGTAAGGAATTGGCAAGACACGGCAAGAAATAGGCATCGTTGGATTAGAATCCTCGAGCAGGCCAAGGCCCACAAGTGGCTGTAGCGCCGAAAACGTAAAAAAATGGATTGCTCACGCACAACAAGTATGTATGGTACCTTAGCCATATGGTATCCATAAATACATACACGCAAACGTTTTTATTTTGTTACACTTTGACTTCTCTATACAAAAAACAATGGCAGTAGGTAAAATGTAACAAAATATAAACATTCGTCTGTATCTCATCTACTGTAGAAGAATAATATTCAGTCAAATTAGAAATGAATAAGAATTCAGGACTGCTGAGTGTGAAGGTCTAAAGTAGCTTATTAGTTTGCAGTAAGTCAATTTTCGAGAAGCCGTGCCGCCATTGGCTAAATCGTTGAAACCGATTTTGAGCCAGCTCGAGCTGATTTTTACCGAGGCTGGCATGAGCGACGCTCTGAGAGCGAGCGCGAGCGCCACTCATTTTTCAATAACGTGAGCGGAAATGGGAGCACCGCTCATATTTAGCGCTCGCGCTCATAACTTTCTAACTTAACTAATTGGAGTTAAGGCACATTGCAAAAATACGAACTGTCAAATTTGCGATGTTTTTTAAGAACATAAATAAGAAATTATTGAAATTATACCTCATGTACTGAGATAAGATGACCGTTACACGAATAATAGATGAATTAAAATTTAAAAAGTTTAAGTATGAAAATCGAAAGTTACTCTGAAAAATCATCGCATTCCAAGTGCGCTTGCGATGTTATTTCAGAGCAAATTCATACCTTCATACTTAAACTTTTTACATTATAATTCACCTATTATTTGGGTAAGAGTCATCCACTCACAGTACATGAGCTATAATTTTGAATAATTTGTCATTTGCGCAGGATTCTATTCTAAAAAAACATCGCAAATTTGACAGTTCACACTTTTGTGACGTGGTCTTAAATACGCCCGAAATCTTTATAGAAATTTCACAATTATATCCATTCAAAGGTAGAAAAATGTATACCAAGGTGTATACTTGACGTTACATGCAATTCGGATTTTCCAAACGATGAAGCGTGTGCAACAATTCAGTTTTCAAGTGTGCACTGAGTGTACGTCGTTGTCAACGTGAGTATACACGTGCAAAATAGCACTTATTCACTTCATTTGAAGAAAAATCCATTTTACACAAAACAAATGTTTGCTCCTTACGAAATTATCTTTTTCTAAAAATCCTATCACAACAGGTGAAAGTAGCATCTAGCCTTGTTCTATAGCTGGATTTAAAGTGACTGCCCATACCTAAGGAAAGAATTAAAAACCAATGAATTCTGCTAAAAGTTTGTATAGCTTGGAAACGACCAGATTTATTGCGTATGCAACAGGGGTAAGAAATTACGTAAGTAATTATCTATTTCAACGAACAAAGTAAGCTGATTGGGACGTTTACGCCTCTTCAGTACAACTTTGTCGCGAGACCATGTGTATATCAGCAATAACAGAGAATGGGGTAAACAAACATCTGTTGTTGACAAGAACAGATAATGGAATGAACAAAAAAATTCGATGAATTCATGACCGAGATATGGGCATTCGAATTACGGTGTACTTTTTACCTTGACGCTCTAGACGACCTCGGATTCAACTGCATTTTTATCAGGGACGCATTAGGACTTTTTAGGATTGTACGGGGGCCCCAAACTTTTCGACAAGTTAATCATTCTATACATTTTTGGACCGGCTAGCCTAATAGGTACTGTAAATAGGGTGTAAAGACTGGCTGTTCAAAAATATATGGAATGATTAAAAAAGTTTGGGTCCAAAAATGGCAACGAAGTGAACGTCATACTGAACTTTCTGTTGCAAATATCATACGCTCGGGTGCTTTTAAATTTACTTATTGTCAAATTTCAACTGTTTTGCAGTTCTGCCAATACAAGCTTTATGGAAACAGCTGAAAGGCAGCAAATAAATTTAAAAGCACTTGACCGTATAAGTTTGCTGTCATCATTATTATTATCCGAAAATACAAAGGAACATTAAATTTTCAAATTAAAGAGTTTACTTTTTTGAGTAAATTGTAAGTTTAATCTGGGAGTGCTAAACTGAGCACAATCTGCGGCGATCGGAGGGTGAGCGGGAGCGCCGCATTGTAAGTTAAATTGGGAGTGCTAAAAATGAGCGCAATGAGCGGGCGCGCGAGCTCCGCTCAAATTTTTCATGAGTGCCACCAGCCTTAATTTTTACTTTACCGCAAAATGGGAAAATTTTTAGACAAGAAAGAAGAAATTAAGTTCCAGCACCGAAAAAAAATATAATTTGAATTTGATTGCAGTTAGTATATTGATTACTTCCAAATATCATATTTTACTACATGCAATCATATTATACTTTACCTAATCATATAATACTTTGTGTAATCATTTTATACTACTCAACAGTAGTAACAGTAGTATAACAACAATCCCGAATGTGTCGAGTTAGGGAATTTGCAAGTATAGTATGATTGCAAATAGCATTAATATTCTGTTGAGTAGTATAAAATGATTACACAAAGTATTATATGATTAGGTAAAGTATAATATGATTGCATGTAGTAAAATATGATTTGTGGAAGTAAACAATATACTAACTGCAATCAAATTCAAATTTTCTATTATTCGGTGAGGCTACAGGTATCTAACATTAAATTTGGCTGCTTTTTGTTGCGACGAAAATAAAAACAGGTAATTTCTTGACTACGGGTCTAGTCTACACGGTTGGTACTTAATGACCCAATAACCAAATTTTTCATATTTAGCTTAATCAAACTCCTCATTACTAATATATCCGCTAAATATTTACTGCAACGATTGGATCATCGATACGGTAACGGAAAATATGATTGTTGCTACGTTTTTGAACTCGTCAGTACAAAATCTACAATTGATTTCCGATTATCTATCGGATAACGAGACTGATATCGTGAAAATACTAGTAAATAAATGGCATCAATACAACGTTGAGCTACCGAATAAATCGACTGAAACGAGACAACGCACCCCAGGGCAAACGCAACTCGAGCTGACGAGCTAACCGAATGAGGTTGGAATTGATCCAAAAGCAGTCTATGCCGGAAAATTCAGATATTTTCTTAGTCAGCTGCATTAGTAAAGAATATGCGAATTACATCGCAAAGTCTGAGATCGTTGACGATCCACTGAAATGGTGGAAAAAATGAATTAGTGTTATGGAAAAATCGGTCATTTTCAATCGGCGCGCCGCCATCATTTTTCGTCGGCTGTCATGTCTGCACCTACATTTTAAAGATGTCAGAAATTATGAAAATTTCGATGCGTATTGAAAAGTGCATCGCAAATGGAGTAAAAAAACTCATAGTGTCACCCCAGCATGCGAAAAAATGCGTAAAACAGAAGCTATACGGAGCTACTATTGTGAACTGTCATACCCGTACTATACACTCAATAACTAATCAAATGTGGTTTTCCTGCTGGGATGCCAGATTTGAGGTTTTATTGTTGGAGATGCTTAATGCATTAACTCCATTTTGATCACATTTTCATCCCTGTCTCCAGTCCAGCTTGACCTAAAGCATTTCATTTGAGTGATCGGACGTTCGCACACCGACGAAAGGACGGAAGCTGTTTTTTTGCAAGACAACAAACACCTAGATCACACCCTAGAACAATCTGTGAAATACCTCAACACAAAACGAAAAGATCCTTGAAATTCGTATGAGTCTCATTGTTACTTTGTTGATTTTTTATTGGATTTTATCAATAAAACTACAAGAGGAGAGTGAAAATCATTTTCTGAAGTGAAATCTCCAAAATCTTAAGTTTAGATTCAATTGGCCCACGCGGGCGAATCACTTCAATAACTTCACCTGACTGCCTGGAATGAATGTTAGGATAGAAGACCATAAATCTACTAAAACCAATTCAGCATTCATAAGAGTCTCCCAAACAGCCCTGAGACAATTAAACGTAACGTTCTTGTGTTTTTATCGTTTCTGCGGTAGACTACCAATGTTTTATGGTAGCTGATTGGAAATTTTTCAAAGTTTATTTAAGGACTTCTTTGTAGTACGTAAGATGAAAAAGGGTTTTCTTCGTTTTTTTTTATGGCCATGCAATAAAAACGCTTGTCATTTATTGTGTGAATAAACATTTTCTAATCGGATTTTGATGGAAAATAAACCTGACTTTATGTACTTTGTCGTTATTCGATTTTATTCGGAATTCATGTATGAAACAGATGTTACAACTTTTGGCGTTTTGGTATTTGCGATGTAAAACAAAGAACATTTTCTTCAGTAAGTGCAAATGTTTGTTAATAAGTTAACAAAACAACGAACAATTTTTCATTCACTCAACCATACGTAAAACGCTTCTAATTAAGTAGAGAAATTAAAAATTCCTCCAGTCATGCTTCTCTTAATAAGCCACCATCACTCTTCTCAACCATTGAATAACATTACCCGCATGCATTACATTACATGCTTTGAAAAACCATTGAAAAATAAAGTAAATGTAAAAATGTTCATCAAAAGTTTCTGTGTGAATGTTGCTTGTTTGGCTGAGTATTTTGTCAAAAGACGAAAAAATTGCGTTACAACTGAAAATGTTTTGCCACAATTTTCTTTGATCTTTGCTTATGGGATAAAAAAAACTGTATGATTTCGCTTTTAGGGCAGCTCAATGGCAATGCTCTTTAATTCATTGAAAAGCAAGGGTTCAGCTGTTGAAAGGTGTCATGCTATTCAAGTATTTTAATTCAAGAGAGACTCTTTGGACAATTTAGTAAATACAATTTATTGTTGGCTGTAAAAAAATTGATGAAACTTATTCGAACAATTCACACATTTGTTTGAGTCAATCTCAAACACATAGATAGTAAACGGAAACATTTTTCAGCTTGATTTATGGAATGCGTGGAATTTTCGTTTTATTTTTACGAAAAAGTTGGTGACTATTCTTTAAGTCTAGTGACTTACAGAGCGTCCAAAATGAAGCTGATACGAAACATCAAATATTTTGTTCAAAACAAAAGATTTGTACGTTTCTTGTGAAATTCGTTTTGGACGCGATGTAAATAGCTAATTCGTGCATGGGGCGAAATTCGTTTTTTACTTCCTGAAAATAGCGTTCCCTCTCCATAGGTTCTTCAATACCCAATGTCGTCAGACCACACCCATTCTTCATCATCATTAAACTTGATAGACCATATTAGTACCTTCCGGTGTGAGATCTTTATGCCTCTCTCCTAAATTGGTGAACTATCGTCCTCCATGCAGTTCTATCTACCCATCCTTTGAACGTGCCCGAATCACTGCAGACGACTGGCGCTTGCCACCTCTTCTTTTGACGAAATACCTAAATTTTCCCTAATGTCGTAGTTCTTATTATGCTCCTCCTGCTCCATCCGGTTAACTCCTAAAAACCCTCATATCAGAAACCTCCAGGTCATACATAAGATATCCGCAGTCAACTTAACTCTAACTACCGTACAGAATCGTCGGCCTGAAAATTGTTTCGCTAATCAATTCCTTTTTGTTGAACACGTGCAACCTCAACTGACCGCGTTACCCATTTTCCTCAAATTCCCTTACTAACTACGCATCTTCAACACCCATTCTTTCAGTGATTTTTTGTCTCGCAACTCTAATTGCAACCTGGCGCGCAAATCCCAAATCTCTTATTCCCTTCCACCTCTGCGTACCTACTCGCGTTCGGTGACTTCTGCCAATGGATAATGGATTTCGCAGAAGTTCCATACCACTAAAATATGAACTTGAATGTCGGTTTATGAATTTCATCGTGCCATTAAAAGTGCGACATCGGCTTCTGTCAAAGAATAGTGAATTTTCTGATGTGTATGGACTATACACATGTGACCATAAAATTCGCTATAATTTGACATGTCGATGTCACACTAACCGCGTGGATAGTCCTGTTAACATATGGTTCAAAATTATAGCATAAAAATGGTTGTCGTTGTAGATTTTGTTTTCGATTGCAAACAATTGTAGGTAAATGGTGCGACAGCTTTATTATATCTGATAATATAATTGATTTTTAGTTTAAAACATATGAAGGGACCCGTACGTATCAGAATAGATGTGGCTAGTAGAGTTGATGTTACGAAAAGACTCGAAAATGTTCACCTCAATTTTTTATACAACATAGCAGAAAACCATTTTTTTGTCTAGTTTCGACCTTGGGACCGACCTAGGGCTCTCAGGAGAGTCCTTGGACAAATACTTGAATAGACAAAAATATTTCCATCCATTTTCTCTACAACATAGCAAGAAATCATTTTTTGGGCTAGAGATGACCTTAGTACTGACCTAGGGCCCTAAGTAGAGGCCTCGGACACATACTTCCATGGACGACAAAAATGTTTCCCTCAATTTGCTCTGCAACATATCAAAAAAAATTGTTTTTGGTTAGGGCCGACCTTAGTACAGACTTGAGGTCCACTTTAGCCCAAAACCCGGTGCCTGTGGTCCAAATTTTTTTAAATATAATTCGGTACTCAATTACCTCTCAAATAGAAAAAGAATCAACAAAATCAATTAGGATTTATCCAACTTTTTAGGGTCCTGACTGAGTCCAAGGGTTTCTACCAGAGCCTATTATTTGGGATTTTTTTTTAGATTTTTTGGGAAATTTTTGGGAA
>CM055403.1:20574737-20612019 GCA_029228625.1 Pseudolycoriella hygida | reverse complement strand
GGGAAGTTAGAGAAAATTTGGGAATTTCTGGTAATTTCTGGGAAATTAGTGAAATTTTTGGGAAATTTATGAAATTTTTGGGAAATTTGTAAAGTTTTGGAAACATTTGCGAATTTTTTATAACTTCAATCGTTCTACATCAATTGAATGTGATTTTATGGTTGTCATTTGAGCCAGATCAATTGAATGTACAAAATTTAATCGGTTGCAATTATTGCAAAATCTTAAATGTTGTATCACAACAGGCATCTTTGAAGAGGTCGGGATCGTCTAAATCTGGCGAGATGAAAGCATGGCAGCGCTTTACATCTGCTGTATCCATCAATGTTGATCAATGGAAGTATTTGTTTGTATAAAAATGATTCCATGATAATTCGAATGTTGTTATGACTGATGAATAACATGTTGTCTGACACGGTCGGTGAATGAAAATAACCGTCACAGTCAAAGTGAAATCATAAAAATGTGTCGGCTTCCCGTGACAGTGTGTGACAGGGGGGAGGGGGGTCTAGAGCCGTGTTACGTCACGCGAAATTTCTGAAAATATTTGGCTGAAATTTACATTTTTCTCTAATTTACATAGAATTCTTGGATGTAAGTCTTTAAGTAATTGTATATTGTCCATCATTTTGACGTTAAAATCGAAAAATGCTCTCACTCTCGCTATCTTTCTTTTTTAATTCAGAAAATGAAAACTTGCATATTCCTGTAAAGTTTCAATATTTTTACACTTTGCGCTCGAATGATCAGGTCTACCAAATCATTGTTCTTTATGAATAGATTTATGAAGGCGCATTCATCTATTTTGCCTAGCCGTATGTTATTTTTAGTCAGTAGCTTTAAAGTGTATACTATCTATACCTAGCTGAAAATTTATTATCTACGGAAAAAATTGCAACGCGGCAAGATCCACATTGCAAGGGATTCGAGCTTTAGAGTAGCATTCGTTACCTTAACGAAAATTCACGATTCCCACATGAAAGAAAATTTGATATTTTTTCGGACTTTTTGTGATTTTTCATGGTTTTTAAATTATTTTTGCCGTTATGTCAAAAATGGGGGGGGGCGGGGGTTCGAGGTCGGTGTGACACAAGTGTGACAGAGGGGGGGGGGTCGAAAAAAGGCGATTTTTGCGTGACATACTTTATGAACGGCCTCATAGGCAATGCTTGGATTCGAGTAGAATCGGATTAAGGGACGAGAATTTACTGGAAATTTCTTTTTCGTAACATACAACATTCAAAATTTGATATAATTTTTTCCTCGTACCGAAAAATCGAGGAAAAATCACATAAAATTTTATCTTCCACGGTCAAGTAAATCGCATTCGAAGAATTTTTAAGCAAAAGTTATTTTCAAAGGTTCACTAACCAAATTACCCGATACACAGTACAATGAAGTTGCATTTAGCAGAAGCAGTTGCAAGAAATGTCGAGACCCACAAGAACATTTCTATCTATACATCTTGTTGAGGACGCACCATTGAACGCAGTGGAAATATGAATATTTTATTCTTCTTGGGAATTGTGAGAGGAATTGTGAAGTTCTCCACAAAAAACGTCGTGTTTGAGACAGACAATATTAGAATGCAGACGACGTACTTGCAAACAAATTACAAAATTAGAGAATCAGATTAGTTTTTCTTTAATTTAACCACTTCCGATGTTGTTATGAAAATGAAAACCGTTGAGTGTATGCTAAGAGTACATTTCAACGATGATTCCGTCACTCTATTATACCGAATGTGGCGATGTGTCTTTACCTACTCGTAGTAGAAACGTAAATGGAGTTCTTGGAAATGATTTCGTAAGTCTAGCATGAATTTCACCTTCAGGCAATTAGTTTTCATGAGATCTGATATCTTGTTTTAAAGTCAAGAAACATGAAACGCAAGAAATTATTTTTATTTTTTTTTCTTCCCATCATCATTATTGCGCACAGACAGATAAATTTACCAGATAAAATGAAAAGAAAATCATATTTCAATACCCATCTTCAACAAAAGATAAAAGGAGCAAGTTATCCCATATAACATGCCAACATACAATAAATGCCATATTGGAATTTCTATAAGATGAACAAGACGAAGCGGGATATATAGAGTTGTATATGTATATCGGATTGAAGAGGTGTATATGCTGAATGTTCACAGTGCTATATTGGCAATCGAAACGAATATCAAGTTATAGGTAAAATATAGTAATTTTATATGTAAGGTACATGCTGTGTTCATAAAGAAATGTGTATATAGAGAAAAAAGAGATATTTAAAGGACTTACAGAATTGAATGAAAAATGAATGATTCGCGGAAAGCGGTAAATTTAACGGATTTGAAGTCATTGTCATGAATTTTGATTTTTTTTACATTCCCTTTATGTTTTGTGCTCATGAAAGAGGAGTGTTATTGTTACGGAGAACAACTTACTTTTCGTTATGCTAAAGCATACAGCATAAAGAAAAAGGTTAAGTGTCTGTCTATGCATAACACAAGATAGGGTGAATGAGAGCAAAAAAAAAAGAAATGCGCGAACATTTTGTTACACATTTGTGAAACTATGCCACCACGGGCGCGGTGGTGGGGGCATGGATTTTATGAGTAAGAAAGTGTGATAAATGTGGAATCAATGACTTTTATACGATCGGCTTTAGCATATGTTCGTCCTCCACAGAAATACTTTCTGCTTCTAGTAGTTATAGTTTTCTTATGGAATTGTAAAATAAAATAATGAAAAATTGGAATTTTCGAAAAAAAAAATTGGAATTTTCGAAAGAATTCTGCATTTTCGAAAAAATAAACAAAATTTTCGAAAAGCTTGAATTTTCAAAAAAAGTTCAAATTTTGAAAAACATTTGCATTTTGAAATAATAATTATTTTTTAAAAAATTAAACATTTTTTGACAAAATTCGAATTTTTCATTTGCATTTTCAAAATTTACGAAAAATTCCGAATTTCGAAAAAATGTGATTTTTCAAAAAATATGGAATTTTCGAAAAAAAAACTAAAAAAATATTAAATTCTCTAAAAATTAATAAAAAAGAAATGTTCTGATGTCAGAAATTTGTTGTGGAATCTTTTGGCTTTGCCTGTTGTATCTTCAGCCTCTTCCTCTGAGAATATTGTTAATCTTAGCTATGATATAGGAGTTATTGCTGAATACTTCCGAGTTAATAGACCAACGCTCAACATGAGTAAGTCTAAGCTGATTCACTTTCGGAAGCCCTCCATCAAGATCGATGAGTTGCTGCCACTGTCAGTCAAAGGAGTCATTATTGAGATTTTTCATCTGTTAAATGCTTAGGCTTGACGTTTGACAAATTTTTTACGTGGTATAAGCAAATGTCAATTATTGGCTTTTTAATTCATTGTCAATTGAGTTACTGTGTTGGAGTATGGGGATCTGCGAGGAAGTCTCTGATTGATGATTTCCAAGTTTTGCACAGGAGGCAGCACATAAATTACCAGAACGATTTTCTACTGAACTACTTTTTAGGGTTGAGTTTTCAACTATGCTGATCATACCTCAGATGTATGAGCTTGCCGTATGTAAATTCGTTTGTACGAGTCTGTTCAGCTTGAAGCACCATTCTATTGAGTTTCCTAATAACGTCAACCCGTATAACACCAGATGTTCGTATCTTCTTAAAAGGCCCGTTATTCACTCGAACTATGCTAAGAGGTGCTTATTGTTCTCAGGTCCTGCTATGTTTAACTCGCTACCAACACCAATCAGAAATTCGCGTAACTTGAACCAATTTTGTCATTCTTTAAAGGTTCGCCTGATTAAGTTAATTCGTGAAAATTGCAATTAGATTATTCTTAACTTTGACTGATACTTTTACTTTCATTGTTGTTGATTTTTGATACCACACTCTTTCTCATTAAATTTCGCCTTCACTCTTGATTGAATTATTTTATGAATTTTGTGAATGCTATCCAACGCACTTTCAGCTTTACAGTAGGCTGCTACTGCCAAATTTATTTCCACAAACATAGACCAAGAACGCAGTGCTGGTATAAAGATGCAAATAGTGCGTTGTTCGTCAATGTCGTCACAGTGACTTTCTCAATTTTTTTCCCGTTGAATCATCACAAAGTACGCATCCTGGTTAGAGATGAGCGAGTCAACCTTTTTTTCAAAACCCGACCCGGACCGAACCCGACCCGGACCGAACCCGACCCGAAATTTTTTTTCGAAACTCGAAATCCGCTACCCGAACTGTTTCGAAACCCGACCCGATAAAATCTTTCCAAACCCAAAACCCGCTACCCGAACTGTTTCGAAACCCGACCCGGACCGAAGCCGACCCGATTAAATTAATGTGAGATGAATGTCAAAATTAGATAATAATTTTTAGAAAAATCGGGAAAAAATCGTATTTCAGTGAGCTCGAAATGTCATTGCTGTAAAGCTATGAGACAAAATGTTAGCTTTGAGTTTTCCAATACGGGGAAATTAGTTGTCACTTTCAATTTAAAGTTACTTGTCAGTTACAATGGTTACAATTGACAATTAGCTTGAAAATCGTCAGAAAATTCATCCTTTTTCTTCTCGCTTTCACTCATTATCAATTGATTCCTATATAAAGTACTTTGTGGCTCATCGAACCTAAAAAACAGGGCAAACACTTCGTCAAAAGATGAGCAATCATCAGTCATGTCACACATAGAAACAAGCAACCGGAGTGCTCTACTAGAATTAATTTGGCTGTAACAACATTGACTTGGATACAAATGCAGATGCATACTAAGCCCGACTAACTTCTAGATTATTCTGATTATTCATAAATCATCATAAACAATTAAAGAGTGTTCTCAATCGGATGATAATAAACGACCGATAAAACAATTGAACTTTACCGATAAAAAATAATAAATGACCGATAATTATTTACCGATAAATTTTTAAACGTATATTTCAAGCATGATTAAAGCGCGAATATTTGGGGTAGTGTCCAAAAGACCTGATAATATTTTGTAAAAGGAAAAATTCCTAAGAGAAGTGACTTAAAAGAAGGTATCGGTAAAAAGTTATCGATCATTTATTATTTTTTATCGGTAAAGTTGAATTGTTTTATCGGTCGAATATAATATCCCTTCTCAATCTAGTACTAACTGAAAGTCTAGAGTGGTTTGAGACGAGTTTATTAGATATGAAATTTACATACAAAACTCAAACCCATTTTTAAAAACTTTGTATTTACCTGAAAGGTAATCGAAAATATTTTATGGGATTGGAACCAAGAGCCGCTGTACATCACTTTTGTGCATAACTCGAGTAAATCTTTTCCGAATTTAACTTTTTTTTTTGAAAGGTCTGGGTTAGGGTGGTCCAAAAATGTATGGGATAATTAACTTGTCGAAAAGTTCGGGGCTCCACCCCTAAAAAGTTTCTAAATGTGTCCCTGATAAAGAGTGTATATGGAGCCATCTGAATCCAAAGCCGTCCTGAGGGTTCCCCGAAGCAAAATAGTCAAAAAAGCGTGGAAAGCGTGGGTTTTAGGAAAAGTGCATGAAACTTGTCAAAGATGAGGAGCGGTGTCAGGGCAACTTTGGTTTATTCCGTTCAAAATAGTCCCGAGAAAATACTTTTTCATGTGGTGGGCGCATCCGAAGTGGGTCCTAGGGTCGGCCCTAACCAAAAAAAAATTGTTTCGCTATGTTTCAGAGCAAATTGAGGGAAACATTTTTGACTATGAAAGTACTAACACACATACTTCCATAGTCAAAAATGTTGCCCTCGGTTGGTCCTAAGGTCGGCACTAGACAAAAAAATTGTTTTTTACTACGTTGCAGAGAAAATTGAGGTAAACATTTTTATGTGTAGAAGTATTTGTGCGAGGTCTCTCCTTAGTACCCAAGGTCTGTCCTAAGATCGGCCCTACACAAAAAGATACGTTCGAGTCTTTTCGTACCATCAGCTCTGTTGTCACATCTAGTCTGATACGTACGGTACCTTGCATATGTTTTTTCTTTCGTTTACCCAATTTTGAGTACGACTCCTGATGAATGAACAATAATTTAGCTGGATGTTTCGGAGATGTTCAAAAAGTTGTAACAAGCTCGCCATCAATTTGTGAGAGTGCAGCAGAGAAAATTTAAAATTATACAAGCGGAAAAAAGACCGAGGGTTTCTTTGACCTTTTATTCCGAAAAACTAACTTGGCAAATACTATGTGGGCAAATCAAAATCACTGATAAGACATCTTTGCGTCCAACAAACTTCGGATCAGCTTCGATGAAACATCCTACGATAACCGACTGAAGTGTCATTGCTACGCAGACAGATGGAAAAGATAATAACTGCGCTAATCAAAACCCATTTCCAATTTAATTTAATGTAAATTATAAGGATTTATTTTCCGTTAAGTACAATGTTTATCTAAATGAACGATGAAATGAAATGAAGTGAAATGACAAAAAGAAATCCAATTTTGGTACTTCCATAAAATATAAGACTCTCAATAAGACGAAGCATGGCATTGATAAAAAATAAAAATAAGTTGATGTGTTTTTTCTTTACTTTTTTCCCTGTGTTGTGCTTTTCTCTTTTGCATTTAGAGTATTTTTCATGTTACGTACCCGCGCCATTCACTTTTCTAACTACACAGAGGAACGTGATTATTTTGCAAAAATGTGAAATTCAATTTGAGTAATGCATATATTCATTCAAACGTACTTATCTTTATGATTTCTGACATGAAAATAAAAACGAAAATTGAATAACGACTTGAGTTTACATTATAAGCTCTGCTCACCTAACTTCCCGTAGGACAATTGTATACCTTCAATTTTCAATAGTATGCTGCGCCAGGGGCGCACAATCTTATTAACAATGTGTCTTTACGACAAAAACAATCTTACGTTATTTCGTATTACGTAACGTAGAATTTAAAATTAATATAATGAATTTTGATAGACTTACAGTGGAACGGTATACATGCACCTAAGTTACTAGCCGTATTGATGCGAACTTTGTCCATTAAAGAATCATTATTTCACAATACAAAGTAAAAGTTTTACTGACGCACACCTTGGAAAACCTTGTTAGTTAGCATTATCGGTTGTGTCGGTCTCATCTAAAATTCAATAACTATTGAAAGCGTCTTTGGTAATTTCTTTCAACTTGAAGCATACCCGAGTGTATGTACTTTCTAGTGGCATATACATACATTCGATGCTGTGTGTCATTATGTTTTATATTGTTCGAATATTTGAATTATGAGAAAATATTTGACTGTGAAGTGAGAAGCTATCTAAGCTTTTTCATTCTTTTACTCCACATTTGTAACGTTACGAACTCAAAAACTTGTCACAACAGCATTTTGTCATCGTCAATTGGTGCTGCAACCTTGCAGGAGTCTATAGCGCCCCAAATTATAACGTAACGAATATGACGTAATGACTATGACGCCACGAATATGACATAACAGCTCTGACGTCACGAATATGACGTAATGACTATGACGTAACGAATATGACGTAATAGCTTTGACGTCATAAATATGACGTAATGACTATGACGTCACGAATATGACGTAATATATTTGACGTTACGGATATGACGTAATCACTATGACGTTACGAATATGACGCAATAGTTATGACGACATAAATATGACGTAATGACTATGACGTCACGAATATGACGTAATATCTCTGACGTCACGAATACGACGTAATAGCTATGACGTAATGACTATGACGTCACGAATATGACGTAATAGCTCTGACGTTACGAATATGACGTAATGGTTATGACGTCACAAATATGACGTAATAGCTATGACGTCATGAATTTGACGTAATGACTATGACCTCACGAATATGTCATAACAGCTCTGACGTCACGGATATGACGTAATGGCTATGACGTCGCGAATATGACGCATAGTTATGTTTCCACAGAAATGACGTCGCGCTTCAATGTAATCATAACAACTGCATTATTATGACGCGTTCTTCAGGTTTAAAAATCTGTGGATTCAAGTTCGAATTTTGTAACCTCCAAAGTGCTATGTAACCAAGGTTCCCGAGTTTGGTTCTAGCATGTAGAAAGTGAGTGCACACACATGGCAGTTCACAGCATAAGTTTTTTTTTTCGATGAGAGTAGGAGTAGAAAGTAGAGTGAAGAAAAAACGGTTCTGGTAAAGGGTCTCTTCTTACTAGCTTGAAAGATTCAATCAATGGCTTATGAAGAAGCGATAACTAATTTACGTATCAACCCGTGTAACTCGTCAGTAAATATGTCAAAAATGTTATTCTATCGCAACGTGTACTGACTAGAATTCAACAAAGAAACCTTTAACTGTTCTGTGCAGAATCCACGCGGTTAACCAAACCAAAGAATGTTCTCTATCGCTAAAAACACAGATTACCAGGAAATGTTTCATGGGTTGCCTCTCTGTATACGTCTACTCAGTTCAATACAAATCGTCTCCTCGATCGTCTCAAACATGAATGGAAATTGTAATATACCAAGTTCACTAAAAATGCTTGAATGATGAAGAGCGTATAAACAAAGCTGTGTGCTAGACTGTTAATAAATTGAAATTAAATAAAAGATAAAAGAACACCCTCGAATTTACACACATATTAGTCATGGTGCTCATACGAGGATTTGTTGTACAATATAGCAACGTTTGTAATTGAATATTGGTTACAACGCAGCGAACAATTTTTGTTTTTACGAATCTTCATTAATTTTAATGAATGAATGTTTCTGAAAATTATTGTTATCGTATAATAAATTGACTTTGAATATTAAAATGTAAATCGATTTGGGGTTTGGTTTAAATATTTCGCTCATATTCAACCCGGTTGTAATGCCAAATTAACAGCACTAAAACCTCTACCATTTTTCATTTAAAATTAACCGAATTTGCCAATCATTTCAAGTATATTTTGTTATAATGCTCTCCATGCTGTTCTTTGTTCGTGATTTAAAACTAAACGCTTGGAAGCTTTTAATTTGTTCTGTGGAAATTATTTCAAAAATTCAACTGCTTTTGAAGTAATGATATCAAGTCTAGCTAAAATGTTTTCCGAATTGAATGAACATTTTTTTGTACTTTTCCAGTGGAAAACGATTGACATATCCATTTATGTGGATGAAATGGTCGCTTGTAGATAATCGGCATTAACAACCCGTCAAGGATTTTCGAGTTAGATCATTATTCACTAGTTCAGCTGTTTGTGTGGTTCTACTTTTTGAGGACCTTTCATTATCGAGATATTTTTACAGTATACCAGTGGTAAGATGGTGCCGCCATCTGTAATTTATAGTCGGAACAAAACTGTAGGAGTAGAACAACAATGTCCTTCTCCAGTAATCCGCTGTGTTAGCTTTTCTTTCAACTACAGCAAGCAGACAAAATTCAATCAGTTGTGGCGCTTTGTATACACTTTTGATAATCTCATATTCTCAACTCAATCGAGCAATGAAAAGAAAATGAGAACCACAGCGTTATTGAGTTGTTCGTTTTATCAAATTTTAAATGTGGAAATGTTTCGCCTAAAAACCGTGCTAAAAACACATATATGGGTGAAATTGGATAAAACCTAACGTAGAAACGCTCTTATCACTGTTTTCTGAATGAGATACAGCCTTACAATCTTCTACAAAGCTGTTGGCCGTATGCGATATAGTGGCAAAAAAATGTTACGTAATAAAAATCGCGGTGTGTACTTAATGAGAACCGAGTGTTCCCTACGCTGCATTTCCACAATGGAACTACTAATAATGAAACGAAAAGTGGCTCTACAATGAGGAAAATATCTACATGCGAATTAGGAATTGTGTTTATAATATACGCCGCTGACGTTCGTTACGTATGGCGTACTACAGAATACTGAAATAAGGTTGATAATACATTCACCGCGTATATAATACGTCGGCGGCGTATATTATAAACACAATAGATATTTGTGATATTGTAGATATTTTCCTCAATGTACAGTGGGGGGTAAAAACACTCCCTTAACTGCTATGAACTGTTCTACCAACAACGAAATTATTAGAACTTTCTTAACTTCTCGGATTTTCGTTCTCCTGCGTGCATTCCTGTTTGGTATACCAGCCAACTGTCCAAAACATATAAGTAAAAAACTAGTCATTTTACTTTTCCTTCATAGGGCTCATAGACCACTTTTTACCCTACGGAATGCAAAGTCATAATAGTATATTATGGCGCGATTGTAGTCGAGGTGAAGTGAATGTCCGAGAGGCTATGCCCCGAGGAATATTCACGTACCGAGACTATAATCAAGCTATTTATCCCTTGGTTAATACGATAGTTTATATCATTTGGGCATATAATTCGCCATTTGACTCGTGGCTTTTTTTATTTCCATTGAGATTTGACGTCATGATATTATAGTCGGACTATAATGAAAATTATAGTCGAATCAAAAATTATAGTCGGATTATAATGAAAATTATAGTCGAGTCGACCACAATATGCCTATTATATACATTATATGAAACTCAACTATAATATGGTCATTATACCGCTACTTTCAGGTATATAAATGGCTAATTATATGCCCGAATAATATAAAAATATGTTTTCACTTGCACAATTATTGCACGACAACAATACCACTAACAGACTTGCTAGTGAACGTCAAGAAATACAATTCGAGCTCCTCTCGCAATAACAACAACTTCCGCAATTGAAAAGACAATCGAGTGGAGGATGTGTGGCACTTAAAAATGGCTACAAAGACCGTCAATTGCAATTTTTGAAGATATAAGATGTTCGCATTAAGCCTTCAAAAACGACGATACGACCAGAATATTTGTTTACGAGACATCTTTCTTTTAGTCTCGGTGTTTAACAAAGTAGACGATCAAAAAATTCGATGTCTTCTTTGCTCTGGCGGGCGTCTAACTTTCCGAACCCCGATGTATAGAAAGGAATTTGTTGAAAACGCAGGGGTACTTTCAAAACTACACCGGTGTTAAGCTTATCTGAGGATATCAGAAGATGTCCCTTTTAACTTCAGCTGTTCTAAATTTACTTTCGTCTATAATTTGTCTAGTCCATGACATTTCGTGAAAGGAAATTTAGTTTTCTTCGTGTAAAGAGATGTGTAAGCTAATTCTCCTTCAATATGGCAAATCAGCAATAAAAAATGTCCGTCCGTCCGTCTCCATGTTTTTCCAAATGGCCCGATTGATTGCCCTGAAAGGTACATATGCCACATGATTTAAGCTCAAAGATGAGCAAAATCGGTCAAGTGTTTCCGCAGATATGGCCGAAAAAGTGACCAACAACATGGTTTTTCGAGGGTCGGTGAAACTTTTTCGCAAATATCTCAGCAAGTATAACAAGGACATTGTTCATTTTGGTGTCAAATGAGAACGTTTGAGGTCACAAAATCGGGAACATTTGAGCTCACAAAATCGGGAACATTTTTTTTTTGTGGAAATCAGGTCAGTGATGTGGGCACTGGGGCCGATGGAATGGACGAAGTTGAATTTCTCGCCTATATGCGAAAGCAGATGGTTTTTCGTCTATATTTACTCAAATATGTAAGTATGGAGGATTACTGTCAAAGGCAAAGTTGTAGAGAATAAAATTTTAGAGAACAAGTGTTTCAGGGTTACCCAATCCTGAGATATGACAACTTCTAGAATTGGGAGGGATGACTCATTTCTCTAGAACTATGAAAGGTGGAAAGTTCCTTCCAAAGAGAAAGTTTTAAAGAATAGAATTTTAGAGAAAATGTGTTTCAAGGTTTTAGGAAAAAATGTACCAATCCTGGGATATGACTACTCCTAGAATTTGGAGGGATGACCCATATCTCTAGCTCTATGAGAGTTAAAAAGTTCCTTCGAAAGGCAAAGTTGTAGAGAATAATACTTTAGAGAAGGCGTGTTTCAGTTTTTTATCGAAAAATGGCCCAATCCTGAGATGTGACCACTTTTAGAATTGGGAGCGATGACTCATATCTCTAAGACTATGACAGTCAGAAACTTGCTTCCAAAGGCAAAGTTGTAAAGAACACGAACACGTGTTTCAGTGTTTTTGGGAAAAGTGATCTAATTCCGGAATATATCAATTTCGACGATTGCCGTACTTCGGGAGAGTTTTCGACATTACCTTGTTTGGGTTGTTCGAATTGTAACAATTCTAAAACTTTGCAACAATTTGAAATTCTGGTACGTTCGCACCTATTTGCAAAATCTGTTTGGTTTCTTCATCTATTCTGATACGTACGGGTCTTTGGTTATGTTCTTTCTTTCTTGTGTCTTGCTTTTACCTTACCACGAATTCTTCTACAAGAGTGTCAAATTTAATAGACATAGTAATGTCTCTGTTAATAAACAATGAAATCGCGCCTTCGTACGCCTTTTTTGTGTGTCGCTTTCTTTTGAAAATTGGGCGCCCTCGAAATCGCGGCGCCCTAGGGCATAATCAAGAAGTTCGTTCGATAAAGCTGTACTGGAGATACTCAGCCACCGCGAAATCGTAACTGCAATGAAGAAATTTCAGTGCAGAGAACCTTATCCCAAGAAATCCTTAATCGCATTTCTCAGAGAATTGGACCTCCAGTGGCATGTTCCCACCAGGAAGACATTAATTACAAAAATTTGAATATTTCGAAGAACATGAATTCGTATTAAGTTGAAACAAATAATTTAAATTCACTGTATCCTCCCAAACAGAAGATTTATGTGATTTTGTTATTAAGAGTCAGGGGAGGGAGTGGTCAGAGATGATCGTCTGCACTCTAATGTCTTGAATCCACCACCAGACCAATGCATTCTTACTGTAGTGCAATGGAAATAATCAAATATTCACCGAGTAATTATCGTGTATACAATAATAGAGGCTAAACTTATCCTTCCTATAAATTAATGTCTGTCCAACGGAATTAACCTACTTTGTAAATTATTTGAAGGAAATTGTGGGTAACACACCGCCCAACCCGGAGAACCTAATAAAAATCCAAATATCGAATTAAAACAACCGGAATGGCATGGAAAAAAAACTTCTCCGTTCTCAATATCACAACGTATAATTAAGAGCTCCGCCTGAACAAGTTTATATACATGGCGGTACACTACAGAAGTCGTACACTTCATGCATAATGATATACCATGCCAAGAATATATTATCCCTTGGCTCATTCCATTTATTAACATTCCTCCACATTACACCCAATTTCCCGAAAACTAAACTAAAACACACACAAAACGTCCCACTCACCTGATTAATTTTCTGCAGCCAATCAATATTACAGTCGCATACAAAAGGATTACCGCCAATGTAAAAGTCAGGCAACGGGCGATTTTCCGGCACAGGTAACAAACGTAATGCCTTCACATCCAAACTGGTTATTTGATTAGCATACAAATCAACTCGAGTTAAATTCGTTTTGCTAAAATTGGATGTAAACGATAGAGAATTAACAAACATTTTCGGTTTCGAAACAATTTTTGGGAGGAAAAAAAAATAATCGAAAATTAATTTCATTCACCACTCACCTATTGAACGTATGAGGCTCAACTAATTTGATTAAATTATCGTTGAGAAACAAAAGCTCAATGCTGTTGGGTAGTGAAGTTGGTCCGATTTTTCGCAATCGATTAAAACTCGCGTCAATCGTTTGTAACTTGAGTTGATTATCCAAACCGTATTGATTGGACAGTTCGACGAGTTCGTTTTTATGCAAATCAAGCCATTGTAGTGCGGGCGGAATCGCTGAATAATCGAAATGTTCGAGACGATTATCGGATATGTTAAGCCATAACAGATTCGGCATTTGTGCAAAAAGTCCATTTATTTCCGTAATTAAATTACCGTCCAAACGAATTGCTTGAATATTGGTAGCCGTTTCAAATGTACCCGGTTCGACAAAATAAATTCGATTTCTGGCTAAATTCAGGATTTGCAGACTCGGCAAATCTTTAAACGTATTTTTGGTGATATTCTCCAACTGATTGCCAATGAGCCGCAAACCGTACAAATTGGACATTCCACGGAAACTATGTTCGGTGATGTTTGTAATTTGATTTTCACCCAAATCAACCGTACGTAACAGTCTCATATCCTTCAGTGCTAATGGCACCGTGGCCAGTACATTTCCGTTCAAGTTCAAATCTTGCAATGAACTACAATTGCGAAATGCTTCCGGATGGACACCGGTTAGTTGATTGTTGTCCAGCGACAGCAATGACAATACGAACAATCCATTCAATGAATATGCATCCAAATACTTGACACGATTGTACGACAACAGCAATGTATGCAAATTGTTCATTGGCGAAAATGTGTCCGCAGCTAGTGACTCGAGTTCATTATGGCGTAGATTCAAGATTTGCAATTGATACAAATCCGAAAAGATTTGCGGTTCCAATTTGGTGATTTTATTGTTGGACAGATTCAGCAACACCAACCGAATCAATCCGGAAAATGTGTTCGTATCAATCCAAGCGGACGTTAATTTATTGGCACTCAAATCGAGTGCCTGCAATTGATCCAAATTGGAAAATAAATTCGGTGATAAGACGCTGATGGAATTGTTGCGAAGATAAATTTCCTGAATGGACTGTGCTGGATCTCGGAACAGTTTCGATGGCAACGCAACGATTTTATTGGAACTCAAATCGATAATTTGTAAGTTCTTCAATCCACCCAAGGCATTATCGTCAATCATCGTTATTTCATTGTCCTGGATTTTCAGATGTTTTAACCGTTTTAGTATTCCGAATCCATACGCCGGTAATAAAACGAAATGGTTATGTGATACATCCAACAATTCCAAGTCCAATGATATCGATGATAAAACGGTTATCGTTGTCCCATTGTCGATTTTAATTTTCTCTCGAAATCCCAGATCGTTGACGTCTTGCAGGCGATTGGAGCTGATGTTGAAAAACGTTAAACTCGTTAGGGTGTTGAATAAATTTTCCGACAACGACCAGATGTTGTTCAAACTGAGATCCAATCGCTCCAAATTCTTGTTATTGCCAAACGCGTCCGCTTCAATATCCAAACTCAATGCCGGCCAATTGGTGTTGTGTGTACGGATCGTTAAATTTCGCAATTCATTCAAACCGTAAATGGCATCCTGGGACAACTTTCCGATTTTACAATATTCCAACGACAATTCCTTCAGCCGTACCAAATGTACAAAACTTTTCGATTCTAACGAACTTTTTGCCATTATCGTATCGTTGCAGTATATTGATAGAGACACGGTATGCTCCGATGGTATTACACTAAAGTTTGTTGTGTCGTATTCGCTGTTAATGGTTCGTAAATTACATGCCAATGAGACATCATGAATTTCGTTTATTAAAAAACGACAATCATCTGGTGCATCGTATTTCAACGTTTGGTCCATATTGTTGGTGCTGAGTTTCCTAATGACCTCTTGTTGATGATTGTTGCCATTGTTATTGCTGGTGGTAGTGGCACAAGTCGTTTGATGATGGCACAACAGCATTAACAGAAGGATCAGCGATGTTGTAATGTGAATCGAATATTTTTTATACGAAAACATGTTTTGGGTATTTTTATTTATTTATTTTTTTGTTTGTGGTTTGCTTATATACACTTTTTTTGCCTCGTCGATATGGTCGTGTAGATGATGACGATGGTTGTGTTAAAATATGGGCAGATGAGGAAAAGGGAAGATGAAAATTTACGTTATATGCGATGGAAGTAAATTTGTCTTCTTTAACGAAAAAAAAAAACTGTGCGAAATTTTCCGATTTTTTTTTCTTTTTACTTCTTCGTTGGAACATTAATCGAAATCCATCACATAATATTTTTCTCAATTCACAAGATTTGATTTTTCTCTCTGTTTCACACAGTTGCGGTACAGACGATTCTTCACTAACATTTTTTTTGTGTATTGCAAATTATTAAACTCCCGGAACACTCATGGAAACACTTGCAAACACAACACTTTCATTTGTAAATAATCCTTGAGAAAAGTTAAAGGAACATCACCAGTGTTACATTCTATTTTTATCCGATTACATATCCTATTGTGTATCCAATTATCCAATTAATACGAAACATTTGGACAGAAAAATATAAATAAATAAATAACTCTCTCGTAACCGTATTTCTCAACACTTTTTTGTCTTATGTGTTTTAGTGTTTCCAACGAAATGAATGATAGAAAACTAAAACAATGTTTCAAACCGAAAAATTATATTGTTTGTCAAGCCACACACGATTCAACAATAAACAGAGAACTATTCTATGAATTTCATGGTAAAGATCGTTGTAAGTTCCGTTACATTCTTAATTCACGGGCGTTTCAACGTTGACTAGCTCGATTATGGAAAAAGCATCTCCCTATATGTTAAACAACATACCAAGAAAAAAATCCCATTCAGCGCATATCATAACATCTCGAAATGGGAGACACAATACACCGACAAAAATCTCCCTTTTCTTCAGTTTCATCCCGTTTCCCCTTTCAAATGTTGTGTACATACACAAACCAAACTATATTTGTGAGACGAACTCACACGCAATCAACCAGTTTACGAGTCTCACAGACCGAATGATTCCGATGGAATTTTTAGGGTAGTCAATCAATACATACACACAAGCACCCTATAATGTAAAATAGAATCGAAAAATAAGAATACAAAAAAAAGATATTCTCAACATGTGTACACAGTGTATGCATACGTGAATGTTGCAACAGTGGTATACACATTATGTGTGTGAGATGGTTATAATTTCCCATATCCTTTTTACTTTATTTCACAATCATATTTTTACAGTTGCTAGTATATGGCGAACGAATAAAGGAACGACCATAACAAATACACTCGCAGTAATTGCACTGGAAGAGTGGTATCGAGAACAAAAAGAAACGGCACTTTATTATTTTCATATAATTTTTCGTTTTATTCAAATAGCAGCATCGAATCGGCAACGAAATTGTTTACGGGGAAATAGTGAGACTTAATGAACTATGAACTCTTCTGTCAATCATTTCAGTTTTGACTTTGATTTACAAAATCAGGAGGAAGTCTATCTGTAATCACTTGTTAACGAGCTTGTTAATGATGCAGCACCTCTTCAATGTAGCGATATCGTTTAACCGTCAAAACGCATTTAATTGTAATCCGTGTGATGCGAATTGGGAAATGTATGTCACGTATGGCAATAGCACCAGAAACAGTCAGCGTCAGATAAATAATAACTCTGAGTGAGGTAGAACACGCATGTGTAATGAAATTTAGCTGTAACTTTACCTAACTCTCTCAAAATTGGAATATTCATTCACATAAGTGTTCTGAGCCATCGCTATCATTTCTATAAGCGGTACTGAATATTAGATGCATGCAGCACAGGAGCGATACGTCCATCATACATGTAATACGTGTGATATGTATTTTTCGCGCAGAAGGACAGAAACCGCACATTTTCACACCAAATTTACATTCCAAAAGGCGCGTTTTATGCTTACATTTGAACATCCTTTTTCAGACCAGGGTTGAAAACGAAGTTGGTCAAAATAGTTATTTTCTGTATACTTGAGGGTGTATTGGTTGTGACGGAAAATATTTTTCCATCACTTGGGACGAAAAGTTGCTTTCCGCGGTATGTGCACCAACACACTCTCACTCCCAGATAACACAGATCACACTTTTTAATGTGGCTGCCCACTGAATGTACATTAAATGTGCGAAATTCAATGTTGTTGAGAATATGTAAACATAAAATGTACAAAAAATGTGCCTGTAAAGT
Organism: Pseudolycoriella hygida; assembly: GCA_029228625.1. NCBI lineage: Eukaryota > Metazoa > Arthropoda > Insecta > Diptera > Sciaridae > Pseudolycoriella > Pseudolycoriella hygida. Next base: position 20,594,287 of record CM055403.1, on the reverse strand, counting down.
GGTACATATTTCGATGTACATAAAAAGCACATTTTTTGTGCTATTAAAACTAGAAATTATTGCACAAGATCACAAGTACATTTTACGCACATTTTATGTGCGTGATAAGGTGCACACTATTCCTATCACATTTAATGTACCAAAAATGTGCTTGTGATGTGGTACATTTTTCGATGTAAATAAAAGACACATTTTTTGTGCTATTAAAACTCGAAATTATTGCACTAGATCCCAAGTACATTTTTCGCACATTTTATGTGCGGGATAAGGTGTACAATATTCCTATCACATTGAATGTACCAAAAATGTGCTTGTAATGTACACTCACGGAAAAGTGAAAACCGACACATTTATGGTTTTGTGTTGTACTTGAATTTGTGATTTTCTGCATGTATTTTTATATGGAAAAATCAATAAAGTCAGTAAACCACAAAACACAAAAATGTGTCGGTTTTCACTTTTCCGTGAGTGTAGTACGTTTTTGATGTAAATAAAAGGCACTTTTTTTGTGCCATTAAAGCTCGAAATTATTGCACTAGATTACAAGTACATTTTTCGCACAATTTATGTGCGTGATAAGGTGTACACTATTCCTATCACATTTAATGTACCAAAAATGTGCTTGTGTTGTAGTACATTTTTTATGTAAATAAAAGGCATATTTTTTGTGCCATTAAAGCTCGAAATTATTGTACTAGATTACAAGTACATTTTTAGATTATGCGCTTCGAAAAATGCTCATCTTATTTTTTCAAAAATGTATATTTTTAGTCCGTGAATATATATCACGGCTGTTTTTGGTTGGGTAACATTAAAAATAGTATCGAATTTTAAAAGAAAAATTTGTTCAAAGAAAAAAGCTAAAGATTTTTGATTGTTTCGCATAAAATCAATTTCAAATGACAATTAAACAATGAAGAAGATACAATAATTTGAATGCAGCATCAACGTGTGCAGGGATATAAAACCTTTTTGTAAATGTACAACCACTACAGCGTGTTCGATCAAATAAATTTAAATAACACTCTGTGGAGTTTGTTTAATTTTCTTTTACTAGCATATCTTTCAAAACTTTTTCTCTCAGTACAAAAAAAGTACATTTAATGTACTTTCTATAATTTAACACTTTATACAAATTTAACACACCAGCACATAAGTATCCGGTGGCACAATTGGTAAAGCAGTCGACTCATAATCCCGAGCGTCTTGGGTTCAAGCCCCGCAAATGGCAGAAATTTTTCTAATAAAAAAGATGAGAGCTTGGCATTAAAAAATGTAGATGGAGGACGTAGCGATCATCAGAATAAGAAAAACCGAAATAGAAAAGTCGGAAAACTAAATTAAATTTTCCTTTATTTTCTTACATAACATTATATGTACATGAAATGTGCTAGTTGTGTATTCAAAGTGTTTTAAATGTACATTAGATGTACATGTAATTCACATTTAATGTACATTAAATGACCTGGAACTGGAGCACATTAAATGGGATCAGCACATTTTCCGATGGCACTTTATGTACATTTCGTGGGGTCAATTGTTATCTGGGACTATTACAGAAAAATATCTTTCAAAATACCCCAATACACACTGGGTGTGTACTTTTCGCTTGGGCTTCGCCCGGGCGTACGTACACATCTCGTTTGTATTCAGGTATGTCGAAATATACTATTTCATGACTAGGGGAGAAAATAGAAAATTCCTTAACAAGGTTGACGTCTGTGGCCAAAGCAGGAAAAATTGCAACGAGAGTGAAGTTTGTGGCCAGAACGCAGCGAGGGCTGCAATTCACTCAAGCTGCAATTTTCTCTGCGAGTGCCACAAACTTTATTCAAATTGCAATTTTCTCTGCGAGGGCCCCAGACGTCAACCGAGTTAATAATTTTCAGTTTTTCCCTGAGTTATGAATTAAACTTTTCACATTTGTTATTTGAAGCTTCATATTTTCCCCGAAAATTCTCAACACGAAAATAGAAGAAGTTTATCCTCTAATCCTATAACAGACCAAATTCACAGGAAACATCGAAAATAACTTAAAAGTAGATTCGACTGTGTTGTTTGCCCAAACTCTTACATCTTGAGAAATATTTGCCAGATTACCAAACCAATTACTTTAGAGTTATCCTGGAATCATGAACTATGTAGTTGCATTTCTTTTAGCTCGTATTCGTAGATTCTAAAATTAAACATAACCAAAGACCCGTACGTATCAGAATAGATGTGGTAGACAGAATAGATGTTGCAAAAAGAATCGAACGTATCTAAACAATAAAAATGAGCAAACAAATCAATGTTTTAAGTTCTTTTAGAACTATAAAAATTTAAAAGATCCATAGAAATTATCCAACAAGGTAATGTCAAAGGCCCTACCGAAGTACGTCTTTTGACATCTGAGACCTTTATTTTCCACCAACTTTCTAACTGCCATATTTAGAGATATGAGTTATCCCTAAAATTGAAGAAGACATGTGTTCGCTAAAATTCGATTCTCTACAGCTTTGCCTCTGGATGCAACTTTCTACCTCTCGTAGTTCAAGAGATATGGCTCATCCTTTCAATTCTAGAAGTGGCCATATCCCAGGATTGGGCCATATTTCCCCAAAACCCTGAGACACGTGTTCGCTTAAATTTAGTTTTCTACAACTTAGCGTTTGACAGTAAATCTCTATATTGCATAGTTCAGGAAATATAGACAAAAAGTGGTTTTCGTATATGGCCAAGAATCTCAATTTCTTCCATTCCATTGGTCCCAGTGCCCAGACCCCTGACCAAAGTCCCACAAAAACTTGTGACATCAAATGCTTTCATTTGACACCAGAATGACCAATTTCCGTGCAATACTTACTGAGATATTTGCGAAAACGTTGCACCGACCCTCGAAAATTTCATGTCCGACCTCCACTTCTTCGACCATATCTCCGGGACTATTTGGTCGATTTTACTCATCTTCGAACTTGAATCACGGGAGGCATGTACCTTTCAGGGAAAAAATAGCTTAGGGTGATCAGTTGAGCCGTTTAAAAAAAAAGGGGGAGACGCACAGACAGACGGACATTTTTTTATTGCTGATTCGTCATATTTAGACGATAATAGATGCATCACCCCAACTCCCACCTCGACCTGTTACATTAAAATTGTTTGTAGTAAACGTATAGGACCTTTGTACTTCGTACGGGTCCAATAATTTTATTGTTTCCTTTCTTCATCAGAAGATAATTCGTACGTAGCTATGTATTTATTTTCTGCCCTCATTTGGAGGTGCGAAAATATTTTCGCACCTCGCTTTCACCTTGCGCTACAACGCTCACACGCTCCCAAAAACATTTTTCTCCTTGTGACGTAAATAACTATTTCATCCCGCTTCGAGCTACTCATGAAAAAAATCAATTTTCGCCCCTCATTTGAGGCGAGAAAATATAAATTTTCGCACAACAAATGTGAAAAGTACTTTTTCATGCTTGCGGTGAGAAAACTCGTGTTTTTTACCCCGCAAAAGCGGTGAGAAAGTTACATATTCTTGCCGGTGAGAAAGTAGTTATTTTCTCACCGCTCCCACGTTACGCTGAATGAACGTTTTGTCGTAGAAACACTCGTTTTCTCACGCGCAAACACAAAAAAATTTTGTGTTACATTTGGGGTGAAAACTGAATTCCAACTCGAGCGAATTACGGCCCTCGCTTTGTTCTGGCTGCAAACTTTCGCTCTCGTTGGGATTCATTATTTTCACCCCATGTATAACAAAATACTATTCTTCCCACCTCCTTCCTCAGTGCTGACCGAAAAGTGAACACATCACAGTCAAGGCAACATACATTACTGCTAACCACTGAAACTCCAAAAATCGTATTTCTTGTTATGTATGCACACACATTTTCCGCGCTTTGAATTGTGAAATCCGGTACACATTTATTTTCTTTACTATCCATTTTTCTTGATATTTACGTGAACAAAACATATGAAAGGACCCGTACATATCAGAATAGATGAGATGAACAGAGTTTATGTTACGAAAAGACTCGAACGTATTTAAGTAAATATTGGCCTAACTCTTAAATGTATGAAATTACGTCCAAATTAAATTGTATTGGAAATTGCCGATAGAGCAATATTGAAAAACCCGTCCGAAGGAACGGTGTAAAAATATTTTCCGAAAGCACAAAATTGACCACCCAAAAACGTTCTCCTCAATTTTCTCTGCAACATAGCAAAAAAACATTTATTTATCTAGGACAGATGTGCCTCAGACACATACTTCTACAGACAAAAATGTTCCTTCCAAAAAAGTCCTTCGATTTGCTCTGCAACATAGCAAAAAATTTTTTTTTGTTATGGCCGACCCTAGGACAGACCTGAGGCCTACTTCAGCCCTAACACAGGCACCGGGTCCAAATTTGTTCTTGAATATAATTCGGTACTCGATTACCTCTCAAACAGAAAAAGAATCAACAGAATAAGTTAGGATTTATCCAATTTATGTAGGCAAACACGTTGGTAGTCGAAACTCAGTTTTAGGGTCCTGACTGAGTCCAAGGATTTCAAAAAACATGCAGAGCGCTAGAAGATACTCGTTTTAAGTGCCCTAGCTATATCCTTGGACCCAATCTCAAAAAAGTTTCTTCTAGAAATAGTTAAGCTTTCATAGACCTGTCGATTAAAGAAACAATTATGAAAATCGGAAAAGATTTACTCGAGTTATGTACAAAAAACACGTATGGCCCTAGCATAGACTCGGTTTTAGTGCCCTAGCTAAGTCCAGGGACTCAAATTCAAAAAAGTTTCTTCCATAAATTGTCGGCCATGCCCAAATCTTTCAAACATGATGAAGACAATTTTTTGAAGAATGGTTTGTTTAATGGAACTGACGCTTTTAGTACGACATCAGCTACTACCAAAGTATAGCGAATTTCAATAAGAAACGCATTGACGTTTTACCAGTAAAATGTGAACTGTTTGACACTTGGTTTGCCGAGTTCGAGTCTCGTCGGCGTCAGGTCAAGGTTTGACAGTTGATGATCATCATTTTTGCAGATTTGACAGAAGCTGACGTCCGTCGAAGTCTTACAACTTTTCAAGGTTCATCGATTAAGGCGGCCACTCATGAATGGGAAAATGTACTGGCTCTAAATTAGATGTCAACGCCCTTCGCCTCAGTCGACGCGACGTAACTCACAAAGTTGTAGAACAAATCCGCAGCCGCCAACCGAAAAGGCGATAGCTCTAAACAACAAATTCTCATTCGACATACTCATGAGCTAAGCCAGTTTCTGGGCGTGATGTTTTTCGACCACAGTTCACCATCATTTCTCAAAAATTAAAGCAAAACTGTGGAACCATGGAACCTTAATTCTACCAAAACGAGTCTACAAATTAATTTGTATTTCCTGAACGGGAATATGTGCAAACCAACAGAAACAAAAGTTCTTCTTTTATTAGAAAAAAGAAGTGGAAGAAAAATTAAAAATTAAAAAAAAATAATGAAACTTCTTTTCCACTTATTAATTGAGTCAACTTTTGTTTTGTTGTATAAAAATCTAAAAACGAAATTAAGTTTTGTTTGTTGAGGATTTTTTTTTGTTTCCGTTAAATTTTGAAAAATATAAAGTTTTCACGTTGTTCCATTTTATATAGAAAATTTTATAACAAACAACGTTGGATGCAGGGTCGGATGGAGAGCATTGGAGAAACAGAATATCCCCAGTAATTCGGTTATGCATCGATCGGTTGAAACAATAATATCGTAGGTTTGTTCGGATTAAAAATTCAAAGCAAAAAATCTGGCGTTGAAAACCCCAATTCTGCACTGGTTTTGTGTTGTCCTATTCAAAATGAAAATAACTTTCATACAGACGAGAACATAACTACAAATCTTTGCAGTGAAAATTTAATAATTAATGAGGTTGAAAACAGTTTATCGTGTTTACTTTTGCTGCACAGCTTAATACTGTATAACATGTGATGCACTCAGTATTTGAGCATTATAATGTGCAGTATTAATGGGAGCTTAATCGAATTTGTCTTTTATATTTTTGTTGGATGTTTTTATGTTATACTTGATGGGAAGAGTGGACTTTAATTCTATTTAAAATTTCATTAAAACATAACGTTTTATTTGATTTGGCTTTGTCGAGCTGAGAGAGCTCTGAATATTCGTTTTGTTTACATTTGGAAAATTTATCTGGTTTTATACCTTATCGTTAGTCGATGTGCTAGTTTTTGCAACTTATTTTCAATAAAATGCTAAAGGATTTTGTTATTTTGATGAAATTTTCAGTGAATTATTCAATTCGTGATGAGAGTTTGTTTTAATTAAATATTTCACTGTAACAAATACGTTTGTTCTGTGTGATGAAATTATAAACTAATTTTACATGTTTGTGGCATCGTGGCATGTAAACACGTCATTACCGACCACATTCGATGTGGTTTTTCGTGTTTACATACTACAAACATATAAAGTACATAACGTTGTTGCTTGTCAATTGTTGTGTTGACGAGTGAGCTCGGGCTACAATCCACACACTCGTTAAAGGAACAAATTTACAAGCAACAACGTAATGTGCTATTGAACCATGAAATGTTGACCGTTGTTTAATGGTGACATCCGATCTGTAAATTTGTAAAGCCACTTGTAACGTAAAATAGAGATCTAGACAAGGCGGTGATATTATTCTACTTGGAGGGGGAGAGGTATAATCGCTAACTTTATGTTTAATTGAGAATGTTTCATGTGTTCATCAGATTGTTGTATCAGAAGATTGTTACGGCGTACAGTGGTCAATTTGGTAATAGAAGCGGTTTACATTATATGCTGCTCAGGAGTTTGAAAGAGAGAGAGAGAGAGAGAGAGGAGAAGTGCTGCTCAGGACAAATTGTTACGGTAAAGCAAAGTTGTTCAGATTCCAGATCAAATTGACTTTGCGGCGTTCAGTCCGATTATCCCATACAAAAAACCTCAATTTTGAGCTTAAAAATTTGTGGACAAACTAAGGCCTTGACATAAATAGAAAAATAAAAATGTGGGGACGAGGGGGAATATTCCCCATGCGAGGTCTAAGCGGCAGACCACCTAGCGGAGCTCCGCCTGTAGGGTTTTGTTCAGCTTGCAGCAGGCGGGGTGTTAATCTTGTTCGGGAATATTTTGTCCAATGATATTGGTTCTAGATCCAGTACCGCATTAAGGTTTTCGGCACCCTCGGCAGACAAAAATCTAGCAGCTTCAATTAATTTCTACTGGAAAACTGGAATAAATTTCTTTCCGGCGCCCTTCTTTCTCGAGTGCCCTGGGAAGTTTCCCACTTTGTCCATGGCTTCTCTGCTTCACAGTTTTACCTTAGTTTATGTGGTAGAATAGAGGCTATAAAACCTTATCTTTATTGAATTTTTCAAAATTTTTCGACCGTTTGTTGAGTCTACCCCTACCGACTATAGCTCCTAGGTAATATCAAATACCCGGCTTCTTTCATTGGATTTAACTAGTCGCATACGGTTCCGTTTTATCTTAGTTTGTGTGGGAGAATAGCGGCTGCTTTTTTGGCATCCTCTTTGCTTGCCGATTCATTGTCACTCTTCAGAAAACTAGTGGCACGTCTAGGAGCCGAGATGAGATTCCAAAGAATTTTTTTTTTCCTTTGGAAACTCATCTCGGCTAATGGACGTGTCACATATTTTCTGACCAGTGAATGAAAATCAGCCAGCAAAGAATATGCCAAAAGATCAGCCGCTATTCTCCCACAAAAACTAAGATAAAACGGAACCGTATGCGACTAGTTAAATGCAATGAAAAAAGTCAGGGGCTATAGCCGCTAGGGGTAGACTAAAGAGAAGGTTTATAGATTTTAGAATTTTAGAAGCTAGGGAGTAGGGAATTTCACTGGATAGACAATTCTTGTCCTTGGTGGGTGATAATGAGGCGTGGAGGAGCATCTACGGCTGTCACTCAGGGACTATGGCGTAAAATAGATCGGATTGGGTCTACCATAGAGCTGTTGCAAGCATCGCTTTTCGCCTACCCGTGCTCGTTCGATTTTGAAAACGGGCAGCCCGTACCTGCCCGTTTTCGAAATAAAGATGCCCGTGCCCGTTCGATTTTGAAATAATGATGCCTGTTCCCGGTATAGGGCGGGTGGGCTTGTGAACGGGCCGAGAAATCGGGCGTGTCCGCACACCTCTTTTCTATCCATACCGGCCCACAGTGATGTGTTTGAGAAGAGACTTAGTATGAAGCACCAATATGTCGATTCTATACAGACGATACATTTTGACAAGTGCTTTCTGAGGAATTGGTTCAGCTGTGGGTCGAGCCACTCCAATACTTATGAAATACTTCCTTTGCCAACAGTGGGCGGTTGCACATTTATTCGAAATCTGTTTAATTCAATCCTACTCTTCACTCATAGTCTCATAGTAACAATGAAATAGTACGTTAAAGTTACTGCTCACATTAATATCTTGTGTATAATACACAAACTCGTTGCACCCGTATGTGTAATATCCACGCGGTGTTAACATCCACCTTAAAACCCTATAACAACACTATACTTTATTCATCATATTGGATCGGGATCGTATTTTATGTCTAAAAATAATTGATAAAGAAGTTTTCACATGCTTAAAGTAATGTCGTGTAAGCAAATGCAATTTATTTTTGTCTCGTTTTCGCTTATGGAATAAATAATTTTTAATGGACTCTGAGTGGAGAGATGATTGATGTAAGAAGTACGTACGGTTGTATTTCATACTTTTTTTTCTTTCAAAAATATTTTTTAACAAATTTAAAAGCAAATTAACGAAAGTAATAGACTTGGTTCATGTTAATCTCAGAGTGACTTGTCCTAAGTACACTGGAAGCATTGCCCCTCTGAACTGCCAGGCTAGTTTTCTGTCGGAAACATAAGAGATCAGAGTTCCACTGTAGAATGAAACACCCATTTTCCCGGATCCTTGGCGAAAACCTCGGCTTCAGCAGACCAACCTCCCAAACACTCGACGCGAAAGCGACGAAAGGGTATTGGTTAACAACCGAGCTGTAGTCTCTTTTTTTCTAAAAAACGACTTTATCCTCTGCTGAACGAGCTTGTTTAGACGAATTTCTGTTATATGACGCACATTATGGGTCAACACAGTTTTGCATCCTACGCAAGTTGGCGACCACGGCTCAAAGGAATGATAGTTAACCATCAACCCAAGAAAAATTGTCATCCCAACCAATATCCATTGGTTTTAGCAAAGAAGGCACTTCAGCAGTTCACTGAGGAAAATATCTACAACCGACGTAGGAATCGTGTTTATAATATACGTTGCCGACGTATTTTATCCACCTTGCACGTATTACGAACGCCGTTCACGTATTACGAACGCCGTGCACGTATTATGTGAGCTCATAACACGTTCGTTACGTATAGCATACTACGCAATACTTAAATAATGTTAGTAATACATTCACCGCGTATATAATACGTCGGCGGCGTATATTATAAACACAATTACTACGTCGCTTGTAGATATTTTCGTGAGTGTTGAAACCACCCGTTTAATTATATCATGCAATGCAAGACGCCGCGAAAATCTTTCTGCATTTCAGGCCGTGATGTAGGAATTCGTTAGAAAATTTACCACAAACACAAGGATGACCACGATAAATTGTAGTGTTAGGATAGGATAGGATAAGTGGGCAGATTCGTTGCGAGAATCTAGCACCTCGACCTCAATGAGGCTGTATTATTGAGTATTAAGTGATCGACGAGCAGCTGTTCAAAAAATTGAGGATGCGCTTGGGATGTATACTCCAAATAGGGCCGTAGCCCAGTTGATAGGCACCCAGATATTTTACTCTTGATTTCGCCAAGGCTGGACGCCGCATTTACTACAGTAAGGATTGTAAACCAGCTTCAAGGTGAACAGATGTTTGTTTAGTGAGCAGTGGCCTGTTAGTATATCGGTTAGCATCTTAATATAAGTATTTCGTATGGTTCTCGCTTATCTATAGGCAGTTTTTGACTTGTCGAGAAGAGTTCTACAATCGCCAGTGATTCGCAAGCATTTCGCTCTTCCACTTATCAATGATGGTCTGCAGGGTCGAGAGTGGCACTGAACAGGAGCGTGCCAAGATTGGAAGAGGGTACAACATTCATTTATTTCATATACGTATACGTGAGATCCGTTAATTTTACTTCACTTATACAACACTCCTCTAGCACTACGTCACTAGTGCTTTCACTAGAGTGAATGTGTAAAAATGTTGTACGAATTTTGTATGAATGTTGTTTTAATGTTGCATTACTGTTGTTACGAAAACGATTTACGGATAACCTCGAATTATAGAAAGCTATTGAAATACTTACTTCTCTTAGTTTTATGCATTTTATCAATTTAGAAACATTCAGCAAACATAAATCACAAGCACATAGATCGATATTGAGATACATTAACATTTTATTTCAGTCTCAATAACTTATGCATCAGTGGAAAAGTGCTTATATGTGAGAAAGAATGATACATTACCGTATGTATTAAAACCAACAAATATTCTTTGCATTGATCATTTATGTGATTTATATTTTTGAGGAAAAATCCGAGGAAAAATCACAGAAAATCCCATTTCAAATGAAATGAATATTAGATGAACGTTACTCTTTTTCCGAAAAACTAATGTGCTCTGTCACTTCCGTGCTGCTTGCCTTGATATATTATTGTTAAGCACCAACGAACAGTGTATTATTATGGCATCGAAGCAACAATCAAAAAACGAGAGCAGAAAAATTCTAAGCACTGAATTATTCAGAATTTTCTTTCCATTTATATCCATTTGGCTCATATAATTTTAAAAGTTCAATCAGTGCTTAATATATATAACGGGAACATTATATGGAACGTATATATAAGCGCCATATCCCGTTGAATGTGTAGGAGCGAACAACAGAAATTATATTTTATTATTTCACAGCTACGTTCGTTTGAGACAATTTTCCATAAACATAAAAGTTACTTAAGAATTATCTTTTTTCCTCGTTGAGAGCTGAGCGACTCGAAGTGAAAATCTTTGATTCACTTGCAAAAGAGAACTGACGAACACTGAGAACATGTTTTTTTTTTGCATTCGTTTTTATCATCTGCCTAGTTGGATCCCGTAGCTTCCTAGGGGGCACCCGCTATTCATTTTTTTTAATAACATTGGGTCGGTGGAGCAAGAAGCGAGAACGTGCATAAAGCTGTGATGTTATAAACAGAAATAATTTCTTTATACCACGAGGCTGCCGCCCCCTGGACCCCCGCTAATTATTAGCCTGTGGCGCTTTCCCTGATTGCGGCGCCTCCGTTCGATACCACCGTCAACATCCTCGTCCAAATCTCCGTCAAAATCTGTTAAAATCTCCATCAATCTACATTTTTGTGACGTTTCGTAAAAGATAAAAGCCCCTAGCTTCGTTGTATACACCTAGGTTTTAGTGACATTTTGTAAAAAGAAAAGCTCCCTAGTTTTGTTAGCCTACTTAGGGCGTTTCGTTAAAGCGCAAAACCCTGGCTTTGTTAGCCACTTAGTCTTCGCGACGTTTCGTAAAAGGTGAAAACCCCTAAATTCGTTATAGACCTCCCCTAACTCCCTCATTTCAGAACAATATCACACTTCCGAACATGTTTTCTCGACGTTTTAGACCATCCCTGACAACATATCAAAAAATAATTTTTCAGTCATTTTACGGCAGCGGAGGTAATTTTTGGTCCCTTTTCGCGACCCTGGACACCGGTTCGCAGTATCGATACCTTTCATATGACACCTCACTGACCGCATTCTAACCACTGCCGACCGAGATATAGCCGAAGAAGTGCTCCCGTGCTGAATCGCCCAAAAATGCCCAATATCTCGGGAGGATGGAATTTTTTCACCCAACATTGTTCACCAATTTTGTTGCCCCAAACCTCCACTAACGATCAGCTTTGAAAAAATAACTTCATTGCACACAGCAGCAAAACTTCCCTAAGAACAAAGTGACCAACCCCCGAAATTTCAGCAGTTTTCACCTTCTACCTCCTCCGGATGAAGTCGGATCAAAAAATTTTCTTCTACAAAGTTATAGTCTATCAAAAACTCTAAGACTTTCCTTCGCCGACCGAAGCTCCAACTCGCCAACTGCATCGTCTACAGTCGATCCAAAAAATTTCCCACAGATGCCTCCCGTCAAAAATCTCGAAAATTAAAATCCCAAATGCACAAATAAATCCCGAAAATCCAAAATCCCGACTAACAAAAATCTCGAAAATCAATAATCCCGAATGTACAAATATCTCGAAAAACCATAATCCCGAATGAATACAAAAATTGTGAAATATTAAAAATCCTGATTGATACGAATGAATTTGAGTTTGAGGGGCTCTGCCTCCTCACTCCCGCTTCTGCGGCAGGCTTATTTTTAACGCCTGCGGCTGGCTTTTCTACGTCTTGCAGCCGGCCTAACGTGCATGGGGCTCTGCCCCAAGCCCCGCTAGGGGCTCTGCCACTTAGACCCTGCAAGGGGGACTATACCGCCCCCGACCCCGCTTTTTTTCCTTTTTAATTTCACCTTCGCTGAGACGCAACTCAAAAAACTCCTTTCTCTTTAAGCCTAAACATTCATGATTTTTGTTATTCTGGATTTTCGTTATTTGGGATTATTGATTTTCGGGATTTTTGTTAGTCGAGATTTTGGATTTTCGGATTTTATGCATTCGGGATTTGTGCATTCGGTAAATGTTGCGCTTTTATAATGTGTTAATGGTGATAGACAGTGTATTCACTTCAACAAATCCATAATAAATCTCAGTAAATCTCAACAAATCATCCTAAATCCTTATAAATCCTAATGAATCCTAGTAAATCTTAAAGAAAGCTATTTGAAATTAGCACCTTCGGCTCGGGCTATAAAATTAGAAATTTACAAGCGAGAGCTTTGAGCACAGTCTGATGATTTCCTATGAATGAATACAGTAATATATGTAACTTTTGTTAAGCGAATGAATTCACTGAGAGTGTGAAAGAAAATTTATGTGAAAGAGTACATATTTCATAGGCGGGGTGGGAGTGATTGTGAGTTTGAATCTGGTCAGTAGTGACGTGTGTTGATAAGCAAAATTCCGTAATGATATGCGAAACTTAAACTAACACGCAGACATCTCCTCGTATACGTACACGTCGCTTATGTACTTAGTTATAGCACACTTACTTACACACCTACAAACAAATCACATTTACGTAAAAAGAATAGAATTCAATGTTTTTCGGTTCGACAAATCGGCAAAAAAGCTCAAACTCCCTTTGTTTATTAAAATACCACTAAAAGACAATTTGATGGCATCGTTGATTAAATGAAATTATATACACAACACAAACAAAAAACTTCTAAAGAGGCCAAAACAGCAATAGCAAAAAAAGAAGTGTTTTTTACGACGAGGAAATAGGATATGTTGTATAGCTTTCACCCGTATAGTCATACAGAAAAACTCATCCATTCACCATCAGCGAAAGCTTTTTCTGTGAGCAAATATTATAAAAAAAAACAGAAAACGGCGTACACAACATGACATGCAACCCTCCGTTTTTACATTATATTATATATGGGCGACAATCTACAACATCCTATATTGCTGTATAAAATGATACTATGAAACTCATTGATACAGCAAATATCTTTGCAAAGGAGAAAATATTTTATCGTAATTAAATGCTCCACAATTTTTCCAATTTTCTTGTTTATTGGAAAATTCTCAATATGGTTCTTCGCGCTATGGTGCTGTGTATATAAAGTACAAAGTGAAACACTCCAAACATGTTGATATCAAATTGATTGGGCCAACTAAAAGATATTTTAACAAAGTTTACTAATTAGTTTGGAAAGGAAACTCTCGTTGATATGCCGTTCACTTCGAGTTATAGAATGTCACATTGTTGCGTTTAAGCTTGTTGTTTTATATGAGAATTCTGAGAGTTGGTGTTACGGTATTTCAACTTTGCTGTCTATGACACATTTGTTGCAAGAACTGTTGAACACAAAAATGCACAAAAAAAATTTCAATTTAGTATGTAACAGTACAACTAGGCACGAAAGAGACCAAAACCAACTGAACTGGAATTTAGCTATGAAAAATAAATAGATGCCGCCACCTACCATAGGGAGTTTTCAGATGTATTGCCTGATGAAAACTGAAGCGAAACTCAATCTATAGCCAAGTACATTAAGCAAGTACACAAGTTCTGCCAAACTAAAATTTCTCTTTGTTTTTTTATCTCAGATTTCTAGTTATCTTTTCTTCTACCAAACAATTATTCTACCAAATTTTTCAACTTATTCTTCAAGCGAAAATAGCGCAACCTTTTAACTTAAGAAGCAACGACACCTACACAAAATGTTGTTTCGGGGGGTACATCAAGCTTAATTTATTTGTATAAGGAGACACGTATTGCATGCCTTAGCTTTGTTTAATTTGGAACTTGGTTCCAATCAATTACAAAATTATTTGATAATTTCTGCTAAGCAGTTCAATGTGTGTGAATGGATGTTTTTCGTGTAAATTCGTTCTGAAGATCAAAATGCTTTGTTTGTAGTTGTTAAAGTACTTAGCAATTCGTTGGAAAATGAACAAAACAATTTATAAATTTTTGAAGGGCTAAACTAAGGTTGTTCCTGAAGATGACGTTGCTTTTCTTATGATTTGTTGCCCGAATAGTCCGAGATCGAGAAGAAACCACCGTGATGAATGATGAGCAAGAGTATTTTGTCGTTTGAACTATTGCTACTCTCTTATGTATTGAAATTAGCCAATTAACTAATAAAACCGGCAGCCCTTGGGCCAACAGTGCCCAGTTTCAATCCCATAAAAATTTTTTTGATTACCTTTCTTGGAAAAAAAAGTTTTGGAAAATCGGTTCAGTTTTACTCAAGTTATCTAGTTGACAGACAGACGGACCTACGGACGGACATTTCTTTATTACTGATTCGTCTACCAAGGACCATGATCGGTGCTGCCCCCTACTCCCAGGTCGAAATTCGACTGGTTATAAACGTCGTGGTCGTTCTTCGTACGGGACTAAATACCATTTTGCATTAAAATTTTGTGAAAATACAATGTTCGTTCTACATGCACAACGTACAGCCAATGCGTTCAAAATAACTTTATCCAGAGACTGATATTTCGGTTAAACCCAAGGGCTGCCGAGCTAGGGCCGTTTAAGTGGTTTTTGGTTCTTTATACATAACTCGCGTAAATCTTTTCCGATTTTCATAAACTTTTTTTTTTGAAATGTCTGGGCATAGCCGACATTTTATGGAAGAAGCTTTTTATATTTTGAGCCCGTAGCTAGGGCACTAAAAACAAGTCTCTGCTAGTGCCCTACGTGTTTTTTGTACAGAACTCGAGTAAGTTGTTTTTTAATCGAAAGTTCCAGGAATGTCTCATATTTTATGAAAGAAATTGATTATTTTTTCATTTGAGAGGAAACCGAGTAATTCAAAAACTAGCGCTGGTGGGCCATTCCAAATGTATGTAATGTAAGGAACAAAAATTTCTACTGAGAATCGCCTATATTTTCATATATGTTTTTACGCATTCCTTTGGTGTGAGGACTTCATGTCGCAACTTTAGGAAGGTATATCACCCTCCTCCATGCCTTCCTGTCGTTCGCCAAGGAGATGGTTTGTTCGTCCAGTGGAAACCTCCTATCTTCTAAATCTGATTTAGATGAATCTACAAACCCTTTCCTTTGTCTACACTTAGGACCAAAACACAGGACCTGTACGTCCAAGATCCTCTTAAGTAGCCTGTCATTACCCTTCCTTTGAACGTCCGTGCTGCAGCGCAGACGGCTGACCCTTGCCACCCCACCAAAGAAACCCCTAGAATTTCCACCAATAACGTCATTCCTGATATGATTATCCCACTGTTCCCTCCTAATTTACCTCTTCTATATTCCTGAGAACCCTCATATCCGAAAACTCGAGAGATATCCGCAGTCCACCCAAATTTCACTACCACTCAAAATCGTGTGCCTGAAGATTGATCCGTGGATAGCTAACTTTGCTACTAAGTCTTCTATTTTAACATTTTTTTGCAAATTGTCCTGCGTGATGATTTTTTTTATGAAAATTATGAACTGAAGTGGAGAGAGAGCAGCCCTAAGGAATGCCACCATTAATCTCCTAAGACTTGATGATTTCTCCATCAATTCTTACCGCGGCCTCGAATAAATAATTTTAATGGCTCCCAGCAATCTCTCATTGATACCGTACTCGTTTAGATCCTCGAACAACTTTTGCCTTGGCATGCGGTCGAATACTTTTTCCAAATCGATGAAGCATAAAGCTTTTCAATAGCCTGCCACTCTGAATCTCATACAGTACATCTTCCACTAAGTTCCTAGCACTGTCTGTGTCTACAAGTACACTTGCGTACACCTTACCAACCACGCTCAACAGTCAACACCCCAGTATTTACTACAAACCTTACGGTTGCTTTTCTTCTAGTGAATTAAAATCTCCAATAAACTTTACTCGTGAAAAATAATTTCTCCTAAGCTACAGACGTTCCAGATTTATCAGGTTGGGGCGGTCCATTTCTGGTCCATGAAACACAGATCTAGTGATCCTTTGTTACGTCACCCGTTCATCATGTAAATCTCCTAAAACCTCCCAGTCCCAACCAAGAACCTATCTAGAGCGGCAGGCTCTATGCTGGGTAGTGCTGCGGGTTGGACCACATAACTACCTAGAGTCCTTACCCTCAGTGAGGAAAACTTCGGACATTCACATATCACGTGAACGTCCGTCTCCTCGCCGAAGCCACAGGTGCAATTGGGATCATTGGTGAATCTCATTTTAGCCAGATGCTTGCTTAGTTTACAGTGCCCGGTGATAGCACCAACCACTCGCTCGACACCTGTCCATGTTTAGCAATTCTCTAGTCCACTTCCCATCGGGCACCGGGAAGCAGCGCTTTGTGCGCACTCCTCCCTCATAGGTGCTCCAATGGTTAACGAATTCCGACTTAACCCAACACTATATTGCTTTTACACATTCCGAGTGTGGTATGGGTATGTCTCGTGTAGTCTCGTTTCCCTCCACGCCAGAGTGTCCGGGGACCCAGACCAGATTTACCTGCTTTCTCAGTCCAACCCGGTTCAGGGTCTCCTTCAACTCTTTCACCACCTTGGATGTCACGACAGGCGACATGAGCGCCCCAATCAAAGCCTTACTGTCGGAACAGACTGTGACTTTTCTTCCACATGCTTCTGTTGGGATTGCCTCCTGCACTCTCTCAGTGCCGCGAACGTCTCAGCCTGAGTCACGTTGGCTAACCTTCCTTGGTGATACCACCTTTCAACTACTTGCCCTGGAGAAAATATCCCGGCTCCTGCGCCTTCCGAAGTTTTAGAGCCGTCAGTGAAGCTCACAACTTCTTCACCCGAGATGTGACTTGGCCATCCTTCCAGCCATTCCGACCTGCTGGGCGCGACAGTCTCAAACCGCCTCACAAAGTCTGTCTTCGGTCTCATTCGGTCCCTAGGCATCTCAAAGACCTCATTAGTGATGACCTTCTTGATTTTCCCATGGCCCGAAGTGAAATTCGGAGTCCAAAGATCATTCTGTGATAACCTATCTGCCGTAGCACCTTTAATTCCACGTAGACCGGTGGCAGGTTAATCAACGTCTCAATGGCCGCCGTAGCTGTCGACCTCATTGACCTTTGAATCCCGTTCAGCTCTTTCTTCGCACTCAATATGTCGAGTCTCGGCCACCACACAACGCCGCCGTGGCTCATCATAGGCCTTGTGACTGCTTCGTAAATCCACATTATAACCTTGGACGGTAGACCCCAGTTCCTCCCAAAGGAGTTCCTGCAAATCCAGAAAGCTGCTATAGCCTTATGTGCCTTGTCCTTGACATGCTCGATCCAATTTAACTTGTGATCGAGAATAACTCCCAGATACTTCACCTTCTTTCCAGGGACAATGTCTTTATCGAACAGCTTCAGTTCACCTGCAAGTTCTTGACCCGACGTTCTCTTGCTAAAGAAAACTTTGTCCGTCTCGTCCGGGTTAACTCTAAGGCCGTTGTTTCGATACCATTCCTCAACTACTTTCAGCGAGTACCTCATCCTATCGCCCAGCGTGCTCTCAAACTTTCCTCTGATCAGAATCGTCAAATCGTCCGAGTACCCTAGGGTGAAAATCCTCTCGTCGTTCAGCCTCCTGATGAGGGAGTCCACGACCATGCACCACAGCAAAGGAGATAATATTCCCCCCTGAGGGCAGCCAGCTACAGACGTTAGTATCATTCCAATCTACTGCTACGAATTGTTTAAAAAAAACAATTGATGTCTGAGAAACATATTTGCAGCGTCTTTTTTCACTTCTTTAACAACTTCCGTACACCAAGGTGCACCGTGACGCACCGAAGTGGATCGCAGTGCACCGTGGTACACCGTAATGCATCCTAGTTCACCGTAGTGCAGTGCGGTGCAGATAGGTGTTGTGAGGTGCAGCTAGGTGTTGTGAGGTGCAGCTAGGTGTTGTGAGGTGCAGCTAGGTGCTGTGAGGTTCAGCTAGGTGTTGTGAGGAACAGCTAGGTGTAGTGAGTTGCAGTTAAGTGCAGTGAGGCTGGATAGAGATAGCCAAGGCGCCAGAATAATGCCAAACGGCTTTGGACCGCGCAGCAGCAAAAGGAGGCTCCTTGCAAGTGTCACCCTATCGATATTGCGCTACGGGGCACCAGCGTGGATACAGGCGCTAGATACGAAGAGGAATCGGAGAAGGCTTAATAGAGCCCAGACGCTGGCAAGCATAAGAGTAGCAAGCGCATATCGAACAATATCCTTAGAAGCGGTATGTGTTATAGCCGGGACGATGCCCACATGCATAACGCTGACAGAAGACAGTGAATGTCATAGAAAGAAGAGAATGGAGGGTCAAACTACCAAAACAGTTAGGACGAAATTAAGAGCCGAATCACTGAGACAGTGGCAGCAAGAGTGGGACTCCTCGGACAAGGGAAGGTGGACCCATAGACTCATACCAAAAATAACGACATGGGTACAGAGAAAACATGGAGAGGTTAATTTCCACCTGACACAGTTTCTGTCTGGTCACGGATGCTTCAGGAAGTACCTGCACAGGTTTGGATTCACGGAGTCACCTTTCTGCACGACATGCGATAGGCAGGAAGAGACTGCGGAGCACGTGTTATTCGTCTGCCCCCGCTTCGAACAAGAACGAGGAGAGCTGTTGACTGTGAGTAGGCCAGATGTAAGTGCCGAAAACATAATATCGGAGATGTGCCGCGATGAGGAGGTGTGGATAGTGGCGGATAATGTAGTTGCGAAAATAATGACGAAGCTGCAAATTGCATGGAGAGACGATCAAAGAAGACTGGCAGTTGATCTAAGAGGGTAGGTGCGAAAGCACAGCTCCTCCCCGAAGTAATGCTGTGAGGCGGTTCCGGGGAGAAGAGAGCACGAAGACTAAGGAATGAGGTTTTTGTTGGTAGGTCATTAAAGAATGGAATCCAACACTACCTTGGTTCAGAAAG
>CM055403.1:20540135-20574237 GCA_029228625.1 Pseudolycoriella hygida | reverse complement strand
GAAGTGCAGCTAGGTGCATTGAAGTGCAGCTAGGTGCATTGAAGGGCAGCTAGGTGCAGTGAAGTGCAGCTAGGTGCAGTGAAGTGCAGCTAGGTGCAGTGAAGTGCAGCTAGGTGCAGTGAAGTGCAGCTAGGTGCAGTGAAGTGCAGCTAGGTGCAGTGAAGTGCAGCTAGGTGCAGTGAAGTGCAGCTAGGCGCAGTGAAGTGCAGCTAGGTGCAGTGAAGTGCAGCTAGGTGGGGTGAGTTGCAGTAATAGACTATTTTATATTATAGATAAATTTGGGCTCGGAACCTGCGCTGCCTAAATAAATAAATAAATAAATAAATAATAATAAATAAATAAAATAAAAACATGTTTGCCGTTGTTACTCTTGAAGGAAGCGAAGTATGAAAACACTTTTCACAGGGTAGAAATTTACGATATTTTGCTCCTTTATTATCGGTTAATTTATTAAAAAAGATTCTCCACTGGACACTTATATGCAGTACAAGACCTGGTCAAAATTTTATTAAATTTGAAATTATTTTAATAGACTTTAAAGCACAATTTTTGTAGTGTTCCACCAGCGAATCGAAAATTGTCTAATTTTGTTATTAAATTATACAGATGTAATGTCAACTGCCTAAACAAAAGGAATGTGATGCGTTCATGATTTCAGGATTTCTGTATGCCAACGCTACAATTTATTGTAATGATCTTTTCACGATTGAATATAATTTTCAATCGAATTCAATTTAAGTAGCATCGATTAAGCGATAGATAGAAGAGTTTAAAATTTCAAGCGATTATGCGATCGACAGAGGAATTGAAATTTTGAAAATGTAAATGCACCAATTCATTAAACGCATCCTATCCTATTCTATGTAAAAAAAGTATGGACCTTGGTTGTGGTATTAAGTGGAAGTAATTGGACAAATAAAACGCATATGCTGGCCAAAAATATATGATCGTAGCTGTAGTTCTTGAAAAGTAAAATCTCAACCAGTTGGGAAGAGAAAATTACGATTTTCGTTGTTGGAGTAATGAAAATGCTATTTGCAGTTGACCAGCGTCGCAGTGATGATGAAATAAGATTTTTGCGTGGCGCAGTCAACTGCAAATAGTACTAACATTGACTATTTGCAGTGAGCTGCAAATAGTACTAATATTGGCTATTTGCAGTCAACTGCAAATAGTGTCTTTATTGACTATTTGCAGTCAACTGCAAATAGCACCTGCCTAAGAGTTAAGGCAACATTTACTTTGATACGTTCGAGTCTTTTCGCAACATCAACTCTGTTTGCCACATCTATTCTGATACGTTTGGGTCCCTTGCATATGTTTCACTTATATCTCTGCGAAATTAGAACAGAAATAGCTATGGAAGGTTTATGTAAAAGATATGGACATCAGTAAATCACGAAAATTAAATTATAGAAAAACTGTTGAGTAGTTCGGGCTGTAGTGTCCTTAGTGTGGGCCAATCTCACCACCCAAGGACCGGATCGCGTGGTCACGATATTTGGTCGTTTTTCGTGAATATTTCATTAATGATGAGGTTTTTTGTTCAGTTTTATAGAGAGAAAATAGATGCTAACTGTGTGGAAGTGTGGGCTGGAGGCCTCTCCTAAATGCTCTAGATCAGTTCTAAGATGGGCCCTAGTACAAAAAAAAAATTGTGTGAAAAAATTTGTTTTTAATTTTTTCTTGAAAATTTTTTTGCAAATTTCTTTTTAAATTTTGGGGTTTTTTTAGAGATTTGGAGATGTTTTTTGCGTCGTTGCTTTGGACGGGTTTTTCAATATTGCTGCCTTTTCGGCAATTTCCAATACAATTTAATGTGGACGTAATTTCATATGCTTATAGTCTGTTTGTAACATCTATTCTGATGCATATCTTTTGCTTGCATATCTTTTTACAGTATTGAGTTCACCGTATTTCGTTCACAAAAATTCCTTGAGATAAGCTGGACTCGAACCCACGACATGACACCTGCATCTCCAGTCCTCGACTTTTCCATTGAGCTAACTTTACATGTTGGATGTACACTCATACTTCGATGCCTTGTTACTATAATGTACAGCTCACTTGTACAATGTGCAACTCACTTGTACAATGTACGACTCACTTGTTCGTCATAGTACGGGTTTTTACATTGTACGTGTAATTTGTAAAAAAATCCGTTCACTTGTACATCTCGTAAATACACCAGTTTAATATTGTACATATCACTTTTTCATCACGTGAGTACATACGTCAGTTGCACATTGTACATACTACTTGTTCATTATGCAATGGATGTGTACATTGGACACTTCAATTGTAAAAAAATGATGTTGTACATTGTACGTATCACTTGTTGGTAATGTACATGGCACTTGTACATAGTGCCGCTTAAACCATCATTGGTTTAGCTGGACGCATATTTTACATGTGAATCGTTCATTAAACAAGTACAATGTACGTTCTACATGTTGTGTGCACATTATACATTACAGAGGTACATGAAGTACGTCTTAGACGTAAAACGGTCGTAAAAATGCACCAGAGAGTTGTACATGCCGAATTCCGAATTTTTTGTTGTGCAGAGCAGATGAGCCTAAATTCGCACTGTATCTATTCGCCCCACCGTTCCTATTCACCTCATTACGGTGTAAATTTTTCTGAAAATGACGATTTCCCTGAAAAAGTACTTTCTATTGTAGAAATCTGGTGCAGCAATTTCAGGAAATGTCATAGTTTTTTGAAAATTTTTGTAGAGAAAACATTGTCTGGGAAAACTCGAAACCGCCTGTAATTAGTAACTGAAATATTGATGTACAAATTACTTTACCAGTAAACTATGAGATGGACAAAAAGCTTAGTTTTTCGTCTCCATGCAACACTAAATTCAGCTTAAAACTAACAAAGACAGGACTTTACATTTAAATTTTTAGATCTAATTTCCTTTACCCTAACGCTACCCTTCACTCATAGATTAACATAAATTTTATTTGTTTAGCCATTCAAATTGTTGTGAGCTAAATAGAACAAGACCTTCAAAACATCTTTACCAAACTGCGAAGTATTTCTTTAATCCAGCAATAACAACGTCGTTACACGAACTCGATTCGCAACAAACATTTCCGTTCTTTGTTCGGTCGTGTGTTTAACAACTTTGTTTATCTGATTCACGTGCAGATGTTATTAGGTATCTAAGTTAATCTAAAAATGATTACTCTCCTAAAAGTCATTCGGTTTTTATATTGCGCTATAAAACCAGCTGAATACAAAAAAAAAAGTGGAAACACAACAACGGTGCTCCATGCCATTCGCCAGTTTTTACTAACTCTACAACACAACTAATTTAACCAAATTTACAAAGCGAAGAGTATACAGAAAAACAACAGAACAAACAACATATAGCATTTCACCACAAGAAAAAAAAATCAATTTAAAAAACAATCCTCAAGATCCTCCATAAAAAAATGGCCTGAAAATAAACGAAATTTTCTGTGTTTTTTTTCGTACTCCACTTTCCCATTATAATTTTTCTCAACATTCTTAAACCCAAATTAATGCCTATATTTTCTAAATTGGTTCTGTTTCCCTCTTTTTTTTACATTATTGACTTTCTATGAGGCACATGCTTGGAAAATTCTTGCACAATTTAAATTTTCTGTCACTAGATAGAGCTACTGTTTTTGCAATCATATTTCATCGCGGTACTTTGTCCTGTTCGGTAATTTGACGGTTATGCCTTTCTATAAAACATTTTAAAGCATTGATATGTTGCGCTTAGAGTTTTACGCTCTTTATAGTTAGGTTCCTAAACGCTTTTCCAACCGAATTTTTTTTCAAGGATTCTGTAAATCTTTTCTTTTAACTGAACACAGTTTCATACAATATTGTAGAATAATGTTGTTGGCAAACTTATCGTAAATTTAGAACAACTTCGTTGCTTCTATTGGAATACGCGCGAACGCCATGGTTATTGATATAACGTTAATATCGAAGCGTTGCAGACGAACTAAGTGCACGTTTTTCGATAATTTCGATAATTATTTAAACTCTTCAAAATTTGAGTGTACAGTGTACAGGGCCTATTATGTGGAATTTATTGGTGAATTTTACGAATTTTGTGAATTTTTGCGAATTTTTGTGAATTTTTGTAAAATTTTGTGAATCTTTGTAAATTTTTCTGAATTTATTTTAGATCGAGTCTTATTCTCAGGAACATATTTCATTCGGGATATTATATTCGACCGATAAAACAATTCAACTTTACCGATAAAAAGTTATAAATGATCGATAACCTTTGTACGGTCGACACCCCCATTTAGGAGGTATAAAAGGGGGGTCGGCCATACATTTAACCTATCTGGAGTGCGTCTATCCCGAGATATTGATGATTTAAAATTTGTGGCAACACTGAGAAAGCGATACGTAATTTAGGGACGATCCCTTAGGAGACGAGAGAAACAGATGCTTCTTACCAGAGTGTTTTCGTAAATGTCTGCACAAATTGTTTGAATTCCTGAACGTCTTTTGACAGACCGTACACTCGTAGGCTCGATCGTAGGGCTTCTTTCCTAAAGGCAACGAGAAAATTGTTGTTGACAGCAAGTCTTTGCAATCGAAAATTCAAATACTTACCAGAATAAATGCGCAAATGTTGCCTCAAATTGCTTGATTGGTTGAATGCCTTTTTGCAGATCGCACACGTGTACGCCTTCTCTCCTAAAGGCAAAAAAAAAACTGTTCTTGTTGACAGTTCAAAATTTATATTCTTACCAGAATGAATACGCAAATGTCTTTTCAAATCATTTGATCGGCTGAAGACCTTTAGGCAGACCTCACATTCGTAGGGCTTTTGTGCTAAATGCGCATTAAACATGTTATTGAAAGTCATTTTACACAGAAATTTCTGATGGTTCCCAGTATTTACCAGAATGCGAACGTAATTTGTGAATCAAACTGCACTTATGATTAAATTGACGATGGCACACATCGCAGCTGTACGATTTTATGTCTAAAATCATAAAAATTGTCTTTATGTAAGCCAGAGAAATTGCACCCGAAACCTCACTGTCATCGTGCTTACGTTTGTAACCAATTTGGTCGTTCTTTTTTTCAACTTTTGATTTTAGACTCCTCATCTTAATTCGTTCGCGAATTGCACCGGCACTTTTTCCGTTTCTACGACTCTGAACCACAACATAGAATTAGAGAAATGATTCTAACGGAAATTAAAGCTCCCGCGCCTAACATTCCGCAAAGAAAAATTTTTACTTACTTGCTGCAAATTAGCATTCGTAAATTTTGAGCAACTTTTGTAGCAACTCGAATCCTTCGATTGATCTTGACACTGCGGATCCTTTGAGAGATCCTGACTTTCAGCATTAAGTAAAATGTCGTCGGATTCTTTCGAAGTAATTTTGCAATTCTCGGTTTGAGGTAAACGTTCCCCGGAGACCTGCTCTGCCCTGAAATCAAATTTCAACATGTACACCATCGCATTCGGAAGTAATTCTTATACTTACGATGCAGGGATTGTTGCTGCTTCAGCAACACCAAATTCTTCATTTTTTGAATGTTCCCTTGCAGCACCTTTGCTTATTGATGGTTTCTCAATCTAGCAAGTGGAGTTAAAAGTTGTCGGCGTGTTGTAAAGATCGATCATGGGAACTTACCATGGAACGTTGTCGAAGACTCGCCCACAGGCTCCTCACTTCATTTTGCAGTTCTGCAATTAACTTGTTATTCTGTTCAAGTTGAAAGACCAGCGAACTTTGAACTTCACAACATGCTCTACATGTCACTTGATATGTTTCTTGATCTCTGCCCGACAGAGAGTTCAAATGAACGTTTGGCTGTTTAACTTCGCTGTGAAGTTTCTTCTAAGTATGGTTTACTCTTTCGTCTAGCAACGATTGCAATCCGGGATCGACATAATCAAAAGCGATCTGAAAGTCTCCCTCCTCACACAAACTTGCATTAATTCCTGTACTTCAAAGCGTTCAAAACACTACTTCATCTAGTCGTTCGTTTCGCTTCAGGTGGTATATAAGAAAGTGTGCTGTTCATAGAAGTCATCGTTCTGTGACCAAGTGTGCTAATATGCACATGGTCTAGTAGGGAAGGTGGACTGATGAGACGTAAACGACGAAATCAGCACTTTAGTTTGTTAAATCTATCGCTTTGTTTGTCATAAAGGAATTATGGAGGGTACTCTAATGTACCATAACCTCATTAATACAATCTTCAATCAATCAATCAATACTTGGAAAATAAATTTTATCGAAAACTTACCTTCATTTTGGATTTATTAAACCAAAAAAAAAACAATACAAAAATTTAACGAAATAAATGATTTTTGACACGAGGATTCTGAGCATAGAACAGCAAACAAAGAGCAAAAATGGATGGCGACGCAGAGTCTCATCCGAAGCTGAATAAAAATTCAGCAGATCAAGCAGTCTGACGGAAGTACCAGAATTCTAACACTTTGCATGGACGGCAATTTTTGCAAAACAAGTTTTTGAGTGTGTGCAGTGGGAATTCAAACGATTGCACAGACGTCAATTTCTGTAGGAATCAGTTTTGTGAATGTGTGACGGGTGAGTGGTAGTGGAAATTTGACAATAGTTGCACGGACTGCAATTATCCCAGGAAGATTTTTTCTATGTGGTAATGTGTGGAATTTATTACATATTTTTCCCAATCAATGGCGAAAGGGGGTTAAGTGTTCTGTATACCGATTTTTCAAAAGCATTTGATCGTATTGACCACAAAATCTTAGTAAAATAAACAAACGGCATCCGGATTCAGCAAGTCTATGATGACATGGTTTCAATCCTACCTATCGAACCGTTCACAATTTGTTTCAATTGGAGGTGGGAAATCAAAGAAAATTTCCCCAGCTTCTGGTGTACCTCAAGGCTCGATATTAAGCCCTTTTATCTTCACCATATTCATCAATGACCTGTTGCGATCGTTGACCACATCATTTGGCCACTCTGATGACCTTCAACTTCTAAGGAAAGTTACCGCAATCCAATTATTTCCAATCGGAAATAATTCGAGTGTATGAATGGTGTGTCCGAACAAACTTGATTTGAATGTTAAAAAATGCGCCATCATGTGATTCACCCATAATCAACAGACTAAAGATACGCCTTGAGAAGAGCATTTTTAGGGCGTCGATAAAAAAGATGTCAAACTTAATTTGAGTTTTAGGATAGGCTATTCGCATTTCTTGTATGTTAATTGAAAAAATTAAAATATTGCTTGCCAATCTAACGAGTTGTCCCATAAAACCAATATTTGTTGACGAAAATTATTATTATGAAGAGTTTGGAAAGAGTCGTTCCCGTGGTAACTATCACGGGATCGACTGTTTTCAATTGCAATATTTTAATTTTTTCAATTCACATGCAAGAAATGCGAATAGTTTATCATAAAACTTAAAAATTAAGTTCGAAAACTTTTTTTTTGCAATTCGCAATCGAATTTCGACGAATTTCGATATAGTTGGCAATGCTTAAATATGTTGAAATTCGACATAGTAACCAGATTTTTTAACAGTGTACCAGGAAAATTCGACACTAGTGCTTAAATATTTTGACTTTGCAACTGCTCATCAAGAGCGCGTTCAGAAACTAAAAAAGTTTACTCGAGTAACACCATGTGTCTCGCTCTCTCCCATTCACGATGTTTGGGAGGTCGTGAAAGAAGACATTTCCCGCGTAAGCCGGGTAATCTTTTTTCAGTTTCTGAACACTCTCCAAAAATGCAAGAGCTCTTCAAATTTTTTGTACAAAGTGTTTAAAATTGAACGTTTTTGATGGGGCCCTCTTTCTTTGGATGAGAGCTAAATTTTCTCTTCAACAGGACTAATGATTCAAATAAGTAAATTCTAAAATTTTTTTGGATGAAAAATTGACTTATCGAGTTTTTCCTAAAATTGAATAACTAATGAAGACTTCTCTTCCAGCTAAAATAAAACCCATTTTGAAAGAAACCGAGAAAATTTATTTCTGATAAATATGCACAGTGCAATTATTGAGATCACCGAACGTGATGCCTGCATTAGATGAACTCTTCTTCTCAATAACATCGACACGTGATTCAGTTTTCTGTGTAGATATTATTGTAACATTTTGTTTGGTCGGAACGGTCGGAACGGATGGCTCAAGCACATGTGAAATGGACAATGGCTCAGTGAAAATAGGCGCAACATTCCCCATTTCAGACGTATCGGCTGCCAAAGGCGGGACTGAAGAATGTTCATCTGACTTACAAATTTTCGCTCCCATTATGGAGTCAGCAATCCGACGTTTATTGTTGAGAGAATGTTGAATGTAACTTTCTGCTACGGCATCGGGATCCCATCCGCAATGTTGTTTAATCGTCGTAAGATTCGCTCCTGTGTCTGCTAACAATGATGCAGATGTTCGACGAAAGCAATGACCAGTGTATTCTTCCACCGATTCCAAGTTCAGAAAAGTAGCAATCTTTTTCGGGAAGCCGCCCATGGTATTTATGCCGATCGGTTGATTGACGCATTTGCCATTTCGTAGGCACACGAAAAAACGCTTCAGTGGAGTGTTTCGTGGACGTAGATCCGCATATTTTTTGAATATCTCAACCATATTTACCACATCCTCACTTCCTTTTCTCAACACAAATTCACGAATCTTCTTCGTCTTCGTTTTTGGCACACGGATTTTGATCCCACCTTCGATGTACTCAATGTCATCGACAGACATATCCACCAACTCCATACGACGACATGCCCCGAACACACCCACGATCATTGCGACCTACATCTCAATTAACAAAATGTCAAATTCTTAAAAAAATTTCGAAGATTTTTTTAAATGTTACCTTCACAGCCAAGAAATTATTGTCCGGTGCTTCTTTCAGAAATCGGTAAATGTCTTCCAACGTTAAAATACGTGATTTCTTCGGACGATAACCAGTACTCTTGCGTTTCAGCAACATTTGCAGCTTTTTGAATTTCGATATGTCCACTCCGTCATTCAACTCCAACATAGATTTCAACTTTGAATAAATGCACCATGCCGTTGATGGCTTATAGCTTTCCATTTTTGCACTTGAAAAATACACCATCAAAACGCCTTGATCAACAACGGTAATTTTTTTTTTATTGCACCATTCTTTGAATGTATCATACGCCTTCTCGTAGACCTCTTTAGAAGCCGACGGTAACAATAATTTCATAGCTTTGTCGACTTCAAATTCGAGATCGAATTCGCTATCACTTCCACTAGAAATATGGTCAACAAACGCCACCGATGAAGATTCAATACATTCCATCGTAAATATCTTCAATAAAATTACGTTTCTCGATAAAAGCGCATTACCTTATTCACGTTCTTTGATTGACTGGTGCTATGTATACAAGGGATAAGATGAACAATATTTTGCAATGCAACTTGATTAAGTCAATATTTTACACTGTAAAATGCAGGGGGTTTTGTAGAGTGATATTTTAAATTTTATTTTGTTTTGTCTCAATTCGATTGTGCTCATTGCAAAAAATGTCGTTTGAAACTCGTTGTGTAAGGCAGAGTATTTCAGCACACGTCCTAAATGCTGTCCTACTCGCCTTCGGCTCGTTAGGACAGCATTTAGGACTGGTGCTGAAATAATCTATCTTACACAACTCGTTGCAAAATGTACTATATTGACGCCCTCAAAATGCTATTCTCAAAGCGCCTTCAACGACTAGGTGTCGACTGTTTTAACGAGTGTTTAAAGGCGGTTCTTGCTGCAAACTTCATTCTATTTTCGCTCCTTGTTATGAAATTCAGTATTGAGGTATGAAAATTCTCTACCGAAAAAGCAATTTCAAAATTGCAAACGTTCTAGTTTCATTTTCCATCTGTGTCTTGCAAGTAGCAGAGGTTTGTTTTTCATTTTGATATTAAAAATTGTTCCATTGTCAAAATTTTTGGTTATGAACTGGACTAAAGCATCAACGATTTTCTTAAATATTGCTGGCTGTGAAGAAGGATGGATATTCATCCCATCTTACGTAGTTTGTATGTTTAAATCTATTTTAAATATTCAAAAATGTTCAAATATTGCTGACTATGCGCCAGATATATCAACTTTTAAAATAAGTTCTCGTTCGTAGAAGAAGCCTGATATAACAAGAAAAGAAAATTCGCTTAAACTGTGTTGTATATACATCACCGTACATAATGTGCCAAAAACTGTAAGCTAGTCTTCATTTGTGCTTGTAGTACGAAAGTCACGCAAATATTATTTCCAAGGAAAGTTCTGCAAAGGATTTTATGAAAATTAATTCCATATGTTGAGCATAACTCAAATTTTATTGTTCTGAAGACGAGGCGAGGCATTTCTCAATTTTATGTGGAAATGTTTAAGAATTTCGACAAAGTGAAGCATTACAACTGTAGCCAGGCTGTATGAAATCATGCAACGCGAGCATATTCCATCAATTCAAGTTTAGACGTGAAATCGAAAATTTTGTTTCATTTTTACAAAAGCGTTCAACATCCCTGACAAAAATTCTCTCACAATTTGCAACTCAATAATTGAGTTACAAAATGTAGAATTGCATACTTATGAAAACATGTGCTGAGACCCGTACGTTCCCTAGTACTTTCTCTAATCGAAGAATTTCTTGACATTGACAATTGTTGCATTTTTATGGTAGTCTCCTTTATCTCTTATATAAACGCGTCGATTAACCTTAGTACACGCAGAAAAATCTGATTTTTACCCCAATTGTATCGGGGCCAATTATGGAAAGTTTCCCCTTTATAATTGCATTAAACATCTATGGTTGTCATGGTTACTGCAATTATGTTATGTTTACTCTATTTATGAAGTAGAAATTTTTCATAATTGGCCCCAATATAATTACGGTAAACATGAGATTTTTCTGTGTGTATCGCCAATCGACATAGAGCCGTAGCCGACATAGAACTAACTTTATAGACCGTTTATACCTTCCGGAGTGAGGTCTTTACGCCCGGTGTCCGGTGATCATGGACCAACCTTCTTCATGTGCTGTATAACTTTGCCTTCAGCTGCGATTAGGCATGGGAGACACTTAAAATTATCGATATTGATAACACTAGTCTACAGAGGTTTTGTATCTTTAATGTCTGTCATTGCCCAATGTTAGGCTTAGTGTGCTGTTGCAGAATATGGCCTAGTTGAGTGTCCATCACCCCTCAAAGTAGAGTAATTGGGGTCCAAAGAAAAATGTAAGGACATTTTCATTTAGTCATTATTATATGTTACTCAAGTTATATGTAACGTTAATATGTACGGATTACTAGTGCATAGTCGGGCCTACAAACCTATACTAATATTGAGATAAATCTTACATATTATGATGGATTCTGTATGGATCAGAAAAGTGAACTTTTTCTGACGTTTTGGCCATGGTTGGAAAAGGGCGTAATTTCTAACTATGGTAATCGAAGTTTCCATTTCAAATATTTTTCGAAAGAGAGAGACCAAATCTTGTCAAAATTAGTAAATTTTTGATGAGGTGTTTGTTTTGTCGAAAGACGGTGCATGAAAACATTATAGCAAAAACTATATAATTTTCGACTTTTTTCATATACTCGTCTTCTGACAAAACAAGCACCTCATCAAAAATTTTCTAATTTTGACGAGATTTGGTCTCTCTCTTTTCTACATCGTTTCTTCGGACGGGTTTTTCAATATTGCCCTCTCCGCAATTTCCAATACAATATTATGTGGACGTAATTTCAACACTTAAGAGTTAAGGCAATATTTACTTAAATACGTTCGAGTCTTTTCGTAACATCAACTCTGTTTGCCGCATCTATTCTGATACGTACGGGTCCCCTGCATATGTTTGCACTAATATCTCTGCGAAATTAGAACGGAAATCGCTCTTCAAGGTTTTGAATGAAATGAATGGACATCAGAAAATCGCGAAAATTAAATTAGTCAAAATCTGTTGAGTCGTTCGGGCTATCGGGTCCTCAGTGTGGGCCCAACTCACACTACGCAATCCAACACGATATTTGGTGGTTTTTTGTAAATATTTCTTTAATGAAGAGGTTTTTCGTGCAGTGTTGCAGAGAAAAGAGAAGCGAACCTTTTTGTTCATGGAAGTATGGATCAGAGGCGTCTCCTAAGTTGTCTAAGTCGGTTCTAAGATCGGGCCTGGTGCAATTTTTTTTTCAAATTTTTTTTTGCTGGTGAACGCGTCGTGGTAAACGCAACAGATCCCTTTTCGAAGAACTTCGTTCTTCGCACGGGTCTGAACTTCTTATACCCCCTCTTATTTCATACGGGTCTAAAAATTTAGCTTTAATACCGACCTATAGCTACTAAATCTCATAGGATTCTTAACTATAGAATGATTTGATTGAAGATTCATAGCCACCGAATAAATATAAATGTAAGAGCAAACGTATAATCCACGTGAAATCATGAAATTTCAATTGAATCGAATTAATTCCACAAACACATGCCTAGCCAATTAAAACATGCACAAACTAATGAAAAAAAGATTCATCAGAAAAATAATGATCGGAAAGAGATTCCAAGACATCGGTGTTCGTTTTCTTCTTATACAGTTACAACTTTTTCCGATGAAATACAGATTAAAGCTGAGTGAATGCATGTAAAGGATTTATCCCTGTTACTTCAAGTAAATTAACTATCAAACCCGTTTCATCCGAGCCTATCATCTGACATAATCCTTTCTACTGTATCATGAAAACTTGTTATGTATTTTGTTTGTTTTAATCCTGAATAAATATAATCCTTAGGATTTACGATGCGGTCGGTTGCGACATGAGTACAACGTTTCATATATCAAAAACTGCATTCCCTATGTTGCATCATCTTCCACCTATATGAACACGAGTTAAAAGTTTAACTGAATTATCTACTCTGGAAAATGTGTGCGGTGTGTGTGACATATTTCAAGAAAACTTCATGGTGCTATGATTGCCATGCAGAGTTTTTATAGATTTAAGAGTTTGAAGTGATTGCTTTTATCCAATGTGAGTTGCATCCCTGTCAACACCTTCTACATCAGTAAAATAAATATATTTTTTAGTTGTTAATGCGATTTTTGAGAATCCTCTTCACTTTGAAACGTGTACTTGATTTGAAACTACTGAGTAAATGAAAATTTGCAAGGTTTACGTAAGAGTACCACAGCCGATGTCAATGTGCGACAATTTTTTTTTTAAATAACTACAACCCGTTAAGCGGTAAGAGGGAAATATACTCCAATTTGTATATCCTTGAAGTTAGCCCAGGATGTTATCGGAAGAAGACCTTACAACTGGGTTTTCCTGGTATTTTTCGAATTTCACTTTCATAATGTAAACTTTTTTATAAAACTACAGGAAGAGAATCATACGATTGCGCAACGCTTCGTTTTAACTCTTTCAACCGAAGAACCGGTTTTACTTGAGAAAAATACTAGCGAATACTTGAAAAAGCGATAAAAGAGAAATTAAAAAGGTGCACAAGCTTATGATTTCCTTCCTGTAATATCGCTATTTATAGATTTATTTCCTATGAGCACTCCTATCTTGGTATACTAAGATTTGTACTCTACGAACATCGCTATCTTGGCGTACCAAGATTTTTTCTGTACGAGCATTTGGTATGCTTCCTATCAGCACTCCTATCTTGGTATATCAAGATTTGTTCTGTAGGAACATCGCTATCATGGGCGCGCGGTCGCAATGCGCCCGTGACGCAAGTCTTATTCATAAGACATTTTTTCGTAGACTGAAAAACATATATACAGCAACTTTTTGACTTCCGCTCCTTGCACAGAAAATTGTTTTCCCGGATCGTACGCAAAATTTTAGGCCAAATTGCCTTTTTACTCACTAAAATCGGTTCAGTTCGGTTCGAAGGTGAGCAAAATCGATCAAGTAGTTCCGGAGATATGGTCGAAGAAGTGGAGGTCGGACATGAAATTTTCGAGGGTCGATGAAACTTTTTTGCAAATATCTCAGCAAGTATAGCACGGAAATTCTTCATTTTGGTGTCAAATGAAAGCATTTGATGTCAAAAAACTTGGGGGAATCGGGTCAGGGGTATGGGTACTGGGACCAATGGAATGGACGAAATTGAGTTTCGAAAATTTGACCCAATCGTGGTATATGGCCACTTCCATAATTGGGCAGGATGACCATTATCTCTAGAACTATGAGAGCTAGAAAGTTGCTTCCAAAGGCGAAGTTGTAGAGAATTCAATTTAAGTGAATACGTGTTTCAGGGTTTTAGGAGAAAATAGCCCAATCCTTGGATGTAATCTTTTCTAGATTTGAATGGACCTAGACAGACTCGGTCAGAATGACTCAACAACTCTAAAACTATAAGAGTTAGAAGGCTGCTTCCAAAGGCAAAATTGTAGAGAATTAAATTTTAGCGGACATGTGTCTCACGGTTTTGGGGAAATGTGGCCCATTCCGGGGCATATTTCACTAGCACTCTTCGGTTATTTTTTATTATTATTATTATTATTTTTCGGTTATTTTCGACAAGCGTGAAGGCTTCCTAAGGTTTTGTGATGGAGGTGGCTTTCTCTAGCAATTTTCAACTTCAAACATTTTTTTTAGATTTTACATATTAACTTACAAAAGTACTGATATCCGCACAAAAAACCTCTTAGGGGTCATTCATAAAGGATGTCACGTTTGCTATAAAAGATGAGTATCCATAAAAAGGTAATACCTCAGTCAGGACAGCAAATTCTGTTTATAGAACTTTGGTTACCCCCCCCCCCCCAAATAGGGGGGCGTTTGGGGGGGGGGGTAGCCGGAGTACTATAAACAAAATCTCTGACCAGTTAGGAGATATGGACTTTGTGGAGTTTATAGCAAGCGTGACATCCTTTATGAATGACCCCTTACAGAGAAGATGTGACGCAGGTCTTTATGTCTGCATGCAAAAGTTATGAAATCAGAAAAGGGTGACGCATTAAGCTGGTAAAGCAAAACGATTTTCTTCCAGATACAAAAGTTCTGAAAAAATCGGAGAAAAGGACAGCACTCAGCTTCGAACGCAAAAAAAAAAGAATTGAAAGCGAAGTTGCGATGTGTTTTTAAAACATATGCAAGGGACCCGTATGTATCAGAATATATGTGCCAAACAGAATAGATGTTACAAAAAGGCTCGAACGCATCTAAGTAAATATTACCTTAACTCTAAATTATGTGCAATTAAGTCCTCATAAAATTGTATTGGAAGTTGCCGAAAGGGCAATATTGAAAAACCCGTCCGAAGCAGCGACGCAAAAAATCTCTTAAGTCCCTCAAAATAAGCGCAGAATTTTCAGCCGACCTAAAGTACTCGACAGAGGCCTCTGACCCATAACTCTCTAAGCCCCGCTAAAAAACCTCATTATCAAAAGAATATTCACGAAAAAAAACCAAATATCTTATTAGGTAGCGTAGAGGAACAGGTTAGCTCAGTGGTAACGTACTGGCTTTCTACCAAGAATACCAGAATTTGTTGAAAGTAACGTTCCTAAGCACACCCAAGCTTCTAAAAATGGGAAGTTGTGGTGTTTGGTGTCCACAACGAACCGTACACAGAAGAACGACATGTATGACGTCACCCATACACGATGAATTCTGTGTACAGATATCTGAGTGTATCTTAAGGCGGAGATATAATGAAGTTACAATATATAGGTGTGGTTCGGAATTCACGTTAAGCATGTGGTCCAATAAACAGGTTAATGGTTGTTCACACAAATGCCCCGATTATTAAGAACTGAAATGAAAAAATTGGGCCCTATGCCGAAAATCCAACAGGTCGAAATCCTTATAAAAGGCTCTGCTGAGAGACCACTGTTCTTTCTTAATGTGTAAGCTAAGATTTCAAAGAAGAGTTTCACGTGGAAGGGTTAAGGCCCGTAACTTGTATGCTAAAATATAGTCTACCTTTAGGCGCTCAAATATTATATTTTCGCTGATATCAGTGGACAAAGACGCAGTTTCAAAAAAGTAAGTCAGCATTTCCCTTCCTAAAGATGTTGCCTTTTAATAGCAACTAAACTTATTTTTTGGGATCCTACCTACTCTGAAAACGGCGAAAAAATCGTAAAAATTTGCACAAAAACTTGTCGTTCTGAGACAAGGTTCAATCCCAAAAATAAGTTTAGTTGCTTTTAAAAGGCAACATATTTAGGAAGGGAAATGCTGACTTACTTTTTTGAAACTGCGTCTTTGTCCACTGATATCAGCGAAAATATAATATTTGAGCGCCTAAATGTAGACTATATTTTAGTACACAAGTTATGGGCCTTAAAACAATTCGATTCCTTTTTTCCTTAATTGGTAAACTAAGGTTTCAAAGAAGAATTACGGAAAAGGCTACTTGAAATAAGGAGTGTTTCCATCAGTCTGACGTGACCTTCACTGTTAACTGTTTTAAAAATATTGTAAGAACGTTGTACTCCAATCGAAAATGAGGCAACCGTGGATGACATTTGATTAGCATCCCGTAAAGGAATTTAAATTTACGATTGTCGTAAAATTTTTTATGCTAACTTGGGTTTTCCAGTAAGTAAATATAAAGTTTCGTTTTCCAAAATACTTTCTCTTTATCTTAAGATTGCATATCAGCATCAATAAAATAAATTGCTGTTACCTTATCACAATAATGAGCAAGCGTAAAGATGGTAAGACTGTAATGGAAGCCATCGTAGAAGTTGAAAGCATTTGATGTAATTTTACCTTCAAATCTGATGACGGTTAAATCAGCCCAAAAGCTGTTTATGACAGAAATTCTAAATAAATTCTAAAATTCTAAAGTTTTCTCAAAATTTTAGTCGAAGCGCTAACTTCTACATAAAGCGCTAATTTATTGAGGAAACCGCTAACGGATTGAGGGAACCGTTAACCGAGTGGGAAACGACTTCTAAAAAGCGTGTGACAGAATTACCAAATCACGTGATTCCCAATTATTCCCGTCATTTCGAAATCACTCCGAGAATTCCCGAATGCAGATGATTTCTCATGATTTTCGGGTGATTTCTATGATTCTTCATGATTTTCCTGATTCCCGTATGCATAACTGATTTTTGTGAATGTTTTAGTTAGATTTTAGAGTTACTTTGGTCCGTTAAATTAATGAAATCGTTCACGTCACATTCGTTCTTTAGAATAGGACCATCATCAGACGATGTTCTATCATCGTTATCTATGCGTTTCTATGGGTTTCTACAGCTACAGCTAGGATTGCTAATGAATTTCCATTTGTGTAACATTTGGTAGCAATTACCATGTCCTGTCCGCAATCTATTCAAATTACACCAGACCTTCGGAGGTAATTAAAATTATTTCGATTTGCTGAAATGTTAGTCGAAATCGAACAGACGACTGCCAGATCCATTGTTCAATCTTATCCTTTCATGCTTCTTCGGTTCGAATTTGTTGATAAATAAAATTTAGCTGTTGTGAGCGGTGGACTACGGTATATTAGTCTGGATGGAATGTCAACTAGTGAATTGTGGTGCAACGGTATTCGGCGATCGCTCGATATTTTCGGGTACAGCGTATGTAAAAAGCAAATTGGCGCCTGATGAGTGGATTGTTGCAAAGCGCTAGAAACCACTCTAGTTACGTAAACTTAATTGTCCCGGAAACGACTCGCATCGTTATGTTGATTTCAGTGTCTAATTTGGATCCATAACTGAGCACTGTTTAGCAAGTTGCACAAAAGTAGGCATACAGTTGATACACATCATGCAGTGTGTCCCAGTTTCTGAAGCAGATTGTTCCGTTTGGCTATTTTAGGTTACAGCTTTTCGGTAAGTTAGAGAACGGTCCAATTTCACTCCAAGGTATACTGGCCCTGGTTCTTCGAGTTTAACATTAATTAGGCGGCAGGTTATTTAGATCAAAGCACAACGACACAATCGTTGTAACGTTTGGGACTGAACGCAGAAGCGAACAAAACATGTCCTTCGATAAACTTTGTTGATTTTTTGGAAAGCTTTGTCATCGCCATATAGGAATTTCCTGGACTTTGACGGAGGCAAATCGTGGATGTAAAGATTAAACAGCAAGCACAGCAGCACAGATCCTTAGGGTATGCCGTTGTTGCGATTTTTTATTATGCTGCGTTCGTAGTTGAAAAGCACGTTGTTTAGTATGTCGCTTAGAATGCTGTTGAGCAAGTTGCACATCTAGGACGTATTTTTGCAAAATCATGTTTCCAAATTATATTCCAAAAACAGGCTCTGCGCATATCTGTAGGTAAGGAATGGCTTTAATGAATTTGGAGAGCCTTTTTTACACACCGTGTCGTAGGCTGCATTCAAGTCAATATGATTCGTCAGTGATAACACCTGCTCAACACAACTTCTGTTCATTCTTAACCCACCCTCTTCTGGTGGTATAAGCTTGTCTATTTCCGATGCGACCTGACTGTAGAGTAATCGACCACTGACAGCAAGCTATAGGTCGATCGATAGCTATCAGGTCGGTCTTCTGGTGCAATCATTTTCGTTTTCTTAAAAGCGGAAGGCAATCTGTTTGAGCTCATAATATTTGTGAAGAATCTTGACATCCATAGTCTAGATCGTCGTAAACTGAATGGAAGGTCTGGGTAGATTCCGTGAAAACGACTTGCCTTTCCATTCTCGACACTTACAATCAAATCGTTGATGTCCACAAACGTGAATTGTCTCGTAAGGTTGTTATGACGTGGCGTAGTTTTGCGGATCGCCTTGTACATCCGATTCATCCGACTAGAGAATTGCTCGTTTGATGAAGCTTCAAGTGACTGTATCAAACGACGAGCTACTCGCTCGGCAGTCGTTCCAAATTTGGTTCTCGGCAATGGGCGTGATGAACCTAATAGCTGCGTTGAGAAAAGTAGAAAATTTGGACCGATTCTCTTTTCGGAAATTCCACATTGGTCTGGGAACGGATGTCTTAAAAGTGTGCTTCTATCCTTGGCGTCGCGTCGTGTACCAGCTGAATCTCAATGGTTGAGGCCCACGACGCCAACATTTCACCATTATTATCGTCTTTTTCGTAGCCCAATTCGCTGGGATTTTCATGATTGTCATGATTTCAATGATTCTTTAAATGAATCCGGGATTCCCCAGATGAATTCGTGATTCTTTTTGCCTTGCGACAAGATTCACCGGAGTCGATATTTTTGAGAAATTTATTGCTATTTGACTTTGAGAAAACTCTTGATTTGGGATATCTACACAGTCGGCCGTAATTTTGAAAAATCTTTTAATTTGTGATATCTCCACAGCCATCCTGACTTTTGAGAAAATTCTAGATTTCGGATATCTATGTTTAAGCAAGAGATGACAATTTAAATGAAATCGAATGAAAATAGGGGGTTCTGTTCATAAAATTTATACATTCGGAAATTAAATGAAAGTCTCGGCAAAAACCAGAATCATCAAGAATTCATGAAAAATAGATGTGTCGCTTGTGGATACAGAGTACTTAAAGGAAAGATTATTTGTCAAAGGTACGGTAGATATACCGAATCTAGAGTTTTCTGGAAAGTACAGATGACTGTGGAGATATCACAAATTAAAAGATTTCTGAAAATTACGGCCGACTGAGTGGATATCCCAATCTTAGGATACAACTCATTACGTACTACTTTAACTATGAACATGTTAGCTCTTATTTGAATTATTTTGTCATTGACATGACGCTCAGACCAGAGCCTAAAATAACATATATTGGAGGAGGAAAAGTGCATCGGACGCCCACTGAAGTCCTCCAACGCCCTTCTCGTCCTCCCTAGTCTCTTTTTACAAATTCTACTCAGATATCGACGACTAATACAGAAAAAAGCCTAATGTGGAGAATGATCGTCTAATCGAACACTTCTTGGCTTTTCCTTAGTAGCGACACAAATAGGATGGGTTCAGTACATCATAGAACAAGTAACCTGAAAACTGTACCACGACGATTAGTTATTAAGTAGCGGTAGCTACTTTATGATTTCACTCTTCCTGTCCGTCCGTCCGACAGGCCTATCACCGAAGATCACCATATAATCACCGATAATTCCCCAGTGATTGATCCGTGATTCCTCTATAAATCTTCGGTGATTCCTCTGTAAATCTTCGGTGATTCCACTGTGAATCATCTGTGATTACACTGTGAATCATCTGTGAGTCATCGGTGATTACACTGTAATTACACTGTGATTACACGCCACGAATTGTACGGAAGTAGCTACAATAACTTCATCACAAATTCCTGACTGAAAACAAATGAGGCGCGTACAATGTGACAGCAAGGGCGTACGCATACAGCTACACATTCCAGAACAAGCGGCCTGCTTAAGGCGGTATGCCGTCTTAGCCTATCCTCAAACCATTTATTGTCTTTCTTTGCACGTATGAATACTTTGTTACTGTAAAAATTGAAATATCAAAAATTCGTGTTATCTCATACCTTTACGTTACCTCTCACTGCCTTCACAATAGTCGCTCCTTTTCAATGGTTTCCTTTTTCCTGTGTTCACTACTAATGTATCTATCATATCAGATCAGAGCGATTTTTTCGTATAACGCCAGCTAATGAAAAGTTAGAAATTTTCCACAAAGTGACCATATGGTAAGTTTGAAGCCATCACAAAAATACTCATCAAACTTTTTTCAATTGTTCACAAATTCAATTTAGTGCACAACAGAGTGCAGAATCTAGGAAAAATAAGAACCATGATGATCAGCTTCTTTTGGTGGACTTGGCGAAGGTTTGAATAGGGCCATGTCGAAAAAGTCGCAAATTTTCACTAGAAAAGTCCCCGCAAGCTTATTTTTCACGAAAAAATTTTTTCGACCTTACCAATGAGATTCTATGGGGATAGGTAATTGTGGCACCAAGGTCCCACTTGCCGGAAAAAAAAGTCCGAAAATCGACCTACCCTATTCCACAGTGAATCATCAGTGATTCCACAGTGAATCATCAGTGATTGTACAGTGAATCATCAGCGATTCCACAGTGAATCATCAGCGATTCCACAGTGAATCATCGGTGATTCCACAGTGAATCATCGGTGATTCCACAGTGAATCATCGGTGATTCCACAGTGAATCATCGGTGATTCCACAGTGAATCATCGGTGATTCCACAGTGAATCATCGGTGATTCCACAGTGAATCATCGGTGATTCCACAGTGAATCATCGGTGATTCCACAGTGAATCATAGGTGATTCCACAGTGAATCACAGGTGATTCCACAGTGAATCATAGGTGATTCCATAGTTCCACAGTGAATCATCGGTGATTCCACAGTGAATCATAGGTGATTCCACAGTGAATCATCGGTGATTACACAGTGAGTCATCGGTGATTCCACAGTGAATCATCAGTGATTCCACAGTGAATCAGCAGTGATTCCACAGTGAATAATTGGTGATTGCACAGTCAATCATCAATGATTCCACAGTCAATCATCAGTGATTTCACAGTGAGTCATCGGTGATTCACAGTGAGTCATCGGTGATTCACAGTGAATCATCGGTGATTCCACAGTGAATCATAGGTGATTCCACAGTGAATCGTAGGTGATTCCACAGTGAATCATAGGTGATTCCATAGTTCCACAGTGAATCATCGGTGATTCCACAGTGAATCATCGGTGATTACACAGTGAATCATCGGTGATTCCACAGTGAATCATCAGTGATTTGACAGTGAATCAGCAGTGATTCCACAGTGAACAATTGGTGATTGCACAGTCAATCATCAATGATTCCACAGTCAATAATCAGTGATTTCACAGTGAGTTATCGGTGATTCACAGTGAATCATCGGTGATTCCACAGTGAATCATGTGATTCCACTGTGAATAGTCGGTATTTCCACTGTAAATCATCGGTGATTCCACTGTGAATCATCGGTGATTCCACTGTGAATCATCGGTGATTTTACTGTGAATCATCGGTGATTCGTTGGTAAATTATTTGTGATTGCGCGGTGAATCATCGATGATTTAGGTCCAAAATTAAGTTATTTGACTACACTCTATCGCTAATGTCTTATATCCATAAAATGGTTTATTAAATGTATCGGAACATCATCTTTTAGTGTAGTGCTTATGATACCGGAAGCGATAAATGATTCAGAGACGCGAAGTGGGTTTTCCACACAGTGTTTGAGTTCGAGATCTCAAAAAATTTCGCTACGCTCGCGATTTCTTCAATAGTATTCGTGGGTCCATATTCTAACATTTTTTCGCTCGCTAACACATCGGTTCAAAATCTCATATTCATACACAATCATGTTCCATGAGTAAGGGAAAAAATATCCATAGTGCACAAAATGAAATCACGCAGTTTTTATGTCTATTCCGTTATATAGGGAGCGTGGTAATTTTTAAATATTCAGCGGGAATTTTCGCTTGTGTTTTAATAAATTCGCGCCTTTTGGCCTTGAAAATTACGCCTTTTCTATTCTGTGAAAGTGCTCCCCAGTGGAAATTACTTAGTTTAGGCTCTGAGTTAGGGGTTTCTTTAATAATTGAGCGCTTCATGAGTAAACTTTTAGGCTAACTTAACCCTCATCAAATCTGGATAGTTCCTTCCTTTATAGATTTTTGACTAAATCTATCGCCTCTCCCTATATATTAGATTTGATCGAAAAACTTGGACGATGTTTACTTCACATACGGATCACTACGTAAAAAAACTGAAATCTACGAGAAAATATGTTTGTTTATTCAATAAAAATTTGTTGTCTTGTGAATATTTTTTTATAGAGTGCCGAGTATTGTTCCTAAAGTACCTAATCATGCTACCTATAACGTAGTGATATATTAATCAATTCATCTTTAAAATATTTAGAACTTATGTAGTGAAAGGTCTACATTCATATCATTGTCCTAGGTTCGTTCTTTATTGTGCACCCAAATAGTTGAATAAAAGATCGAAATAATGGGTGCATAGTTTGTGAAAACAAATAATAACAATGGCTGGCACAACAATAACCATAATTTGAAAACACTTAGATAATCTAATTCTCTTCCTTATGTATGTGAAATCATCTGTGAAATGTATACCTTTTCATGGAGTACACAATCGATAGACGGCACCGCTTTTTTTTAATGTACAACATATTTTATCCAGTAAATTCAATGTAATGTAAGCATAATAGAAACTCACTCTTGAAATGGTATTTATAAAGCGAGAGTATTAACATAAAAAAGCACCCACCGGCTTGGTAAAATGTAATGCATAAAATGCAGTCACGTGTAAAATACACAGAAAATATTAAGAATCGTAACCGGAATGAATGGAAAATGGCGGAGAAAATGTATTTTTCTTAATTTTTCATGAATTTTTTTTTGCCATTGTTATTTTAGAGTGTTTTAATGGCAATTGTTTGAAAACAATTTCTACTGTATTGAACTTAAAACATCGAGCTAAATTTGCCGTAAATTGTTACACACCTGTACTTTTTGCAACGATTTGCCTTCAAGGGAAAAGGATTTAAGTGAAGGACCTGTAATTGAACTAAGCGAATGAAATCAAATTTCACCAAAGTTTTTCAACTGAAAAAAAACAGTCCTTTCCTGCCGCTTTTGAACCCGTTAATTTTTCTCTCTCTGTTTCACTTAAATATATTTGTTTTATAAACAGAATCAATGCCACTTACATCTAACCTTTTCTGCCCTGATACGTATGAAAATTTTAACGAAGCACTTTGTCCACTGGAAAAGAAGGTGAGTTTGTATTCTGAGAGATGACTGTGATCACTCTAGTAATATAAAATTTAACATTTTGCTGTACTTTATGAAAGAAAGAGACTATTTGCTCAATGTGCAAATAGTCTCTTCTATAATTGTTGGCTATTTGCACATTGTGCAAAAAGTCTCTTCTATATATTTTTGGCTATTTGCAAATTGTGCAAAAAGTCTCTTCTATATATTGTTGGCTGTTTGCACTGTGTGCATGTGTGCAAGTAGCCGAAGGTATATAGAAGAGACTATTTGCACACTTAGTCCGGTCATTCTTACTAATTCTGGTTTCGTTACCCAAATATTTTTGTAACGTTTTGTAAAAGGAAAACTTCCTTAGCTTCGTTACCTACCTAGTTTTTATAGAACTTTTTAAAAGGAAAACCTTCCTAGTTTTATGCGCCATCTCGTTCTTGTGACATTTTCCAAAAGGAAAAAATCTCTATATTGAAGAGTCCTTTGTTAATGTTTCTCTAAAAGGATTTTTTGAGTGTTCTTAAAGGAAAAGTTTTCCAGCTTCGTTAGCCACTTAGTTTTTGAGACATTTCGTAAAAGGAAAAGTTCCCTACTTTCATTAGCCACCTACTTTTTGTAACATTTCGTACAAGGAAAAGTTTCCCAACTTCGTTAGCCAACTAGCTTTTCGTCACGTTCCATTACAGCGCAAATTCCCTAGTTACATTTCTTAAAAGGAACAGTTTTCCAGCTTCGTTAGCCGCTGATTTGTGACATTTCGTAGAAGGAAAAGTTCCCTACTTTCGTTAGCCACCATACATACATGAACAAATACATATCATGTACGAAAGCCCACCTGAATTAGGAAAGCAAAAATCAGGAATCAAGAAATCAGGAACCAAAAATCAGGAAATGAAAATCAGGAAATGAAAATCAGGAAATAAAAATCAGGAAACGAAAATAGGGAAACAAAAATCAGGAAATACCAAATTTAGGAAAAACCAAAATTAGGAGAAACGAAAATCAGGAAGGAAATAAATCAGGAAAAACATCAAAGTTTTAAATTCCTAAAGAGGTTGCAAACTTATTTTTGCCCCCTGAACCCGTGCGCCTGCGGCGAGCTACTAACGCCCTGCAGGCTGCCTTCCGTGCATGGGGCTCTGCCACAAACCCCGCTAGGCACTCTTCCCCTTAGACCCCGAAATAGGGTATATTCCCCCCTTGTCCCCAGTACGCGGGGGCTGCCGCCACTCGACCCCGCTTTTCTTTTTTAAATTTTTTCCCATTCTCCCAGAAATTATTTTCCTGCTTTTAACTTTTCCTGATTGCCTGATTCCTAATATTGGTTTTTCCTAATTTAATTCATTCCTAATTTTTGTTTCTCCTAATTTAATTCATTCCTAATTTTTGTTTCTCCTAATTTTAGTTTTTCCTGATTTTTGTTTTTCCTAATTTTTGACAAACAATTATTTTTCCTAATATTCGGTTTCCTGATTTTTTTCCTAATTTGTGTGGAATACCATCATGTACATATTATAAAATTGATGAAAAATTACATTGAAAACTTTCTTCTTTGTGTAAAAGTTTTGGTTGAATGTTACGTCTTTCCATGTGCAAATAGTCTCTTCCATATATTGTTGGCTATTTGCACTGTGTGCAAATAGCCTAAGG
The DNA here is from genome assembly GCA_029228625.1 of Pseudolycoriella hygida. NCBI lineage: Eukaryota > Metazoa > Arthropoda > Insecta > Diptera > Sciaridae > Pseudolycoriella > Pseudolycoriella hygida. The sequence goes on along the minus strand of CM055403.1, from coordinate 20,548,901 downwards.
TATATAGAAGAGACTATTTGTACAATGTGCAAATAGTCAACAATATATAGACGAGACTATTTGCAACGAAGTTCTTCGAAAAGGGGTCTTATGGGTTTACCACGACGTTTGTAACCAGTCGAATTTCGCACCGGGAGTAGGGAGGCGAGGGGGGATGACGAATCAGCAATAAAAAAAATGTCCGTCCGTCCGTCTGTCAACACGATAACTCGAGTTAAACCCAACCGATTTTCATAAACTTTTTTTTCCCTGAAAGATAATCAAAAAATCTTTTATGGTAGTGACTCTGGGCACTCTTGGCCTAAGGGCCACCAAGCTAGGGCTGTTTAAGTGATTTTTGGTCTTTTGTACATCACTCGAGTAAATCTTTTCTGATTATCAAAAAAAATTTTTTTTGTTTGAAAGACCTGGGCATAGCCGACAATTCATGGAAGAAATGAATTTTTTAAATTTGAGTCCTTGGACTTAGCTGGGGCACTAAAAACGAGTTTCTGCTAGGGCTCTATGTGTTTTTCGTACATAACTCGAGTAAATTTTTTCAGATTTTCAAAATTTTCTTTTTTGTTTGAAAGATCTAGGCATGACCAACAGTTCATAAAAGAAACTTTTACCTTGCTCAGGGCTCAAGTGGACCATGTCGGTCCTAAGGTCGGCCCTAACCAAAAAACAAGTTTTTTTTGCTATGTTGCAGAGGAAATTGAGGGAAACATTTTTGGCTATGGAATTGTGTGTCCGAGGCCTTTACTTAGGGCCCTAGAACATTTTTCTATATTTGGGGTCAATTTTGTGCTTTCGGAAAGGTTTTTTTACACCGTTTCTTCAATATTGCCCTATCGGCAATTTCTAATACAACTTAATGTGTACGCAATTTCATACACTAAAGAGTTAAGGCAATATTTACTCTGATACGTTCGAATCTTTTTGCCACATCTATTCTGATACGTACGGGTCCCTTCAAATGTTTTCGTTTATGAAAAGTGTTATCTTCTTTATTACGGCCAAATCTAAATCGACTTGTTTAGTGCGGCATCGGCTTCTGTATAGTGATTTCACATAAAATTCACTGTACTTTTATTTCCAAGGTAGGTCTTAAAGACAAAGATATACATCACGTTGAAATCAATATTTTTACTTGAGTCATGGATCCCAGGACTGAGGTTAGAGTTCCTAATTGCGGCCGAAGATACAAAAAAAAATTTTTTTCTATATTTTTAAAAGGAAGTTGAGGCGATCGTCCTTGCCATCAAATCGTGTCATTAGTTCAGTATAAAAATCCATAGTTTGAGAGAGTTTTCGACGTTATTCATGATAATTCAGATAGTAGGTAGTTCAGATAAATAATTAACGGTGGGAAGCCGAAACGCACCGGAACTAACAAGCCTTAATCTTTGTGAACAAAGGAGCGGGTGTGCAACAAATGTATAAAGAATTTTATCCAGATACTGAATCATATGCGATTCGTGCCCTAATAATGTAACTATGTGAATTTCCGCGTGCGCTATGCAACATTTACTTTCGTAGAGTGTTGGAAACAGGCTCAACGATAAAATCCATGCGCATTCTACCCTTAGGATGGAATTACTAACATTAATTAATAAAAAGAGCGCTGGAAAAGACGTATAGAAATCAGGAGTTGACGAAAAATGGTTTTCCTATCAGCTTGAATGTTTGAATATTTGTGGCTTATGCACTTCGTCATGAAATTTCGTATACTTTGACATAAGCCGACGTAGCATCAAAAGCGTGGATTACAATTCAAGCCTTCAGTGGGTCGATGGCTTATGTCAAAATATAGTAATTTTCATGACGCGATGCTTAAGCTGTTTAGCAATTAAAACCATTACTTTCACAGCTGATGCATAGTGTCATGAAAAACAGTATACTTTGACATAAGCCGTTGCCGCACTAAAGGCGTGTATCCAGCTATCCAACCATATTTCTTTTTCCGATTCTACAAAAAGCGACATCTGGTACCAATTTGTTGTGAAATTCTTTTAAAAAAATCAATTCAAAACTAACGCCAAATTACATTTTCTCCTTCCACTCTTACGATACGACTAAAAACAAACTTTTAATTGGAAACAACATCTTTCCTATTTGCTCAATTTCAATTCACGTTGCATTCGTGCTTCTTATACAAAAATTAATTAATTAAATAATTGGCGTCACCTTTCATCGCAGAAGTACTAGTTTATAGCGAACAGTTTTCCAACTTAAATACAATATAAAGTAAACTCACGTATTTCGTAATATAAAATTAATGTGACACTAAAGTGCAAGGAAAAGTGTGTAGTGTGTACGCAGACAGATGTTCAAATAATAGAAAACATTTTCGTTGAAGAAAATTCCTTCAATTTCTGTTTCGAATAGAATCATCGTTCAAGGGACTTTATGAGTTTTTATTCCATTTTGTAAATTCAAACATTTACGTTTTCCGAGAACAATCCAATGATTCAAATCGACTCTTTCTGTTGAAGTGTGAAGTTGAGTGTTTGATGCAACTCAAAGTGTTAAGATATCCTGTTCTCGAAACAAGTACCTTCGTTTCCATATTCCTCGTCGTACGGGTATGTGTACTTGGGAATGACATTTATGAAATCTTTTTATTAGTAATTGAGGATGAACATGTGAAGAACGGGTAATAATTGAAAGGAATCTGATTTCTCTCAATCGGGAAATTAATTCTATTGTTTGAATGTGTCTTTGTGAATTTCCCCATTATATTAACGTGTAATACGCGAACAATGGATCGAATTTCTTAGCTTAAAGAACGTTTCCGCTGAATGCTAACCCCCTACTCTCGATAGTCTGGTTTTGAAAAGATTGTCGACGTGAACATTTAATTTACTGCTGACTTTTGTTTCCTTCCATCACAATAGGTTTAATTTGGAAAATAGTTTCATTGTAAAATGCTTTTCTTGCGGCGGTGACTCGACGTTGGAAAATATTTTGATTAACAAGTCTAGAGATTGACAACAAACGCAATCAACATTTTGTAATCTTGTTCTCACTTCATTTGCGAAAATTAATATTCTCTCACATCAAACGAAGGGAGAAATGCGATTTTAACTTCTTAGGGAATTTTTTTTTTATAATTGCTACCGATAGCAAGAGATAAGAAGTATTTTGCGGCGTTTCGCTGGGAGAGCGCAATCAAATTTCTTATCAAGCCCTAGTCCTAATAAAAACTCAGAAGAAAACCTAATTTTCGTTTAAATCGCATCTTTTAAATAAATATCCGTGTTTTGTCAAACAACCTCAAACTCTAAAGTTCGAACAACCTTTCTCTGACGAAAGAACTTCTACTAAAAAATACCAAACGGACAAAATATCGTGTACGGACGTTTCTAGTTTAAAGAATATTTGCCGAAGGCGGACGAGAGGTAGATTCCGTGTCTGTCTCAAACTAATATCATACCCGCTAGACCCCAATAAACAGAAGATGTATATCGTCCGAGACATGCGTCATTATCCATCCATGATTCTCATAAATTCGATGGTCCGTGCTATTCAAAAACTTCAGAAACATTTTTTAACCCCAGACGAAAATCATCGAACCCTACAAAGAAGCTATTCATCCGCTAGCGCACCGGATCGTGTTTTTATATTCATATATATATATATATGATTATGATAGAAATAACATCTTGAAACCAAATCTGAAATGAAAAATTTGCCACGACTGGGACATGAACCCAGAACCTTCACATTGCCGGGGTGGTGCTCTACCAATTGAGCTACCGTGGACGTTCTCACTTCAGATCTAATTTCGAACCGTTACACTAACACATGTATTTGTAGCTAAAGCCGTGTACTTTATGCCAGTAATATGGGCAATGCACAGAATTACTTGTTGCTAGCATTTTATGCGCGCTTTTTTGCCACCTACAAATCCTTGTGTCTTTTTCGTTCTACCGTAATTATGTGTCCATTATTTTTGTATATGTACTGAATGTCGACATCAATTCGATGCCATCTAAATGTACAGTGATACCGCAATCAACACATAATGCATTAGTTACATAGGACAATGAGAATATCTCAAACGACTAAGTAAATTGAATGATTTTTTTTTGAGTTAACGGTCACTGAAATGAATTTTAGAATCTAAATTTGAATGTGATTGATAGAAATAACATCTTGAAACCAAATCAAATTTTTCATTTCAGAACGGCTCAACTTTTTTGTCCCCGAAAGGTACATGTCTCCCATGATTCAAGTTCGAAGATGAGCAAAATCGGCCAAGTAGTTCCGGAGATATGGTCGAAGAAGTGGAGGTCGGAAAATTAGAAAAGAACAGAAAACGTTGGATTGTTTGCTTATTTGTATATTTAGCTGAGTTCGAGTCTCTTTGCCACATCTATTCTGATACGTACGGGTCTTTGTTTATGTTTATCATTAAAATATCTAAAGACCACGTTCAGATCGCGCTTTATATTGCTAACATTGGAAGAGATACATAGCGAAGAAGTAAAAAAAAACTAGTGTCATCAGCAAATAGGAGGAAGAGGAATTAAGAGGAAGGTTATGAAAATCATTAACAAAAATCAAAAATAACAGGGGACCCAGTGTACTGCTGCCTTGAACGACCCCGTAAGTGGTACTGAGCATGTCACTTTCTTGCCCATTGTCACAAACAACTTGGTTCCGAGATGTGAGATAACTCTTCATCGGATTATTGGCTGTCCCTCTGATACCAGCATCGGCTGATTATTCAATAAAAAACTGTGGTCCACAGTGTCGAAGGCTTTTGCCAAATCAAGTCAGATGTCGGACACTATCTTCCCCATAAAGGGGGTTCCCTTGCTAATGTCATTAACAAGCTCGTATAATACAGTGTGTGTTCCAGTCATTTCAGTTGTAATTCGCTAGACCTAGTTATAACGAAGATTGTGCATATAAGAAAATTCAGTATCTCGGTTTTCATATCCCCCAGCATATCAAGTTGAATGACTTGGCTGAAGATAGGAACGATATTCCGAAATGTTGGCTCTTCTGATATGTTCTTCAACTCGACTGCTCTAGTTGAGTTACAGCTCACACCTGTGTTACTGCTTAAAAAATGATCGCTCTGAAAAAGGAAAATGGCTACTTTTAGCCTACCAATGAAAGTACAATCAATTTCGTGATAAAGTACATAATCTGTCAACTTTTCGTCGCTAGACATAGTATGAATTTCGCCGTGAAATTTTGTATGGCTTGACAAAAGCCGACGCCGTGCCAAAATCGTGAATTGGCTACATTAGCGCTGCGATTAAATCCACAATTCTTGGTTATAACGCATAAAACCAACCTCACTCCCGTTATGCACCTTGTTAAAAACAATGAAGTTCCCGTATGTGAACAACAGTAATGAAACGGAATAGTTTACTGAATTTTTTATTTTGGTCTGTTAATGAGTTTCCGCTGTTTATTATTAGATGGCGTTAGATAAAAATATAGCTAACAACTACTGTCAGTCAAACTATATTTTTTTGCCAACTATGATTACTGTCAATAAAATTCAGTAAACAATGTAACACGATTCTTACAGAACATAAATTTTTCCTTCATTAAAAATGTCTAATTTTCTTCCAAGAAGGGTTCATTTGCGGGAAGTTTTATTGTACTTCTTTAAAATAAAGAAGACTGCGGCTAAAGCTCATCAATTACTTGTAGAAACTTATGGTGAACATGCTCTATCACAAACAACATGCAGACACTGGTTTCGACGCTTTAAAAGTGCTGATTTTGATGTTGAAGACAAACTGCGTTCAGGCGACTCAAAAAAATTTGAAGATGAACAATCAACGACGTTACTCGATGAAGACTCATGTCAAGCTCAAGAAGATCTTGCAGAACCATTAGGAGTTGATCGAACAACAGTTTCCAAACGTTTAAAAGCCATTGGAATGATTCAAAAGATGTTACATTGGGTGCCACATGAATGGAAAGAAAGAGACGTTGAAAGAAGAAAAACCATTTGTGAATTATTGCTTCAAAGAATAAATGAAAGAGATTTTTGCACCGAATTGTGACTGGTGATGGAATGTGGATCTATTACGAGAATCCCAAACGCTTAAAAGCCTGGTTAAAGCCAGGTGAGCCAGGTCCATCGCAACCAAAACGAAACATTCACTGTGCAAAGAGAATGCTGTGTAAATGGTGGGATATGAAAGGTGTTGTGTATTATGAGCTTATGAAACCTGGTGAAACAATCAATGGGGAACGCTATCGACAACAATTAATGCGTTTGAAGCGAGCTTTGGCCGAAAAACGACCAGAATGGACCGATAGGCAAAAGTTGTGCAGAACTATTTCATTGGAACGAACTGGGAAGTTCTACCCTACCCGCCGTTTTCACCAGACATTGCCCCCTCTGATTACTATTTATTCAATTGCATGAATAACGGTTTGATTGGACATCGGTTCTCTTCTTTCGATGGTATCGAAAAATGGCTCTCTGAATGGTTTGCCTCAAAAAATGACGACATGGAATCCGTAAATTACCTGAAATATGGGAAAAAGTATTGGCTAGCGATGGACAATATTTTCATTAATGTTATTTTGTTATTGAAATAAACACTTCAAAACAGCAAAAAAGCAACGAGAACTCGTTCACAGACCAAATATTAAATAGTCAAATCTTAGCAATTAGTTGGCTAGCAACATTTTCATCTATAGAAAAACCTTAGAATGAATAAAAAAATAGAATTTAAATTAAGGTTTAAATCTTAATCTTACACTTGTCCATTTCCATTGTATTAAAAATTGTCGTCCGTAAATTTCTCATCTTCTCAGAATAAACATCCTTTTCAAAGTGTCTGACTCATTGGTGAACCTATTGACCGATATTTGGATACTTACCAAACAAATGCGAATTGAATGCCAGTCAATCTTTAGCAACATTTCATTCTGAAAATATCTTCATCTCTTCATGCAGCACAAATTGGCATCTATACGAACAATATTTTCATTTTAATATTTTTTTAGTTATGAAATTGAATGAGATTTATATCGATATTTTATTACTTCTCAATAGCTCAACAAAACTGTCCGTTTAGATAAATTACTCGTTTATATACCTGACGGTGAACCTCTTGCCGTTTGTAACATTATTTAGTATACGAACGAAGCACCAAATATAAAGCTGACTGAACAAAAATTAATTTTTCTATTGTTAAGGGAGTTAAGTGAATCTCCGTAACGAAATAAAGGTTTTGATTTATGATCGAAGTTCCTATGGAGCGAACACATATAAACACAGCAAATATTATGGAATAACATCACACAATAGAACTATGGTTTCAGTTTCATGAAATAGGTAGATTTCCCAACTATATGTTAAGTGAAACGGGTGTCACTTACCATGAAAATCAACGCCGTTTTTATCGCATCCTTTAAATGTTTATATATTTGATAGACGTCGTGTTGCAAGGATGAATCAAGTGACGAAACAATTTTCCGAGGGGTAAACGACTCTTCAAAATCTTGTCACAAGTTAAAAAAAAAACTTTGCAAAATCACACAATTTTAGTGAGTCGTTGACCCCTGGCGATTTTCTCGTATATTTCGAATTGTCGATGATTATAACCCTTTCTAACTCTTTTAAATCTTCTTACCTCCTCTTTGCGACTCTTCAAACTTCACTAAAACAATTCAGAGCTCTTTAAAACTCACATAACTATTTGCAACTCTATTAGCTGATTTCCCACTCATTCATTTTGTTTGTGAAGTAACACCCGTTACGTTAAGCGTAAAGTTTTGTTTATGCTTCTTCTACAAAATGATATTCTTGTTGCATTGTGTTATTATAAAACAACAGACGCCACATGGTGACTTCTACAGATTCGGTCGGTAAAACAGTTGGTAAGTTTATGTGAATTTTGAATATTTCTCACGCTATTTATGTCACATTTGTAACAAGTTCGCATTAGATGATTGACAATTCCAAGTGCACATTACGTTAGGTTTTTTATTACTTTCTTCATGATATCATAATAATTTCTGTCGTGACCGGATGTTGTTTGAATCCTACAGGTGATTTTACTCGTTTGGTGATTGTCGTATAAGAAATAACTTTTCACACCCATGTTCTTCTAACATATTAGCTTTACAATGGAAGCTTCAAGGGAAGCCTCCACTTCGACTGTGAGCATCGATCGATGTGCTTAAAGCATATGAAGAGTTCATAATACAATACGTCTAACACGTCTAACACAGGGACTATTTTAGGGAAAATTTTTAGGAAAATTGGGAAAATATGAGAAAATTGGAAAAATATGGGACAATTGGGAAAGTTTTGAAAAATTTGGAAAATTTTGAAAATTAAAGAGGACAAACAAATTATAATTTTACTAGTCGAACCCCCGCCCCTAGGGGCTACGCAGGCTTTATCATTTTCGCTTTAACATTAAAGGGTAGGTTACGTAGTCGAAACCCCCGCCCCTAGGGGCTACGCAGGCTTTATCATTTTCGTGTGTTGTCTATTCAGAGAGCCATATTTTTTTTCGTTTTAAATAATGATGCGTAATGTTTCAACTTCCCCCGTACTCCACTTCCTCCGTGGAACGTATGCACCATTCCCCGTATTCCACTTCCCCGTATTCCACTTCCCCCGTATTCCACGTTCACCGTATGCAAAGTTCACCATATTCAACTTTCCCCGTATTCCAAGTTCCCCTTATACTGCTTCCCCCGTATCCCACCTCCTCCGCGGAACGTATGCAACGTTCACCGTTTTCCACTTCCCCCGTATTCCACTTCCCCCGTATCCCACGTTCACCG
>CM055403.1:20519253-20534291 GCA_029228625.1 Pseudolycoriella hygida | reverse complement strand
AGTTGCGAGTTTTTCTCCAGCTGTGCAAAAATGATCATTAACAGTGTTGCAGGACGCTACATCATCCGTTATTGGCACAGCATTGATCGTGATCGTTGAATCATTTTTACATTTGAATTGATTAAAAATAATCTCTTTATAAAGACTCCATGTTTTCCTCGCATCTCCTGCTGCAGCTTCAATTCGTTTCGTTTCAAATAATCCTTTAAGTCGTTCATTTAGCTTACGTACGAATTGTTTAGCTTCTTTGTAATGATTTGCTATGACATCGTTCGCTGGCAGGAGATTATTCAACGCAGCTAAACGATCTCTGTTCCTGATAGCAAGGATGAGCTTACGATTTACGTGTGTCTTTGTTATACGATGATCGGATTTAACTGAGACAGTTGATGTGCAGTCGTGAACGATGTTCTGTAGAGCAAGATTTAACTCATTGCCACAAGTGATGGTCCTTTCATTACACAAATTATCAACCATTGCAGCAGCTTCATCAATGTTTAGTTTAGTTTTTGTTCGCAGTACTTCCGGACGTTCCATTCTTTTGTTGGTTGACACGAACAGAATGCTGTGGTCTGAAGATTGATTATGCACGATTGATAATTTATGCTTCAGGCGAAGCATATTTGTAGCACATAGATCCAAAATAGTTCCCGAACGTGGCCTCGTTATGCCTCTCTGTGAAATTTCGTTTAGCAAAACGAAACCATTGGATTCATTAAGGTCACCTATTCTATTTCGGTAGCCAGAGTCAAACTGGTTCATATTGAAGTCGCCCAAAATCATACAGTTGCTGCGTGCTAAGCAAAATTGTTCAAATTCACCAAGAAATGTGTCTATTCGTCGCTCAGCATCTTGGTTATCTGGTCTTCGGTATGGAACCGCAACGATTGCGTTTTTTGACGGGATTTCCAGTATCAGAAACTGGTTGAGATCAGGTGTAACCACATCAACCAATACCTTGGGAGTAGTACCACAGATGCTATCATGAATAAATATGGAAATGCCTCCACCTTTACGATCTTCCCTCACGCTGTGCGTTACGTGGTAGTCTTTAAGATTGTATGTCGATGAGGTGGAATTGGTCAGCCAAGTTTCAGAAATAGCGATCACATGAAGAGTTCCTGGAAAGGCTGCAGCATACTGCTCGACCAGATGAAGTTTGTTCGTGAGATGATTAATATTCCAATGCATATAATTAAGATCATCTGCATCAGGTCTTATAATGGAACCGTCGAACTTGTGCGAAATCGAAACCAAATTAGACAACGGTTCTGGTGTGAAGTCGTCCATGTTGTGGTAGAGGCTCTAAATTGAAAACTTCTCTTAATCGGTTGACGTGTTCGGTATCAATAATTCGGATAACTTTCGTGTTTTCTTTTTGCCTTGATAAGATCTGTCCGTTGGAAGACCAGACAAACTTGAAGTTGTTTAGCCCACGTAGAGAACGCGCCTGGTATAATAATTCCTGGTTTGTTCGCGTAAGTTGCTCCGAAATTAATATAGGTCGACGCGACGTGCTGTTTAGTCCAATATCAGATTGTAAAATATCTTTCTTGGTTCGTCTGATTTGGAGGAAATTCTTTTTTGCAGTAACTGATTGAAATTGAACTTGAATTGGTCTGGGTGTGCTGCTGGTTCTGGTTGAATTCGAAGGTAGAAGCGATACACTGACGGGAACAATTTCTTCTATTTCAGAAATGTTGAGATAGCTTCTGACGCCTTCAAATACTGCATGCAAGTCTGCTGCTGTTGAGTTTTCCGTAACATCAACGCCCCGAATCACGATGTTGTTATTCAGACTTTGTTGTTCTAAAGAAATGTTATGTTCAACTGCAGCAACAGGAGTCTGCACTTGTTCGATACGTTCTTTGTACTGCGTCAACTCAGTTCGAAGATCAGTTACAGCTTGCCGTAAATCAATATTTTCCGAAGTCAGGCGAGTAACAAGCGCTTCCAAAGATACTACACGTGATTCCAAAGAGAGATCGGAATCTCTTAAATTTATATTTTGAGCTGGGGTTGTTGGCCGGGATCTGTTAGTTGTAGTCGTTGCAGAAGATAATCTATTTGTAGATGTAGTTGTTGTTGCCGCGGTACTGGATGAATTACGTTTACTGATGTTGCTAATCGAAGATAAACGATTGACGTTGGTGACAGAGGTTTGAGAAGACTCTGTGGTTGCTGTTTTTTTAGGTTTGGCGACTGTGTTTTGTTGATTTTTGCTTATTTTAGAGCGAACTCTCAGGTTATGTCCAGACGAGTGCAACATCTTTAACTTATAAAAGCCATCAAGCCTAATTGCGATTTACAGTATACTTCTAATACATTCAAAGTTTGAATTATTCGTCAAAAAAAAATGCACGGCTATAATGTTGTAGATGGCTTCGATGGAAAATTTTGTGACAGCTCTCAGGTAAAAAACAGCTGACGTGATCCAAATATTAGGTTGCGCCAAAATAAAAATACTTTGTCACCAATTTTTTTCAACAAAACCAACATAAATCACTAGAACTCCGACATTCATCGACACATCAGGAACCAATTGAGCAGTTCAAATCAGATTGGTAGCAAAAAACTATATCTTAACGTTCAAAAATGGAATGATAACCCAAGCCGATAAATTGATGTTGTTTATCTTCTTCTTCTTTCTGTCTGTTTACAAAAGTTCTGAAATCAGAGGAGGGTGACGCATTCAGCTTCAATACGCAAAAAAATTAAAGCAAAATTACGTTGTGTTTTTAAAAACTTGCGTCACAAATGCAAGATCTACCAGCGTAATAATTGTTCAACACTTTCACTTTTCACGTGCAAAAATTTTAATTTGCACAGTACTATCTTCGCGAAAAAAGTGAAAGTCAAATTTTTGCAATGTAAAAACTGAAAGCAGATTTCAGAACTTTTGCAACCGGAAGCTAATATTTTTGCGTTAGAAGCTTAATGCGTCACTCTTTCTGATTTCAGAACTTTTTTAAGCAGACATAAAGACTTGCGTCACACCTCCTCTGTAAGAGTTTTTTTGTGGATATCCGTACTTTTGTAAATTTGCCAAAAATCCATCAAAATGTTGATCAATGTGAATATCTCACTCATGTCGAGAATTACCGAAAATATCAAAGAACCCAAACGAAGTTGAAGAGTGCTAGAGAAATCCACAATAATCCAATATGACCTCACTCTTGTCGAGAATAACCGAAAAATATCAAACAACCTGATGGAGATTGAAAAATGCTATAGAAACCCTCCCAATTCTAGAAGTGGACAAATCCCAGGGATTAGGCCATATTTCTTCAAAACCCTGAAACATGTGTTCGCTAAATTTTAATTTTTCAAGCAACCTTCTAACTCTTATAGTTTAAGAGTTATTAAGTCATCCTGACTGAGCCTGGAAGCGACTTAATCCCAGAAATTCCAGGAATTTTATGATCTGAAGCTACCCTCAAAATTTCAGCAAAATCTGTGGAGCCGTTTCCGAGATCCCAACAAAGTAAGAAAGTACAAACACGTGCTTTCACACACGTGTTTTCAACATCATCGACATTTACTCCTTTTAGACCCGTACAAAGTACGAAGGTCTGATGCGATTACTACCACGTTTGTTACATTGCGAATTCGAACCCGGGAGTAAGGGGAAGCGTCAAATGAAAGAATTTTGATGTCACAAAACTGGGGAAAAATATTTGTGGAAATCGGTTGAGTGGTTTGGACACTGGAACCCACGGAATGGAGAAAATTTTATTTCTCAGCCATATACAATACGAGATGGGTTTTCATCAACCTATGTTTTATTATGATTATGAAACATAGAGACTTACTCCCGAAGACAAAGTTGTAGAGAATTAAATTTTAGCGAACACGTGTTTCAGGGTTTTCTCGAAAAATGTCCCAATCCTGGGATTTAGCCATATGTACAATTCAGAGGGATGACTCATATGTCTAGAACTATGGCAGATAGAAAGTTGCTTCCAAAGGCAAAGTTGTAGAAAATTAAATTTTAAACGTACTTCTGGAGGGCTTTCAACATTACCATGGGTAATTTTTATGAGTCATTCAAACTTTTATAGTTCTAAAGGATGATTGTTGTATAAATCTTAGAAATGTGAGATACCACATTCGGTGTCGCTTCAAAATCCGGACGAAAAATCCAGAAGCGTCAAAATCATTAGTCGTCAAAATCAGTAGACGTCAAAATCCGGAGGCGTTAAAATCCGCAAGATCCAGACGAAATATGAATGTTAATATTAAATGAATCGGCCTTGCGGGGCCGCGACGCAAGTCTTACACGCCAAAAAATTACAAGACATTTTTTTCGTAGAATAAAGAGCATATATACCCCCGAAAAATATTTTCCCGGATTCTACGAAAAATTATTGGCCGAATTGCTTTTTTATTTTCTGTATTGTTGTGTTGCTGGTTGAGAAGCGATAAATTAACTCGTTGTTGTGTTGCTTGAATCTAAACCAATTTTAAAAACGCTTCGTCTATGACTTAGATACGTTTATTACTCTCCCTTGCATTCGATCATTTTACTGATCATAATCATGGCTACAAGTAATAAATTATTAAGTATAGACCTAAGCATTGTTTTTTAAAAAATTAAACTAACTTACGATAATATCACAAAGATTAATAATTAAAAATATTTTATGAATCTCTTTCTTGGCCGTAGATTATATCTCGGTTCGGGATTGTGATTATTGTTTATGTTGTTGACACTTTCAGTGTCGTTTGCTGTCAAAACACCTGTTGCTATTGGGAGGGAGTATGAAGTTGGTTTGGGTGGGTTTATATGCGGAGGTTTTGCGTTGTTATTAATAATGTTGTAAAAAACAGGTGAAATATGTACGGCATCCGATTTAAAATTTACAGTTTCGTTTCCATGGAGAATAATTTGGTTCGCTTCATGTATTTTTAGGACGCCTTTTTTCCTAACTTTTTTCAAAATTTCCTTCCCATCAAAATCAAACTCGTGGTGGTCCGGTCCAGTGTCCCAAACATGTTTCACCAATGCAGTTTTCTTGGGATTTTTGGCCATGTTTTTTACGTCTGAGGTGTGTGTTTTAATCCTATCACACAAGCACCAAGTTGTTTCTCCAATATAGAATTTTCCACAAACCTTACACCTAACCCTGTAAACTACGAGCGATTGTTGGTCCGCCGTCAGCCTTTGTTTCATGTCCGTGAAAATTTCCCCTACCTTTGTGACAGGTTTCGGAGAAATTTTCAGGTGTGGAACTATTCGGTTGATAGATTTGGTCAACTTTTGTAGTCCTGCTACAAACGACATTCCAACAAATTGTTTCCGCTCGGGAAGGGTTGTTGAGTTTGCGTTGGGTACCATCTGGGCTACTTGATTTTCCGTTGGATCATTGTTAACGAAAAGTGTGGTCTCATCAGGTGATCTACTTGAGTTCACAATTGTTGTTTCGTCAATGAACGGGTAGCTTACCATATTTCCGGACTCATTTCGTTGCGAGGAACTATGGATTTTTGCGATCAAACCTTCAATTGTAGATTCTGGGAAATTGTTCTTCTTCAGCACCTTTTTAATCGTTTCCTTGTTCTCATTCTGAAAAGACTTGTGGCTGATGGTGAAGACTCGCTTGACAAAGGCTGTTGCGGTGTTTAGGATCATGTTCATTGGATGTTTAGAATGAAAATTCAATAACCTGTTCGATGCTATTGACTTGTGGAACCATTTTGTTTTAATTTTCCCCTCGCAGTTGTACACTGTTGTGTCCAAGAATTCGATTGAATTGTCACTGTCACTTTTTTGTACCTCCACCGTGAATTGTACTAATGGGTGAAAAGAGTTCAGTTTATCTTGAACAACTTGGATCATTTCCCTTTTCATGGATGTGAGATGGTCGTCAACATACGTGAACCAGAAGTCGTGCTGAAGGTTTAACTCTTCCAACGTTTTTTCCACAATGTGTTCCACTACCCTTTCCACGAGAATTGGAGCCAAAGACGAGCCCATGAACATACCCCGTTTTTGTCTATAGAATTTGTCATCATATACGAAATAGTTCGCTTCTGTGAGGCATATTTTGAGCATTCCCATGAAGTCTTCCTTCTCTATGCATGTGTGCGGTTCTACCAGGTGAAAATCTTTGTCAATCATTTCAAGTGCCAGTTCAACTGGAATGTTCCCAAAACAGTTGACAACATCAAAAGACACTAACACGTGACCTTCACTGATGTGCATTTTACGGGTCTTTTTGACGAATTCTTTAGAGTTCTTGATGTTGTATTTGCCTTTAAATGATTTCCTCAGGATTGTTGCGAGAAATCTGGCCATTTTGTATGCCGCTGAGTTGATGGTTGACACTATCAGTCTCAATGGATTGCCAGGCTTGTGGTACTTAATCTGTCCAAATATCCTCGGAGGAATTGTGTTCCAAGTTTTGATGCTCTTCTTTACCTTGTTGGATCAGTAAAATGATCGAATGCAAGGGAGAGTAATAAACGTATCTAAGTCATAGACGAAGCGTTTTTAAAATTGGTTTAGATTCAAGCAACACAACAACGAGTTAATTGCTTTTTTACTCATTAAAATCGGTTCAGCCGATCCGGGGATATGAATTTTTGAAATTTTGAACAAATTTTCCGTAGAACATTTTTAACTGGTCGATTTCTTCAACCTTTGTTTACACAACGCCTACACATAACAACAACAATATACAACTCATAAAGTACGAGAGTCTCCCTTAAGGTCTAATGACCCGAGTGTACATTTATTTTTTTATTTACACGTGATGTGTTTGAGAAACAGGTAGCACTACGAACGATGTCACTCTGTAAAAATTCATCACTGTCACACACTACTTCAATGCGCGCTTGAATTACCGAATGTCCATTGATTGAACCTCAGTTCATGCAAGCATCAAAACATGTGTACGACACCAATAATAGAACTGCCTAGCTATGGAATCGTGCGAGTACCAAAATTGATGCAGTTATATTAGCGATTTTATTTCAAAATTATTATATCCGCTGCTGCCAAAAAAATAAATGTTTGCTCCATGGAAACGCGTGATGTTTCCTTAATTTAACCATTTACCTTTCACCATGGATGAGAAGTTTTACAAATTAAAATCTCCCTGAAACATTTTTCTCGCAGGAAGTTCCTTTCATGAACACATTCCCACAACAAAGATGATTTTTTTTTTCATTCAACTATTTACCGGATGTACTGCAACGGTCTAGCAAAGGGTGCGGACATAAGTCTAATTTTGCTTCAACAACATAACTAAAAACAGAAATTTATAAAATTGATGTGTAACATAAAGTCCAATATCACAAAGTTTAATATGACCAAACTGAAACCTTCGGTACATACAAATACATATAAAATATCTTTGACGTCGGAACAGGCATTCACATAAATACCGTCATCGTACAGCAAAAACACCCATCCGCATTACATGAAATGGACCATTATAGTGTCGAGGAAATGCCTATGTATAATATAAACATAAACAGAAAATATTTGTGAGTGTGGGAATGAATACACATCTAGTCGCTTTACCACCCATTTATGTAACGCTTTTCATTTATATACGAAGTGACTGATCCGGTTCGGAACATGATTTTCCCTTCGCATTGCAAAATTTTATCGCGAGTAATACACATACACAGTAGTTGCTGTAACTTCGTCCATTTCCTAACCGACTCTTAGGCAGCCTTCAGGCTTTTCCTTTGCAAGTTTACGTTTTACATCAATGAAATGTTACATGAAGAGAAAAGTAGGCACCTTCTATATTTCTCTTTTCACTCATTCGCTTGCATTTTGTTCATGTAAAATTTGGTTGTTTTGTGGAAATAGTTAAAATGAAACGTTGCACAATCTTTTGATTCTCACTGTCCACGGCGTCCTCAGCGTTTTCAAGGTGGAAAAATTATAAAAAAATTTGAAAGGTAAAGGTGAAGTCCTGGGAACCTGGCGAGATTACTTCCAGGATCTGTTTGCCTCTATCAAATCGGTAGTAGAACTTGAGGGGGTAGAAGGAAGGGGTAGACGAAATTAGGACAGAATTTATTAAGAATAGTGGGCCAGGCGGGATTCAATGGCTGGAGCTTCGGTGTTATTGCTCCAAACTTTAAGAAGGGCAATCGCAAAGTTTGTAGCAAGTACAGAGGGATTTCGCTTTTGAGCGTGGTGGGAAAGGTCCATGCGTGTGTTCTAGTAGATTGGGTTGGGGTCATAGTGGGAGAGGTTCTGGAAGAGGGGGTGGTTTCAGGCCTCTGAGGGGGTGTCAGGATCAGATCTTTTGTCTCAGGCAAGCTATAGAAGAGCTCTTTGAGAGGAATATTGATCTATACTTGTGCTTCATCGACTTAGAAAAGGCATTTGATTGGGTACCGAGGCAAAAGCTGTTTGGGGTGCTTTGCGAATACGGCGTCAATGGGAGTTTCTTGGGCGCCATTAAAAGCATTTACTCAGGGAGCAAGGCTGCGGTAAGAATAGATGGTGAGATTAGTGAGTCCTTCGAGGTTAATGAGGGAGTTCGTCAGGGTTGTTGTCTCTCCCCTCTTCTGTTCATTATTTTTATGGACAAGATTATCAATCAGGCCAATTTGTAAGGGAATGTGGAAGTAGGTGAAGTAGTCATGAAAATCCTGGCCTATGCGGATGACTTAACTCTATTAGCAGATAATATCGGAGGAATATCGGCTGCCTGAATGTCGCATGTGAGGAGTACGGGATGAAAATAAGCGTCAGCAAAACGAAGGTTATGCATATCAGCAAATCCCGGAAAGGCGGGGTTTGCAGTTTAAATGGGGAGCAGTTGGAACACGTTTCGGAGTTTGAGTATTTAGCAGCCATTTTTTCGGAGGATGGCAAGTTAGTTAGGGAATTTGAGGAAAAGAGGAAAATGGGAAACGTGGTTGCCAGTCAGCTGAGGGCGCATGTGTTGAACAAGGGAGAATTAAGTAGTGGCACAAAGTTAGCTATTCACAATTCACAGGTCAATCTTCAGGCCAACGAGTTTTTATATGGGAGTGAAAGTTGGATGGACTGCGGATACATTGTGCATGACCTGGAGGTTTCTGATATGAGGGTTCTTAGGAGCATAGCAATGGTTAATAGAAGGGAGCAGTGGGATAATCATATCAGAAATGACGACATCAGGGAAAATTTAGGGGTTACGTCAGTGGAAGAGGCAGCAAGGGTTAGTCGTCTGCGGTGGTAAGGGCACGTTCAGAGGATGGGTAATAGCAGGCTACCAAAGAGGATTTTGAATGCACAGGTCCCTGGTGTACGCCCCGGTGGTAGGCCAAGGAGAAGGTTCATAGACTCAATTAAAATTAAAAAGATTTAGGAGTTAGGTTGCCTTCACTGGGCGAACAAACCATCTCCTTGGCAGACACAGGATAGGGGGATATGGAGAAGGGTGGTCCATGATCACTGGGAGTAAAGACCTCACGCCGAAAGGTATAAATGGTCTATAAAGTTTGATGATGATGATGATGATGGTCTTATACGTTTACTACAAACAGTTTTATCGTAACATGGGGCAGATCGAGGCGGGAGTGAGGAGGATGCACTTAATTCGTCTAGAGATGACGAAATAGCGATAAAATGACCTTTTGTCCGGCCCCTTTATTTTTTTTTAAACGGCTGCACCGATCACCCTGAAAGATACATACATCCTGAGCACTGGAATCAATGGAATGGACGAAATTATTTATTTATTTCTTAGCCAATGGTAAAATAAAAACTGACTGGCTGTCGACATGATAAAAAAAAGTAATGAAAGAAACAAAACCGGAAGTGATTAGGGGTCGTACACATATTATGTAATATTTTTTTCTCGATTTTTTGACTCCCCCACCCTCCCCCATGTCACGTTGCATCACATTTGACTTACAACCCTCTAAAATATGACGTCACATTTTGGACTCCCCCCCCCCCTACCTTGAAATATACAGGAAGCTTGAGCTTGAGTAATCATAAGCTTGTGCAACTTTTTAATTTCTCTTTTATCGCTTTTTTCACGTATTCGCTTGTATTTTTCTCAAGTAAAACCAGTTTTTCGGTTTAAAGAGTTAAAACGAAGCGTTGCACAATCTTATGATTCTCTTCCTGTATGTCCAGAAGCCTTTCGGCGAGGGTCATTTTAGTAATTTTGGGTTTCTTGTAAATAACTCGATCAAAATAACTCAGTAATTTAATAGAACGGGAATCCTTGCAACCAGAATCGATTGAAGTGGTTTCCTATGGGTCCGCGAAGTTTATGTTTTGAATGTCCAATAAAAATTTTACCTTTTTATTGGAACATACGTCACGTCACGTTTCATGCAGACACCCCCCTCCCCCCGTCCGACTCCGTCACGTTTTCAGTGAACCACCCCCCCCCCCCAATTCGTACTGACTGATCTGCCCTTCATGAACCCATGTTGTTGAACTGTTATGATTTTCTCAAATTTTTTGGTGAGAACTGCGCATACCAAAGACTCAAATAGTTTCCCAAATGTCCCAAGAATAAAATTTAGAGAAAACGTGTTCCAGGGTGACCACTTCTAGAATCGGGCGGGATGACACATATCTGTAGAACTATGTAAGTTAAAAAGTTGCTTCCAAAGGCAAAGTTACAGAGAGTAAAATTTTAGAGGACACTCTTTCCAGGGTTTTAAAGAAAAATTGCCCAATTTTGGAATGTGACCATTCCTAGAATTGGCCGGCATGACAGATATCTACAAAATTAGGGCAGTTTGAAGTTTGCTTCTTAAGGCAAAGTTGGTGATAATTAAATTTTAGAGAAAATAGTTTCAGAGTTTTTTGAAGAAACTACGTTCGTCCTCTTTTTGATATGGTGCACGGGAGAACATTTAGGCCATCAAAATCAATGGTCTCAGACGTACCTCGGTAGGGCCTTTGATATTACCTTGGGTAATTTCTATGGATCTTTCAAATTCTTATAGTTATAAAAGAGCACAAAACACTGGATTGTTTGCTCATTTCTATATTCAGATACTTTTTATTCTTTTTGCTACATCTATTCTGATACGTACGAGTCTTTGGTTACGTTTAATTATTGCGATAATTAACATAACGGTTTCAGCTGGTAGTTTACACTGTTTTCATACGTCGATCTGTAGCTACGTGTACTGATTCTATCTCTTCGCTTAGACCACCAGCTGAATTTTGAACCGGAGGAGACTTAACAGAGTCCAAAGGCTGGCAAACATAAGAGTCGCAAGCGCATACCGAACGATATCCCTAGAAGCGGTATGTTTCATAGCCGAGACGATGCTCATGCATAACACTGACGGAAGACAATGAATGTCATAAAAGAGACATAAAAGAGAAGGGAGGGTCAAACTACCAAAACAGTTAGGACGCAATTAAGAGCCGAATCACTGAGACAGTGGCAGCGAGAGTGGGACTCCTCGGACAAGGGAAGGTGGACCTATAGACTTATATCAAACACAACGACATGGGTACAGAGGAAACATGAAGACACAGTTTCTGTCGGGCCACGGATGCTTCAGGAAGAACCTGCACAGGTTGGGATTCACAGAATCAACTTTCTGCACGACATGCGAGAGGGAGGAAGAGACTGCGGAGCACGTGTTATTTGTCTGTCCTCACTTCGAACAAGAGCGAGGTGAGCTCCCAGTCAATCAAATTTTTCCTCTTGCGTTCCTATTGATTTCCTTTCTTTCTATCTCTTTCCCTCTTTTGTATGTTTGACCTTTAAAAAAGTAACAAAACTTTTCCAAATTTTTCCAGAAGAATTTGGTTAACTGGGGCTGATGACGGTGAGAAGTTCAGAAGTAAATGCTGAAAACATAATATCGGAGATGTGCGGCGAGGAGGAGGTGTGGAAAGTAGCGGATAATGTAGTTGCAAAAATAATGGGGAAGCTGCAAAGTGCATGGAGAGACGGTCAAAGATGACTGCCAGTTGATCTGAAAGATTAGTAGTAGTTGGTAGGTCATTGAAGAATGGAATCCAACACTAGCTTGGTCCAGGAGGACCGGGTGTCTATGAAGATTTCCTCACCCTTATAAAAAAGACTCCCAGCTGTTTAAAATTTATGTTGAAGCTCACTGTACTTTAAATGAACTTTCATTTCTTTTTTAAATGCATTTTGTTGTTCTAAACATGCTAACTCTGACGTTTCGATCAGCTATCAAGCGTCTTCTGAAAGTTCTCAATTAAAAACACGCCGAAAGTGTCGACTAGTGTTGAAAGTAATACCGACGAAATGAAACGTAAAGGAACGAGATTTGGAATTTTTTTTGCCTATAACATTTTATGAAACTCTTATACGCAAATGTCTGCACATTTCGTTAGTCGCACACCAGAATACTTGATGCCTTCAAAGCTTGTAAAAGTTTAAAATGAAAGGACAATGTACATACACTACAGCTCCACTTAGTCATCGTATACACACAAAGCAATTTAAATTATATTTACAAATAAATAACCAACCGCCGCAGCCCGCATCCATCCATTAATGCGTACCATTTTAATTATAAGCAATTCTAAAGACAAAAACATAAAAAATCTCATCTCATAATATCTTGAATCTGTGCAATTATTTTTTTTTGTAATTTCGCCCTCAGAGAAGCGCACCTATTGTGTGTGTGTGGAATCGCTTAAAACAATTTTAATAAATTAACGTCAAGAACCCTTTTTATTACGATTCTAATTATCATTTTACATCCTTTATCAAGTGTTTTGATTTAAATGGTGTCGCACGATGTTTACCTTTGCCAAGGTGTTTTTGATGTTATCTCCACGGAGCGGAGCAACCCTTGCACGTGTTATGTGACGATACACAATGTTTCTATGTTATATTGTGTCAGTGAACAACGTTTAAAAAATATAAATTAACCACCCCACTGCATATTGTCTCTTTGAGAGATGCAATAGCTACGCGTTTCTAAAGATTGTTCTTTTTCTATATTTATGACTTGAAAGAGTGAGCTTTTAATTCTGAAAAATGGGGAGGTATAACATTTTTAGTCATTCAACAATAATCGCCGAGGTTTTGTTGAAATAAAAGACCACTTCGCTTGGCTTTGAGTTTGTGTAGATGAGTATCTCTTAAATTCAACTCTTACTATCATTGTAATTTAAATTACAACTTTTTTCTGTATTTATTTAACATTCACAATATTCCATATTGCGTTTGATGTTAAAAACTATTTAGTTTTTATTTGAAACCAGTGTTGACCGTGAAAACTTTATTTAACATTATTTGAACCATAAAACGATTAATTTTTGATACTAGTTACGTATGATGTTAGTTTAACGCACCAGATGTGAGATTGCCGATATGAGCCGAAGGCGAGTTCGGCAAAACATCGTGTGCGTTAAACTACCAGCGTACGTAGCGTGTATCAAAGTTTTTTGCAATTCACCGACAACAATGAGATTTTCTTTTAACATAAAAATTCAATTCAAGTAGTGCGTAAAAAAACCTTCATCGCACTAGTGCGTAAAAAAACCGTCATCGCACTAGTAGCAGTGCGTAAAAAAAACCTTTCTGCAACCGGGGAATGAAATACGACACATTTCGATGTCGATTACTAGATAGAAAGTTTCAAAATTTCAAAACAAGTTAGGAAATGAAATTTTTCATTATTTATTTAGCGTATGGTTCATTTCAATAGTTCTTATATGACATACCATTCTTATGTTAATTCATGTTCAATCACTTTTACACAGTTCGTTCTTATTTCCATGCAGTTTGCCAGGAGGATGGCCTGGCCAACTGATTCGGCAAACGACGTTTGATGGCATTTTTCGTCCAGTGCAGACTTCGTGAAGACCCATTGTAAATTCATACTGGGCTGCCATTTGATTCACATTCCTTGTTTACCAATCACATTCGTTGATTGTAGGCTCAATCTTGTGTCGATTAGTTGTGGCAGGTTCCATTGCTGGAGAGGTCGAAAATCGTACACCGATGCGTATTGTATTTGACTGATTCACGCTGACATGATGACACAATGTGTATTCTCCTCTCCATATGTGAGTGACGTCACATATTCGTGTATCTTGATTTTTCGTTTCGGGCATCGAATACCGAAACTACCCAATTTATGAAGCTTTGCTGAACTTAGGGACGTTGTACAGTCTTTAATTTCTCAGGGAAAAATTCTCCGTTCCGGGGCTTGAACCCATGTCTTCTAGGTGGCAGTCCAGCGCGTTCACCACTGGACCACCCGTCCCGTTTAAATTTGTATGAGTTATTTCCACACTAATTTGCTCATTTCAGTTAGGAAATGAAATTCGTATGAATTATTTCCACACTCATTTAGAATTTATTCGAAAGCAATGCAAAAGCAATCCCCGGTTTTGCAGAAACCACTGTGTGCAACACGTATTGGAATGTTATTTTTCAGCACACGTCCTAAATGGGAAATATAGGACTAATGCTAAAAAAATCAACATTCCAATACTAGTTGCACAATGTACTGTCATCGCTTACTTACTTACTTTACCGGCACTACAACCCATTAAGGGTCTTGGCCTTCTCCAACATGCTTCTCCAACCGGGCCTATCTGCAGCTAACGTCTCCCAGCTGGTTACTCCCACAGTTCTTAAGTTGGCAAAAGCAGCGTCGCTCCACCTGGACCTGGGGCGCCCTGCACTCCTTTTGCCTTCAGGTTTGGACTTCAGAATTTTTTTTGGAATACGATGTTCATTCATTCGTTGTACGTGACCGAGCCAACGTAGTCTATTTATTTTTGTTGTTCTGACTATGTCGGGCTCTCCAAAAAGCTCTATGAGCTCGTGATTATATCGTCTGCGCCATCGGTTCAGTTTTCGGTCAAATACTGGTCGAAATATTGTACGCAGTACCTTTCGCTCGAACGTATGCAGAGATTGTTCATTTTTCTGTGTCAAGCACCACGACTCCGAACCGTACGTAACTACCGGTCTGATCACAATTTTATAAGTGCGCATTTTGAATTACGGCTTACTGACTTGGACTTTAGAATTTTCAGCAGGCTGTAATAACTCCGGTTGCCCAAAGTTACTCGCCTTTTTATTTCGTCCGCAATGTCGTTGTTT
>CM055403.1:20491741-20514190 GCA_029228625.1 Pseudolycoriella hygida | reverse complement strand
ACGACTACAACTAACAGATCCCGGCCAACACCCCCAGCTCAAAATATAAATTTAAGAGATTCCGATCTCTCTTTGGAATCACGTGTAGTATCTTTGGAAGCGCTTGTTACTCGCCTGACTTCGGAAAATATTGATTTACGGCAAGCTGTAACTGATCTTCGAACTGAGTTGACGCAGTACAAAGAACGTATCGAACAAGTGCAGACTCCTGTTGCTGCAGTTGAACATAACATTTCTTTAGAACAACAAAGTCTGAATAACAACATCGTGATTCGGGGCGTTGATGTTACGGAAAACTCAACAGCAGCAGACTTGCATGCAGTATTTGAAGGCGTCAGAAGCTATCTCAACATTTCTGAAATAGAAGAAATTGTTCCCGTCAGTGTATCGCTTCTACCTTCGAATTCAACCAGAACCAGCAGCACACCCAGACCAATTCAAGTTCAATTTCAATCAGTTACTGCAAAAAAGAATTTCCTCCAAATCAGACGAACCAAGAAAGATATTTTACAATCTGATATTGGACTTAACAGCACGTCGCGTCGACCTATATTAATTTCGGAGCAACTTACGCGAACAAACCAGGAATTATTATACCAGGCGCGTTCTCTACGTATGCTAAACAACTTCAAGTTTGTCTGGTCTTCCAACGGACAGATCTTAGCAAGGCAAAAAGAAAACACGAAAGTTATCCGAATTATTGATACCGAACACGTCAACCGATTAAGAGAAGTTTTCAATTTAGAGCCTCTACCACAACATGGACGACTTCACACCAGAACCGTTGTCTAATTTGGTTTCGATTTCGCACAAGTTCGACGGTTCCATTATAAGACCTGATGCAGATGATCTTAATTATATGCATTGGAATATTAATCATCTCACGAACAAACTTCATCTGGTCGAGCAGTATGCTGCAGCCTTTCCAGGAACTCTTCATGTGATCGCTATTTCTGAAACTTGGCTGACCAATTCCACCTCATCGACATACAATCTTAAAGACTACCACGTAACGCACAGCGTGAGGGAAGATCGTAAAGGTGGAGGCATTTCCATATTTGTTCATGATAGCATCTGTGGTACTACTCCCAAGGTATTGGTTGATGTGGTTACACCTGATCTCAACCAGTTTCTGATACTGGAAATCCCATCAAAGAACGCAATCGTTGCGGTTCCATACCGAAGACCAGATAACCAAGATGCTGAGCGACGAATAGACACATTTCTTGGTGAATTTGAACAATTTTGCTTAGCACGCAGCAACTGTATGATTTTGGGCGACTTCAATATGAACCAGTTTGACTCTGGCTACCGAAATAGAATAGGTGACCTTAATGAATCCAATGGTTTCGTTTTGCTAAACGAAATTTCACAGAGAGGCATAACGAGGCCACGTTCGGGAACTATTTTGGATCTATGTGCTACAAATATGCTTCGCCTGAAGCATAAATTATCAATCGTGCATAATCAATCTTCAGACCACAGCATTCTGTTCGTGTCAACCAACAAAAGAATGGAACGCCCGGAAGTACTGCGAACAAAAACTAAACTAAACATTGATGAAGCTGCTGCAATGGTTGATAATTTGTGTAATGAAAGGACCATCACTTGTGGCAATGAGTTAAATCTTGCTCTACAGAACATCGTTCACGACTGCACATCAACTGTCTCAGTTAAATCCGATCATCGTATAACAAAGACACACGTAAATCGTAAGCTCATCCTTGCTATCAGGAACAGAGATCGTTTAGCTGCGTTGAATAATCTCCTGCCAGCGAACGATGTCATAGCAAATCATTACAAAGAAGCTAAACAATTCGTACGTAAGCTAAATGAACGACTTAAAGGATTATTTGAAACGAAACGAATTGAAGCTGCAGCAGGAGATGCGAGGAAAACATGGAGTCTTTATAAAGAGATTATTTTTAATCAATTCAAATGTAAAAATGATTCAACGATCACGATCAATTCTGTGCCAATAACGGATGATGTAGCGTCCTGCAACACTGTTAATGATCATTTTTGCACAGCTGGAGAAAAACTCGCAACTTCCATTATCTCCGTACATGGATACAGTGTTCAAGATATTGATAGCTTGTACCCCGAGCATGCTAATAACGAATGGTCATTTCAACATGTCAGCCATGAACAAGTTGCTAGTGCAATCAACGCTCTTCCCAACAAGAAATCTACTAGCTTTGATAAGGTGCCAATTCAGTTGCTTAAGTCTTCACTTGTAGCTATTGCATTAACGATCGCAACCTGCTTCAACACAATGGTTGACTCATCAGTATTTCCATGCGAGCTACTGAAGGGTAGACTGAAACTGATACACAAATCAGGCAGCTGTGACATTGACAATTTTCGTGGACTAACGCTGCTGCCATCACTGTCCAGAGTGTTTGAAGAGCTGTTGCTTCAGCAGCTCTATTCGTATCTCAAAAGCCTTAATCTGTTTATTGGAAATCAATTTGGTTTTCTTCCAAACTCCAGCTGTATGAGTGCTGCACTCCAACTGATTGATTTCATCAAATCAAATTGCAAACGGAAACTAGTTGCTGCTCTCTTCATAGACCTGAAAAAGGCTTTTGACACCGTTGATACTAATCGTTTAGCTCGTAAATTAAAGCGACTAGGGCTGTCATTGAAAGCTGTCAAACTGATGCTGGATTATCTACAAAACAGAAAAACTGCCACAGCAATTGGTAGCGGAACTAGTGAGTTTAGGAATGTGAATATCGGTGTAGCTCAAGGCTCAAAGCTCGGTCCTCTTCAATTCATAATTTATCTAAATGATGTTCTTAAATTGGACTTCATTGGCCAGTTGGTATTGTATGCAGATGATGCTGCATTGCTTTATGCTGTAGACACATCTGAACAACTTCAACATGCGATGCAACATGACATGGACCTTTTACACGATTGGCTCTGCAAAAATGTACTTTCCCTCAACGCTGTAAAAACATGCTACATGGCCTTTGGACGTGCTAAGTCGATCGCTGATTTTGACATATTCATAGACATCTATAAACCGAGTCAGCAAATACAAGTATCTGGGACTAATTATTGACGAAGACCTCTGCTTCAACCTTCACGTGGATCATGTCAAAAAACAAATTACTCCATTTATCTCGTTGATGTGGCGCAAAAGTAAATACATCCCTGTTGGAAGGAGGAAACAGTTGTACTTTGCGTATGTCCAGAGCCACTTGTTGTATATGCTGCCTATTTATGGTGAATGTGCAGCGTATAAGTTGAATGAATTGCAAACACTTCAAAACCGTTGCATCAAGGCTCTTTATCGACTAGACCGGTACACACCAACGACATACCTGTATAGCTCTGTGATGTTACCATTGACTGAATTAGTTAAGGCTGAAAGGATGATTTGTTTGTTCAAACTTATTAATGGCCTGACTAAAAATAATTTCAATTTTCACACGAATGGCGATGTGCACGGACGTTCGATGAGAAGGAATTCAAGAATTCATAACTTCAACATGCATTCTTTGATTTCAACTTCTTCCAACTCATCAAATGCTGCATTAAGAACTGCGATCGACGAGTATAACGAGCTTGAAAGGGAAACACGTCATGCAACCTCGCTGCGATCTTTCAAGGTTAAAGTTAAACTGAAAATGATGTGTGGGAGTGTGAAGTTTTCGCCTCTTTCGCCGTATTTTTTTATAAATTGATTTAAGCTCTGTACTGTGATATTTTCTTTTGAATTTCTATAATTTTAGTATGAATCTGCTATCTTGACTTTTAAAATGTATTTTATTTATTTATTTATATGTTTATTGTGACCTAATCATTTTCCAAATTATTTATTTTGATTTAATGTGAACTAATTCTAGACAAATATTTAACGATAAGCTTAACGATACTGCGGACCAAACTGCTCTATGTGTAACACCAAGTGATTTGACACCAAATTGTTTTAATCTTTATTTCTGACTAAAATTTATACAAACTTACCTTATTTTATTATATTAATTATTAACTGTACATTGTGTTCCACACAGAAATTTATTGGAATGATAATAAATGGAAAATATTTAAAAAAAAAAAAAAAAAGATTTGCGTCTCACCTCCTCTGTAAGAGTTTTTTTTGGCGTTCCTTTGAATACGGTCCACGTATACATCCGCCGGCGGAACTTTTTTGCTCACGCCTGCTCTCAATTTAGTAAAAAGTTGACCGGCTGTAACCAGAGCCTAAAGTAAGCAATTTCCACTGGGGAGCACTTTCACAGAAAGGGCGTAATTTTCGAGACCAAAAGGCGTAAATTTATGAAAACACGAGACTCTTTCTTCACTTCATACTCTTGTTTCGCTTCTTTTAATAAAACCGCATTCATTATACAAGTCCAAATTAGCAGGGCGGAGTCGCCTCTTCTTCTTTGTATAAAATGTAGCAACAGCTGGCCGTGAGTCAATTTCCCAAAATGTTTCATTACAGAAAAAATCGAGCGAAATTTCGCGGTGAATATTTAAAAATTACCACACTCGCCATATGTCGGAATATACTAAATACATAATACTCATGGAACATGTGTATGAATATGTGATTTTGAAGTTAAGCCAGTGTGGAGAAGTAAAAAAGCGCGACCGTAGTTATTTCCCGGTGTTCGATTTTTCGGTCCAAAAACTTTCCGGTATCGTAGATACTACACTATTTCACCACCCGGCAGAAGATGCTGTTCCGATACAATTAATTAATTAATTAAGTTAATTTTTAAACTAAATCATCGGTGATTCGTTGTTGTCACAGTGGAATCACCGATGATTCACAGTGGAATCATTGATGATTCACAGTGGAATCATTGATGATTCACAGTGGAATCATTGATGATTCACAGTGGACTCACTGATGATTCACAGTGGAATCACCGATGCTTCACAGTGGAATCACCGATGCTTCACAGTGGAATCACTGATGCTTCACAGTGAAATCACCGATGCTTCACAGTGGAATCATCGATGATTCACCGTGGAATGACCGATGATTCATAGCGGAATCATCAATGATTCAAAGTGGAATCATCGACGATTCACAGTGGAATCATCAATGATTCACAGTGGAATCATCGACAATTCACAGTGGAATCATCGATGATTCACCATAGAATAACCCATGACTCACAGGGTAAACACCAATGATTCACAGAGGAATCACCGATGATTCACAGATTAATCACCGATGATTCACCAGATAATCATCGATGATTCATCGATCACTCATCAACGAATCACCGTGCATTCACCAGCGAATCATCGGCGATTCCTCTGTGAATCATAGGTAATGGTGATCACACGGTCAATTATCGGAGATTTCCCTGTGAATCAACGGTGATTGCCCGGTGAAGGGCAGAGATGGACGGACAGGAATGGGGAAAGCATAAAGTAGCTATCGCTACTTAATAATCGTGACGGTACAATTTTCAGGTTACTTGTTCTGCGATGTCGTGAGCCCACCCTATCTGTGACGATCATTCTCCACATTCATAGGTTTTTTCAATATATGTTATTTTAGGCTCTGGAGGTAATCGCTATCGATGAATTTTCACGGCGTTCACAAGTAGCGGTATATACCTATTTATTTTTCCTTGAACTGAAGGCGGGCGGTAAGAAAAATATCACTCCAGTGCCGCATTCAAAAGGTGACCATGGTATCATGATGCACCATAGAAGTGAGGTTTAATTGAATTTCCAAACAATATCACTACATGTGAAGTGAATGTATTCAGAGTATGTATCACTACGCTATACTACTACTATACAGTTAGTATCACTGAAAATACGGAGGATACAAAATTTGGGCACTACACAATCCGGAAGCTCCAAAATCCGGATGCTCCTCTGGGTTTGGATGCCTCTGGATTTTGACGCCTCCTGATTTTGACGCTTCCTGATTTTTCGTCCGGAATTTGTCGCCCTTGAATTTCGTGCCTCCGGATTTTGAAGGCGAGCCATCACATTCCTACCTTGTTTTAAGTAGCGATAGCTTATATCCATCCGTCTGTCTGTCAGTCAATCTGTACATCCGTCTGTGCACCAGAGCCTATTTTCGGAAATTTAAATTCAGAAAATTTCTCGAAAATTTCCAAAAATAATTTTCCATGCTGTGCGTGTGCACTTATTGGTCAACGCTCATACGCATCAATTCAATTACATCTATTCTATGAATTCGTTTAAATCATAGGAGGAGTTACTGTGTTAAATTTAGAAAAAGCAAAACTCATTATTTCTATCAAAATTTGCAGACTCGCCGACCGTATGAAGCCCGTAATAATTAAAGTGCACTTTCATTCAAAAATTAAAACAATTCGATTTTAAATATTAAAAGCCACTTTCGGTCAACAGAAGCAATTTCGATTAAATTTCATTTCATTTTATTGTTTACAACTGGAAACTTTATTGTGATAAAAAGCGGATGTAATGCAGTAGAGTTTTGTATTTTGTCCTCCACCTTTCTTTATTGCACGGGCTAATTCATACGGAAAAACGTTTCATCTGAAATAGCAACTGGGGGCATACATTAGTAGCATGTATCCGTGTCGCAAACCTACTAACGATTAAAAATATAAAGAAAATCGTAGAGTGAGTGAATTATCGTTCCACATACACTACACCCCTTTGAGACGATATGTTCTCGGACACCAGACCTTGGATTTTAGTTATGGAGCGCGAGGACCTTTTATTTGGTATTCTGTTACGTGTGACCTCAAAAATAGTACACTCACCAAACTCTTTTCGAAGGTAGAAAGAAATTTTGTCGTATCAGAGATTTGAACGGCAGTTGCTTTGGACTTGCGTCACGTTTCGCTCTTTAAGACGTTTTTGATTAATTTATAATGTGAGCTCCAATTGGAGTTGATTGAAGTAGAGATAACGATATGAAAGTGCATTAATTCAGAAAAACACAAAAATTACGAGGAATTTTAGTGGTTTCTCGACGAAAGCTAAGTCACTGATGAAATAACTAGCAACAAATTTCACCCTTAAAGTTGTCAGTGTCAGAGGCGTCGACTTGTCAATGGAAGTAACGGTAAGTTTTGATGACATTTTTACAAACTTTCTATGTGGGAAAAGTTTGCTCAAAAGTTGAGAGGTTTGTTGTGGCGCTTATGCGATAAATTCACGCGTCTCGTAAGACGTCGGCTTATGTCAAAGTATAAATACAAAGCGCATGAGCTGAGAAGTACTTAGATCTTCGTTGCCTGACAGATTGTCAATTCGTTAATAAATAAATTCTGTATGCATAAGACGACGCCGTGCTAAAAGCGTAGATATGTGATATCCTCCAAAAAAAATTAAAATTTTTTGGACTTAAGAAAATATCTGGATTCATTGACCGAGTGAAGCGCGACTTCTCAAATCAAATACAAATTAATTACACGTACTTTTTTTCAGCATAGCTACGTAACCGTTGGCATCCTAAACATTTTTCCTTGGCATAGCGATCCACAAATGTTGTTTTTTTAGGGAACTTTACGTATTGGAAGACTATTTGCATAACAATTTGTAATACTTTTGAAATGGAATTAAGTTGGCAGAAAACGGAAAACGATTTGTACAATAAATTTTTAAATTTTCAAGGAAATATTTAAGTTTTGCTGTTCTTTGCTTTGCATTTTATCTGTTCACTGTAAAAATTTTAACAGAAAAGCAGATAGTTTATTGTATACTGTAAACTATTTCTTATACAAAGATTATCGTGGTTTATTCGAATGAATTGCATATCGGAAATGCAATTTCAAAAATATTTATCGTTTGAATTCAGTGAAGAATAAATTGAAGAAATATAATTCCGGAGTTGACGTGGTGGTAATTGGATAGCACAAGTCAAGATTAATTTTTCTTCATTCTGTCGGTAAGTTTGAATTCTTCCGGAAATTCAGATCTTCTGTGAAAACGAGTCCAAAATTTGTAAACTCATCTATTCCCTGTACCTTGCGGTGGCGATGGCGCATGTCATAAATTTAATAGGAAAACATATGCAAGGGACCCGTACGCATCAGAATAGATATGGCAAACACAATATAATGTAGCAAAAAGACTGGAACTTATCTAAGTAAATGTTGCCTTAATTCTTACGTTTGCAATTACGTCCACATCATGCCCGCAGCGGTAGCGGAGGGCGTGACGCAGTCCCCACACCCCAAAAAAGAAGTTCACAAACTCAAAAAACGCCATACAAAAACCTTTGGGACAAGTCACGATGTATAGGGGAACTTTTGAAATTTCCCCCCTGCCACCCCTC
This sequence comes from Pseudolycoriella hygida, assembly GCA_029228625.1. NCBI lineage: Eukaryota > Metazoa > Arthropoda > Insecta > Diptera > Sciaridae > Pseudolycoriella > Pseudolycoriella hygida. Next base: position 20,505,927 of record CM055403.1, on the reverse strand, counting down.
CCCCTCCAAATTATTTTTAAAAAAACTACGTCGCAGAGGTTTGAAAATTACATTTTTCTATGGCCGTCGATGTTTCTATTGTTCTCATCATAATGAAATTTTTTTTTCTGATCTGTCGGTTTCTATCTATCTATGTTCTATCTATTAATAATTTTCGATCTCGAAAACTAGACAGCCGATCTTCCTGAAATTTTCAGGGAACGTCAGTCTCGGCCTCAAATGAAAAATTTCATGCGCCGCTTTTCCGGGAAAATTCTGGAAAAGCCTTGGCATGTGGAAAAGTGGTCAATTTTGAGGGTTTTTTAGGTAATGCTCGGAGTTTTCGAATTTAAGCTCCGGAGTGACAATAGCTAGAGAGTTGTTTTGTTCGGGAAAGGTATAGAGTTTGGTCAGGAGAATTTTTTGGAGTCTTAAGAAAATGGCTACCAGCTGTCAAAGTGACACCATCTTGGATTTTTTCCTATCTTCCGAATTAGAATAGTTACACGGTTGGTTTCTTCGGGGAATTTATAGAGATTGGTGGAAGGAATTTTTAGCCTGAAGCCCGAAAACTTTTTTCGCCTGAATTTTTTTTTCACCGGAAATATTTTTTCACCAGAAATTTTTTTCGTCGAAACTTTTTTTCGACGTAAATTTTTTTCGACCCAATTCTTTTTGCCGGAAAATTTTTTTGTTGGAAATTTTTTTTCGCCTCCAAAATTGCTTTCCTTTTTCTTCCAAAATGGATTGACACTAAATGATTTTATGTTATCACGAATGTTGGGGTCGTCACCGTTAGCTATGGTAGCTGTGTGAAGTGCCGTAACGCCAATTTTCGTCCCTACTTCAAAAACTACTAATATCACAACAAAAACCTCTTTAAGGGTAAAGTGTGACGCAGTCCGTGACGCAGTGTCCAAAATTAATGATATCGTTTGAGGTGACGCTATCGCTGATAATACGCAAAAATTTGTTTGAATGGAATTTTGTTTTCAAAGTTTTCATTTCTGAAAAAATTACTGCGCTTTTTTAAAACAAAATTACGTTGTGTTAAAAAAATTGCGTCACAAATGCCAGACCCACCAGCGAAATAATTTTTCAACACTATCATTCATTTAGGAAGCGGACTTACGGACTGCGTAATTAACTGTGACTGCGATTAAATTGGACAGGAAATTGCCGAAAGGGCAATATGGAGAAACCCGTCCGAAGCAACTGCAAAAAGCCTCTCCATATCCATAAAAAACCCAAAATTGGAAAAAAAAATAACAAAAAAAATTTTCACACAAAAAAATTTTTTTTGTACTAAGGACAATCTCCGAGAGGCCTCTAAAACCTCTAAAAACCTCCAAAACCACCTCTAAAAACCACCAAATATCGTTTAGGGTCGCGTAGGGTGATTTGGGCCCACAAGCCAAGTAAGTTCTTAACCGATTTTGCCAAGTGATCAAACAACAGATTTTAGGTGTTTGGTAGCCAATAAATATTTGTTTTTGTTTCTCGGGTTAATGCGCAAATAAAAGTCAAGAAATTGGTTTATTGGTATTCATTCAGCTATATTTCGAGCCTCGGGTTGGCTCATCATCAGGCTAAGAAAAATACAAAAATTTTACAATAATTCATTCACTTTGTTTACATTGTTTGTTTACCTATCACATTTAACACCTTTATCAATAAAAAATAGGAGGTGAGCTAAGCTCTTAGGAACTCTTAGGGAAATTACATTTTCTAAACTATTTTCCTATATAAAAAAATCAAAAATAGTTACTAAATTGCAAATAAATTATGACGATCACAAAATTGCACTTGTTGAACATAACACTTTGATAAGCTATCACTTTGGCATTTCTCATTCATGTCGCTGGAACAGTGTTGCTAGGCTGCCTAGTGTTGTCAGATTTTTTCTTTGTACGATGTCGTTCTTGTTGTTTGTTCATAGTCTGCATTAAGTTGATGTCAATCTGCGTGTTGACCGTGTTCGGAGTCTTGTGTATGTACATCTTCTCCGCTATCACCCGTTGCCAATAGCTCGGTATGTGTTCCAAAATGGTTACGTTCTCAAAATCAAAAGTATGGGATTCTTTCACTGCGTGGATGGTCAGCCCAGTGGTTTCTTTTATCTTTTTTAGGTGAACGTCACTCCTATGCTTCGCCATTCTATCTTTCAATTTTTGTTTTGTGATTCCCACGTAGGTGGCGTTGCAGTCTGAGCATTTCACTTTGTAAACAACTTTAGATTTTAAGTTCTTGGGGATAGTGTATTTCATTGTCGAGTAAATATTTCCGATTTTGTTTGTTGTTTTACAACTCAAGTTCAAATCGTACTTGTGCAGCAACTTTTTAAGTCTTTCAGACAAACCCGGGATGTAAGGCGTAGGTATGTACCTTTTGGTGTTGTTCTGCTCAGTTTTTTTAACCACACCATTATGATGTCTGAGAATTTTTTTGTTTCGAACAATCAAATTCTTAGAAATATGACCTGGGAACGTATACGCAGAATGAGCCACATGTGAAATACGTGGGAGTGACGCTTTACAGTAAGCTCAACTGGAATGCTCACGTCAAAGAAGACTCTAACGGCTTTTTGGTTATCCAAAAACTTTTTTGAGAGGAACTGGGATCTAAGGTCCAAGGGAATTCTGTTGCTGTATGAGGCTGTCTGTGCTCAGCTACGGTCGTGCGCTTTGGTGGCCTAAGCTCGAAGTTGAGTGTGCGTATAAGGTGCTGAGTGAGATTCAGAGGGTAGTTTGCGCTTGCATTACTCGTGCTATAAATACCATGGCTACAGAAACACATGAAAGATCATGGTACCAATAACGCATCAGCTAATCTAATTTTTTCGGTAGCTGGCAATACATATTTTGTGTAAGGCTTTGAATCTTGAGAATCTTCATCCATCATAAAACTTTCTGAAAAACATACACAAACAAAGTTTCACTCAGTGAACGATTAACTTTACACTTACGTATCTGAACGGCCAGCGTCAGATAGCTGTCATTGTATCACAAAACGAATCGTCAAATGTTCACTGAGTGAAGAATTTTTCGTTTCTGAACGCCGCGTCCTAGTTATCCGCTCATAATGACATACATTAAGCCTCGTTATTCGGCACACAAAATAACATTTTACCGTCGTACTAACACATGTAAATGTATATTATTTACTTACTGACCGATAAAATATTTACTTTGTACGAAGTAAATACTTTATCGGTCAGGACAGTAAAGTATGTACTTTACTTATGTAAAAGCGGTAGTGAAGCTAACACATTGATTTATTTTGATTTTTTTTCTACTGAAAGTTTTACTTCTTTAATGAAAAAGAAATTCATGCTGCCTCAAAATGAATGGCACTCCATTCAACATATCGCATCACTATTTTTTTTCGCAATAATCAAACAAAAATAATGTTCTAAGTGTCAATAGAAACTTCTGGAATTACATGCATAGCCCGTGCATCTACATAACAATTTCTCATATTGCAATTATAATGAATGTGACGTATAGTAAACAAAACATGAACATGTGATGATTTACTTTAGTTTTGTTTTGCAAATTTAAAATGGTTGAAACTTATTTTACATAGTTACTTGGCGTAATTGGTTGTGTGTGACACCTACACAATCAATGACACGTTACACACGAAGATACGATTCCCGTAAGTGTCTTTTATTGAATTTAATGATTTGCAAATGTTCGTATGACACCTATACAATCGGAAATAATTCGAAAACTACCAGAAAATAAAATTGTGATGTGTTGGTTGTGTTGTTAAGATTGTTCAGAGAACACAGTTCAATGTATGTCATACTATTTCTTGGACGATAAAGCAGTATATGTATAGGCGACAGAAAATTATATGTAATCTCGTTATATATTACACATACTCGTTAAAACTCGTACGTGTACTCGATTAACATATAATTTTCTGTCGCCTAACCATAATCTACTATTATCTACCTTGAACAGTAATGTCGCATTTATCCGTCTAGACCATTTTCATTTGTCTCGATATATCTGTTCTCTCGGTAGATAAAATATTATATGCAACTCTTGCCAAAATTTTTATTTTGACATGTGGGTATGACGAATCTCGCCTTCGGCTCGAACCGCCATGTCCACACGTGAAAATAACAATTTTAGCAAGAGGTACAATAGAGGTAGATATAGATATAGATATAGATATAGAGGTAAATATACGTATATTGATGGACGCTGCGATATTGGAGTTGATGCAAATGGACGATTGAGAGATATTGGACTGGAAGTTCATGGGCATGGGCAGATGGAAGGAAATTTAAACTTGGCGAAGATTATTCATGTTTTCGTGGTTTGTTCTTCAAAATGACATTCTGCGACGGAAAAGAAAAATAATAAAAGTTTTTATCGCTCCCCACTTATTCATTTACGAAGAGACTCCCGGTCTATGCGAAATCATTGAGATAAAAATTTTAATACTTTCATGTCGTCAAATTTTTACACAATGTTAATCAATCAATCGTTCTCATCAGATTTTCCGTTCGCTTTTCTTACAATGGGAGGCTAAACAAAATTGAATTTTAAATAAAAGATTAACGATATCAAAAATTTATAAAATGGAATTTTTAACAAAAGCCTAAATTGTGTAAGGAAAAAAAGTAAATTTACTGAAATTTACGCTGACTCTTATCTTGAGTTAAGGCTTCACAAATGAAACAAACGAGTATCTCATCGAGAGGTTGGAGATTCTTAATGATTTTTTTTCAACGTTTTCACCCTTTATTTGAAGACTTTTATTAACGAAAAGTTTTTGTTTTTTTTTTTTTTTTGTGTATAGTAGACCTTTTTATTAATTATGATGTAATAAAGATTTTTTTCTTGAGATGTGTTTATTACAAAGTATAAGTCATAAAAATTGCTAAGTGGATCGACTTTTTAAATATTCAGATTTAAAGCTTCTTCCATAGGTATGAATTCTGGGAAATTTGTTGAACAAGAAATCCATTTGACGATGTAACTTTGACTTGCGAGAACTGACATAGTTTTAAAAGCAGAAACTTCATTCCTTCATTTTCAAGACAACAAATCCCAGAAAAGAGACTCTCTTTCATAAGAGTCTCCATCAGGTGCGGATCAAAATAATAGTCCAGAGCTTCCCCACGCCCCCCCATCGCTCAGCGTGACATGCGTTATGAACGGCCCCTAGCTTGTCGAAGACTTAATCTCATCTCCACGCAGAATTCTCTCTGAAAAATGTTCTAGATGTTGTGGTTAAAAGTAGGCCAAGAAGAAGGTCATCATCGTCATCATCACCAAACTTTTTGTAGACCGTTATATCTTCAGGTGTGACGCTTTTACACCCGGTGGTCATGTACCATCCTCCTACACTCTGCCAAGGAGATGGTTTGTTCGCACAGTTAAAGTCCCTAACTTCTAAATCTGATTTAATTGAGTCTAAAAACCTTCTCCTTGGCCTACCCCCAGGCGCACACCCGGAAATATCAATAGATGCAGAAAGTAGTAGAGCTTAGAATGCCGGTTCGCCCCATCATCAACCCACGCACTGAAAACTCCTGATAATTAGCGGTAATTTTATCCGATATGTGACATAATATTAAGGGGGGGGGGGGAGTAACCGCTATTTTGGTAGAACGACGAAATGAGACTTTTAAGAGCGACTTGTTTTAAGGCAAGAAGGAGAATTCAACGGACCAGAAACGGGAGCGTCAGAGCGGTGAGGTGCGAGGAACATCGTAATGCAAAATTAGCACTGAATCGAGCAATCCGGGCGAGTAAGAGGGATTTTTGGAAGAAACTGTGACAGGAGGCAGACGCGAACCCGTGGGGCAAAGTGTTCAGAACAGTAATGACGATGATGAAAGGTACATCGGGGTCAAAAGAAAAGTGTCCGGAGAGGCTAGGTGAGAGAGCTCTCACCCAACACGAATAGATAACATGGCCGCAAACTCCTTATGACCATGAAGCGGAAAACACACATGAACGGTCGATCACTGCAGAAGAGATCCAGATGGCTGCACAAAAGTCAAAGAATAACAAGGCGTCAGGACCAAATGGAATCCTCTGAAGACAGCAGCATGCGCGAAGCCTAACATGCTCAGAATCACAATGCAGAAGTGCCTCGACGACGGATATTTTCCCGAAATATGGAACAAACAGAAATTGGTCCTAATAACGCCAGACAAGCCATCATCATATAGACCTAACTATATGCTTGTTGGATGGATTGGGAAAAATTCTGGAAGCCGCGATTCTGAATAGACTAAGAAAGTACACTGAGGTCGAGCACGGACTTTTAGACGAAGAATTCGGATTTCGAAAAGAGAGATCGGCGATTGAGGCCATTAAAAAGTTATAGAGATTGCCGACAAGCCGCGGAAGCAAAGAATACGGGGTAACCGCTTCTGTGCTGTAACAGCGATATATGTCAGAAATGCTTTTAATAGCGCAAGCTGGATGGAGATAGCAAAGGCGTTGCATGCCATGAGAGTCCCCGCTTACCTCTGCTGAATGCTGAAAAGCTATTTCGAACGACGAGTGCTAACGTACGATACTAATGAAGCGAAAAAGACAGTAGAAATCACAGCGATCCAAATTAGGACCAACGCTGTGGAATGTAATATATGACACAGCGCCGCAGCTGAAACTGCCAAGATGCGCTAAGACAATCGCTTTTGCCAACGACTTGATCCTCACGGTATCCGGAACGTCGAAGCTGGAGGTGGAGGTAGTTACGATGGAGACGCTAGAAGCTGTCGAAAACTGGATGACAACTGAGGCTGGTCCACCAGATAACCGAGATTATGCTAGTCAGTAACTGCAAAAAAAAACTGAGCGGGTCGTTTTGAACATTAACGGGGAAGAAATCACACGTGCGAAAAGTCAATGAAAGTCACCGCAGCACTGGCCAGAATCATGCCAAACGGGTTTGTAATGCGCAGAAGCAAAAGAAGGGTCCTAGTAAGCATCACCCTATCGATATTGCGCTACGGGGCACCAGCGTGGATACAGGGCTAGATACGAAGAGGAACCGGAGGAGGCTTAACAGAGCCCAAAGGCTGGCAAGCATAAGAGTCGCGAGCGCATACCGAACGATATCCCTAGAAGCGGTATGTGTCATTGCCGCGAGTATGCCAATATGCATAACGCTGACGGAAGACAGCGAATGTCATAGAAGAAAAGGGAGGGTCAAAAAAACGCAATTAAGAGCCGAATCACTGAGACAGTGGTAGCAAGAGTGGGACTCCTCGGACAAGGGAAGGTGACCCATAAACTCATACCAAACATAACGACATGGGTACAGAGGAAACATGGAGAGGTAAACTTCCAACTGACATAGTTTCTGTCGGGCCACGGATGCTTCAGGAAGTACCTGCATAGTTCCGGATTCACAGAATCACCTTTCTGCACGAAGTGCGAAAGAGAAGAAGAGACTGCGGAGCTGGGGATTCCTTTTATACGATCAAAACTGCTACAATGTTGCATAAAGGAGTGGCTTTTTGTTGATGAAAGGTACTTTTTGTTGTGCTAGAAAATATGATGATGATCAAGGGGGAGGTGACTTTAACTGCAACGTAGAAATAGTATAGAGTGACTGGAAAAAATTGTTTTTCGCCGTATATATAATATTCTATATCTTATAGTCACTATTTCATATGACTTTCATGAGATACGTAAAGAGAATCCATCCTGAATTCCAAAGATTATTTTAACTCTGTACAATCATCAACACATCTGGATACACTGTCGTTTGTAACATTTATATTTTGTTCTTTGTACTTTACACTCGTTTTTATTTACCTATTCGCTATAAAATCACATGAAAAAAGCTACAAAGCTGACAAAATAGATAGTAAACAAGTTTTCCTTCTATAAAGATAACAATTTCTTATTACAGAAAAGGTATTCGTACAAAAGAAAAAGCTGCAAAGATTTAACCATTGAAGCTCTTGAATTTAGTTCGTTTTCCCTTCCGTAAATGCGATAAAAAAACATGTGAATTATTTATTACACTTTAACCTTTTCTACTTATTCCTCCTTTTATTCCCATAGCAAAGTCTCGCTAGAATGGGTCTTCTTCCAATGTTTCAAAGGACAAAAAGATAATACTTTTATTGTCTACTATTTACTAGCCGACATGGAAAAAGAATGTCTATGGCGCTGTCAGTCATATTTCTCGCCAATACACCGCACAACATTACAATATGTCCTTAAACACGCAGACAATAAATGAAGATACTAAAACAAAAAGATAATATAATTAGCGTAAGGACTCGTTTTGTAATAAAAATACATTGGGCGTTGCCACAGGGTCACAGTAAAAATTCCTGTGAGTTTTTTCTGTTCTAGAACTTCAAGACATTCAAAAGAATTCACAAAAATTCCGTAAATTCAAAATAAATTTAAAAATTTCAATGCGGCGCCGGCTTTTGTCATTATTCAATAAAATGATATCAGTCACTTCACAATATTTCTTTGTTTTCTGTGATTATTCATTTTTCTTTCGGCGCCTAAGCATTATTATGCTTCGGAGTGCAAAGTTAGGATTTCATAAAAAGAATCGCCTGTAAGTTCGCATCGTATTTGAAAATGCAAACGAAGACGTTGCAGATTAACGTGCGTACATAGCAATGCTTTAACCGTGCGGTCCCCATGGGCAAGGAAATTAGAACGAATCTCTCCCGAAAAACGGAGGGTTAGTGCAAACCTTCAAGACATAGGTAAGGCCAGAGATTTTTTTTATTAAAGATAGTTGTGCTATTATTATTGTCCCCTTTACTCTATTACCATGCTGTCAAATCTACTTGAACTAGCTATGCAGTTTAAGGCGTACTGTAGGTGTAGAGAACTAACTAGGTCGTACTTCAATGTGCATCTTCCTAAGTGCCTCCTCCTTGCGGTGATGAACGCCAAGCAGTAACAGAGAAAGTGCTCTGCCGTGTCCATGGGTTCCCCACATTGGTCACATCTTGGGTCTGTTCGCTTTCCCGTTGTAGTTAAGTGTTTGTTGAATCCGAAATGTCCTGTCGTGGTGCCAGTGAACTGCTTAAGCCTTGTGCGACTAGCATTGATGAGATATTTGGATGTCTTTCTGATGATTCTAATGCATTTCCTTGCTTGACGACAGCCCTGGGTGTTATTCCAATAAGATGTGTATTTGCTATCTCTGCGCAGTCATAGCAGGCTCTGGGCCTCGTAGTTTCCTGCAGGCTCCTCTCTTTGCTAGTGTGTCAGCGGTGTCATTACCTACGATTTTTTAATGGCTAGGTACCCACATCAATTTCACTCTAATTTACAATGCGACTTTGTTGAGGGCTTCACAGCATTCCAGAGCCAGAGCTGTTGTAAAAGTGTTAGCTGACAAGGTCTTTGACGCGTCCTAGCTGTCTGAACAGATAATTATGGACTCGTCAACAACGCGATTCTCTTTGACTATATGGCAACTCTCCAGGATCGACCTTATTTCTCCTAATTATGTAGATGTTGAGGTGCCTAGCGGAATGGACTTCTTTACGTCAAGTTCCCCGAGGCTAACTGCAGCTGAGTTACTTATAAGGGACCCATCATAGTAGAATACTATGCAAAAGTGGAACAGGGCTGGACACATTGCTAGAAGGACTGATGATCGTTGGACAAAAGCCATCATGAATTGGCGACCACACACAACACGACAATGGGCAGACCACCAGAACGATGGACAAACGGAATTAAGAGAGCAGCAGTGTTGGATTACGAAACGAGTACAAACTAACTGTTAACCGCAATACATTTTCACAAAAATACCGAGTTAAAGTTGTTCGATTTTGTTGGAAACTGCTAAAATCTGTTGTACCATATGCCTGGCTTGCGGAGTATCTTGAAGTTCACTTGAATTGAATCGCTTTTGTGCGCAAACTTTCCTATGTAGTGTCGACGCGAATCAAACTCCATTCTAGATGTAGTAGCTACAAATATGCTTGCGCATCACCACAAAGTATCACTGCTTCACCATACTTGCTCCGATCACGCAATTGTCTACTCGTCGATTAACAGGGACTGCAGGCTCCCATTTTGTGTAAATATTAAGAAGAAGTTTTTCCTTGAACCAGCAATTGTGATAGTTACGGAGATGTGCGACAAGAATAGTATATCCAACGGCAATGAGCTTAACCTGGCGCTGGAGAAAGTTGTAAGTAAATGCACGCGAACGTTAACTATCACTTCTAATTACAGAATTAAAAGATCACATGTCAACCGTAACCTCATAGTCGCGATCAGAGAACGTGCCAGATTGTATAATCTGCAACTATTATATTCAGACAACCTGGAACTCGCCCGACTGTACAAAGAAAAAGATACCTTAGTGAAATCTAAGAATAAAAATATTCGTGGTACTCACAATGCTGTCAGAATTTCCTCAGCAGCTGGGAATGCCCGTAAGACTTGGACTCTCTACAAGGAGATTGTGTTCAACAAACATAAGAAAACATGTGACAAAGATATAATGATCAACGGACTTCTTACAGATGGTTCCACGGACTCCTGTAACAAAATAAATGAACACTTCTTCTCTGCTGGTGAACACTTAGCGCAAATTGAGGCGAGTCGGACTATCTGAATCTGCATCCAAGTTAATTTTCAACTACCTGCAAAATCGACGTCATTGGTGAGAATACAAGCATTTTCAGAAGAATCATGGTTGGTGTTGCACAAGTATCAATTATGGGCCCACTGCACTTCATAGTGTACATGAATGACATATTTCGGCTTTCGTTCCTCGGTAAGATTCTTTTGTATGCGGACGACGCAGTTCTGTATTATTCTGCAGATACGTCCGATGAACTCGAGGGGATAATGCAGCTGGATGCGACACTCTTACATAAATGACTTAGCCCTAACATCCTGACCATGAATATCAACAAAACTTCCTACATGACGTTTGGACGCGCTTGCAGCCTACCAGATTTCAACATTGTGGTTGACAATGAAACGATTAAAAGAGTACGGACATACAAATATCTTGGGCTAGTACTCGATCAAAACTTGACCTTCGACAAGCATATTGACCACGCGAAAAAGATGATCAGGCCATTTATTCCGCTCATGTGGAGAAATAAAAAGTATATTCCGGGTGATAAACGGAAACAGTTATATTTCTCGTATGGGCAAAGTCACCTTTCTTTCATGCTTCTAATCTACAGCCTTGGAACCAAAACGAAATTAAAGGAACTTCGGACACTTCAGAACGGATGCCTTGAAGCACTTTTCCGTTTACCCAGAAGAACAGCCTCCACGTACTTATACAGTTCGAGCATACGTCCTTTGGAACACCTTGGATTTGTTGAACGAGTGACAATCTTCGTAAAATGTTAAAAAATTTGACCAAGCATAACTTTGATATTAAGCTGAATCGAGTTTTAGACAGTCGATAAACGAATACAACAGGCTAAGCTCTGACTTAAGACAGTGTAATAACATCGAAACTTTCAAGTCTAAGGTTAAGCTTATAATGATTAGTGAGAGCAGTGAGTTCAATGTCGTATCGCCTTTTCTTTTCGTGGCCGTGTTAATTATTTGTGAAATTATTTTGATTATTCATTTTTACGTTCTAGTCATCGATCGAACTCAATTTGACTTGTGATATTATCATCAATTTTTTGTTATTTTTTGTTTTAGTTACTTATTTGTTTTATTTATTTATTTTCTAAAGCCTAATTTTATTCAACTTTGTACTTCACGCTATTTCGATATTTGAAGTGATAATAAAACCACATTGGGTAGTTAGATAGGGTAGCGCCTGATTGCATATGAGCGGAGTGTGCTAGTCCGTGTCATGTGCCAGGCGTGCAACTGTCTAACTATCAAGTGCTCTTTTTACGTCCAAGTCGTAGTCCCCGGGATCTCAATTCTCTTCGGAGTTTTGTGCTAAACTTAAGAGTGCTACCTGATGACTTGCCCACGGGTCAGAGGGGAATCGAATTAGTGGGTTGTGCGTGTGGCTAGCCACCATACCACACTCAAAAAAGCAATATGGTTATGAATTCAACAACAGAGCCTCGGATTGGACAGGATAAACGGCAACGACTTAGGCAACGGAAAAAGGACAACGATTTACAATTAGGAACATGGAATGTTAGATCTCTGTTACGGCCAGGAGGGTTGAGATCACTCACTAGTGCGCTAAGGGCGACTAAACTTGACATTACAGCAGTACAATAAACTAGATGGCCTGGGAAGGATTTTATGATCATTAGAGTCTTTACGTTTTATTACAGCGGCAAGAGCAACGACAGCCCAAGAGGATACGGAACAGGCTTCATGGTCTTCGGTAGAGCCAGAAACGCGGTGATTGGTTTCACTCCTGTCAACGAACGAATATGCACTCTACGGATAAGAGGAAGATTTTTCAATTATACTCTTATTGACGTCTACGCTCCAACGGAGGAAAAAGATAATGAAGCGAAGGAGCTATTTTACGAGAAACTGGTGAAAGTGTATGATGGAGCACCGAATCGAGACATCAAAATCATACTTGGGGATTTGAATGCCAAGATAGGTCGCGAAGTCTACTACCGTCCCACTATTGGTAAATATATCCTCCACGAAAAGACAAGCGAAAATGGAACGTTGGCAATTGATTTCGCAGCGTCAAGAAACATGGTTGTCTGCAGTACCTATTTCAAACATAAAGACATCCACAAAGCGACATGGGATGGACGAACCAAAAACCAGATTGACCACGTGTTCATAGATGGGCGTCACTGTTCAAATGTTTTGGATGTCAAAAGTTGTAGGGGACCGAACATCGATTCAGATCACTACTTGGTAAAGGTGGTTGTTAGGGCTCGAGTTTCGATTTCACACAATCGACAGCCGGCATTGGAAAAGTGGAACGTCGAGAAACTGCAGGACGAAAATATTAAACGACAATATGTGGATAGTTTGGAGAAGAAAATTATTGACGGAATGGAAAGCGAACAACGAAACGTAGACGATGCATGGAATCAAATTAGACGAAACGTAGAGCAAGCCGCAGCAGAGACGATAGGAACGAGAACGGGAAAGAAAAGAAATGACTGGTTCGATGACGAATGCAGAAAAGCACTGGATGACAAAAATGCGGCTCGAGCGAGATATCTAAATAGATGCACTCGAGCTGGCATGGCAGAGTACCGTTCGAAGAGAAATTTCGAGAAAAAACTATTCCGAAGAAAAAAGCGACAACATGACAAGGAAGTTTTAATCGAAATTGAAAGGTTTGGTAATCGAAAAGAGACGCGGAATTTTTACCGGAAAGTAAACGAATCGAGGAAAGGTTACAGTCAACAACATTTATTGTGCAAGGACAAGGATGGGTTGGTCTTAGCAGATGAGGAAAGGTGCATCAGACGATGGGCGGAGTACTTTAAAGAACTGCTGAACCCGAACAGACCACCGAACCGAAACGACACCAACAACAACTTACCATTTCAGACCGCGCAGCCACATATTGCAGAACCAACGCTACAGGAAGTGGAGCATGAAATTTTAAAGCTCAAAAATTTCAAAGCCCCAGGAACCGACAACATACCTGGAGAACTTTTCAAGCACGGTGGTAACGCATTATGTATGGAGATGCACGAGCTCATCAAGCGCATCTGGAATGTCAAGGAGTTGCCGGGAGAGTGGAAGACTAGCATCATCAGCCCTTTGTACAAGAAGGGCGACAAATTGGAGTGTGGCAACTATCGCGGAGTTTCGCTTTTGAATATCGCCTACAAGATATTTGCGAATATTCTATACAAACGCCTTCTTCCATACATGGAATCTACTGTTGGTGAATATCAAGGTGGTTTTCGTGTAGGTCGTTCAACAACGGACCAGCTGTTTAGCATTAGACAGATCTTGGAGAAGTGTAAGGAGTACAACGTGGAAATACACCATTTGTTCGTAGACTTCAAAGCAGCATACGACAGTGTCAACAGGAGGAAGTTATGGAGAGTGATGGAGGAATTAGGGGTTCCCAAAAAACTAATCTCGCTAACAAAGTTGACAATGGATGGAGCTAACAGCCGAGTAAGAATCCGAAGCAAATTGTCAGACGCTTTCGACATTGAGGAAGGACTACGTCAAGGTGATCCGCTCGCGACGCTGCTTTTTAATTTGACCCTTGAAGCAGCAGTGAGAACCATGGACATCGACACCAGCAGCACCATTTTCACCAAATCCAGTCAATTGCTGGGCTTCGCTGAT
>CM055403.1:20448290-20491241 GCA_029228625.1 Pseudolycoriella hygida | reverse complement strand
GAAAGAATTAAAAAAAAAAATTAAAAAAACGAAAAAAAAACTGAAAAAACAAAGAAACATTTGTTTAAAAAAACAAGGTTCGAATGGAATAATCGTTTATCCACCCCTCGTTCACAACCATGTTAGTTGTTTGGCAAACCGCTTCTCGGGAACCCCTTTTCGTCGCCTAAATGAACCAAACTTTTGTTTATCGTCAAATGCAAATGTTTTTTTTAACGTGGAACTTGAGTTGAGTACCTTTATCACCTTCACTATTAAGTCGAGGATAAGTTTAAATAAAAGACAACAAATTCATTTAATCGTAACTTTAGGAACTAAACACAACCATCAATAAAAATTCTTACACCCCCAGATAGGCGGACATATCGTAGACAACAAGCTTCGGTGCAATGAAGCCACCAAATCCTGGTCGTCCCTTGTAGTAAATTCCAACACCAGATAATAAAGTCAAATGCATCGGACGAACTAGTTGCGTATCAATAAACGGTACAGTCGTCTGTCCCGCATCTTTGTCCGGATCAGTTGGACGAAATTTGATAAACTTATTTGGCGAGGTATCTGGTGTCGATCTTTTGCATTCGAAATCGCTTGTGTGAACGGGATATGATGGTTCTGGTCTATCAAGCAATAAAACTGTGCGATCCACATTATCCGAAATCCATTCACTTCGGCCCATCAATCGACCTGTATTGAAATCGAACTGCGTGGCTCGAATTTCAAACGTCAAATGATCTTCGACAACTGTAAATCGAATGCCAGTCAAAACCGATCCAGGTGGCGCTGTTATCGTTGCTAAATTTACTGCACGGTTACGCCATGTAAGCGTGTGATAGTCAATTCCATTCGAAATGTCTTGAAATTCGTCTTGTATAACGAGCTCGTCTTCATCGTCGGTTGCGGCGTCATCATCAGTATTTGTATCATTTATTTGTTGGACGCGTCCATCGCTTAACAGTCTAGATTGAGATATTGTCCAAGAAAATATTCCATTGTTTGATGTTATACCAACTCCCGTGATTATCCTAACAAACAAGAACGTTAGTATGTTACAAAAGTAGCGACTTCGGCTTCTGTCAAACATCTCATGATGAGCGTCTCATAACATGAGCCAATGTCACCAGAGGTTTCCCTACTTGTTTCTTCTGATATCTGAAACCACTGAGTGCAAACTAAACGACCGATTTGAGTTTTTGTTTGGTTCCTCACAGTAGCAAAAACAGTAGTCGCAAGGGAAAACCCAATACTTCCACCACGACTGAGCTTCTACAGCAGAAGTGCTACACGGTTCTCTTCCAAAACGACGACCAGAATCATACTCGATGTAGTCATATCGTCTCCTTGTGTTGTTAGAACTCTTTGCGAAAAGCAACTTTTTTATTGAATTCAAGTTTCAGTAGGGACTGGGACTTACTGTGAGACAGATGTTCATGTCCGCTTCAATGAACATACAATCGAATATTTGGCCGGAGCAGGTCGTATCTTTTCTGCCAGCCTTGCGCTTCTGATCGCAAAATGTACCTTCATAGCAACCGTGTTGTCTAGCAGTTTTATATTCCGAACAAGATTTGTCGCACGAATGATGGACATTCAAATTGATTTCATTATCAACATAGCCTCGTAAAAAGTTTGTTATTTGAATGGTTGTGTCGTCTATTGAAAAAAAAAACATTTCATTAGCAAGTGATAAGTGTGACCTCATTAGACTCGTGCGTCGAAGTTCTACAGCTGATATCGGAGGTAAGAAAATTGTCGTTTGCTTTTCAATCAATAGATAACAATAGAAACTTTCTTGCACTCCAGCTATGTGCATACCCCGTAAAAGTCATCAAATATATAGTAGACTATTAGGCGGACTTAACCTGGCCTTTTGTTGGTGTCTCTTAAAAAAGGCCTCTGTTTGT
The DNA here is from genome assembly GCA_029228625.1 of Pseudolycoriella hygida. NCBI lineage: Eukaryota > Metazoa > Arthropoda > Insecta > Diptera > Sciaridae > Pseudolycoriella > Pseudolycoriella hygida. The sequence goes on along the minus strand of CM055403.1, from coordinate 20,489,340 downwards.
TGCAATTTTACTACATGAAAATATTGTAAGCGACGATGAACTAAGAAGTTCAGGCAATAGACCAGTCCTTTGTCTAGTGCCTGAATTCCTTATCTAGAAAATTTTCATGGAGAAAAACTGTATCTAACATAGCTCAGGTCTGCATTTCAAGCTGGGCACTGCCAGTGGGCAACCTGGTGCTGGAGGTGAAAACGGGTACATTACTGTGCACTCGGTTCAGCTCGGCACCAGGCTGCCTACTTGAGATGTTTAAATAACAACGCAGCCTGGTGGCAAAAATCTGTTAATGCCATCGAAACCGCAGTTACAAATATTATACGTCACATTAATTTCAACGCGGCACCAGGCGGCCTACTCAACATAGAGGGCAGCAGCAGCCTGGTGCCAAATTGAAATTTATATGACGTTTGATATTCTTTATTGCCGTTACAATGACTTTAACAGATTTTCGGCACCAGGCTAGTACGCAGCCTAGTGCCGAGTCGGAACCAAGTGAACATTTATGTACTTGTTTCATAAACATTGTGAAAGGAATTTTTTTGACACCGAGGTGCCTTCCGGAATCGACCGAAATCTACTTCCTACTTCTTTGAACATGAATAACATCCTTCCTCAAAGATTTAAATCCAAGAGCATGAAGAGATGACTGTTGAAATAAAAAGTCACCTCGCTCTCCGGAAACTGGTTTTTGAAGTAGCAAGATTACTGAAAAAAGTTCTTCTTCCCTGCTTATCAGGAAAACGAGTATGAATCACTGGTTCAGGCCGTAGCCTTTCAGGTGCGTCCAGAATAGTAAATAGTTGATGTTTAGCCTTGGAAAAGGAGAATTCCATCAGGGATAATTTTTAATAAAATATGCACAAAATTCTAACTGAAGAATGTCAACCAACGAGCGCACGGGTCTATCAGTTAGACATGGAAGCGGAATTCTAAGCAAAATATTTTTATGACATGAATGAATCGATTTTTTCTAGGACTAAGTAAACGGTAAATTTTCTAACGAATTGATGAAAGAAAAGTCACTTTACTGTGTCAGGACTAAATTTTGGAGGCGTGTCTTACTTACTTTTCATATAAAATTCTGGATCACACATCCAAATATCTCTGTTGGCAGCTCTTATATATTCTACAGTTCGATCCGCTATTCTCCGATATTTGTAATGAAAATTATCTCGTAATTCTTCTATGGTAGTCTCGTCTGAAAGACAAATAGTCTCAAGCACTAAAATTTTCGGATTGTTTGATTATTTACACACCAATGTTATCGCGAACGGCCTGTACCATTAAGTGTCGCTGTTTCGATGCATACTGAATGAGCATCGAGGAGGACAACATTTGATAAAACATGAAAATGCTCTGACTCGATGATTCAATAATTTTCGTTGATCTATAATTGCAATTGGAAGCGTCCGCATCCTGCAGGGATTGAAATCGAATAAAAACCACATAAAGTTCTGCAAGTACAGCAGAGTAAATTTTTTATGGAAGCCTTCAGTGCGAATAGACTCACAGCTTTATAGTTAGAAGAATTTTAAACATCAAAAATGATTTGACACTCCCAAACTATACGCCGAATGATAAATCGACAGACCGGTGCACAGTCTGCTCTAGGAGCTTGGCATTGATTTGTCAACACACAAGCAATAGTAATTTTTGATACAAATTACGTTTGAAGGTAGTTTAACGCACTAGATGTGAGATTGGCTACATGTCGTGTCACGACACGAGCCGAAAGCGAGTTTAGCAACACATCGCGTAAGTTAAACTACCAGCATACGTAACGTGCATCAAACAACTTTTTTTACAATTCACCTACAAAACATATATGACCCGTACGCATCAGAAGAGATGTGGCAAACAAAGATGCCTTAACTCTTAAGTGCATGAAATTACGTCGACATCAAATTGGATTGGAAATTGCCGAAAGGGCAATATTGAAAAACCCGTCCGAAGAAACGGCGCAAAAAACATCTGCAATCCTTAAAAAAGCCCAAAATTAAAAAAAATGGAAAAAAATTGAAAAAAAAAATTTCTCTAGGCCCGACCCAGACCACTCAGGAGAGGCCTCTGTTCCATTAGATTTATCAGTTTGGGACGACCTATTGTTGGTCTTGAAACACAGATCCTGGGATCCTTTGTTCCTTTTCCCGTTCATCATATAAATCATTATGTTAACCTTCCTGTCGCTTCCAAGAACCGGTCCGGTTTTATTTTGGTTACTGAACTAACAATTATTTGTTTTTAGCCATGAAGATGATTGTTGACAAACAATCGAATGCAAGGTGGACAAATAAAATGAATTAAAAAACAACAAAAAAGGAGCGTTTTGATCAATTCCAAGCTATACAAGACGAAAACAATTTCAAATTTATTGATCAGCAACACAAACATTCAACAGCCCTAAATGACAGGTCCACGTTTGATAGCCTCAGATCGTCTCATAGTGAAATTCCCAAGAATCCTGCGTCTCATTTGGAGGAATTTAGGGCAATCACATATCACGTGTATGCCCGTTTCCTCTTCTAATCCACAGGAACAGTTCTACGTCCACACTGAAGAGCCTCATCTTCCCCACCAGATCTGATACTGTACTTCTTTTACTGAATAGCACAAGGTGTGTCTTAGTGGGGTTGACCCTTAGGCCCTTCTTCAAACACCAGTTCTCCACTATTCTCATGCGATCTCCCAAGGTGCTTTTAAACTTCCCTCTAGTTAGAATCGTCAGGTCGTCTGAATACCCCTGCGCATAGATTCCTTCCTCATTCAGTTTTCTAATGAGGGAGTCTACCACTATGCACCAGAGTATGGGTGAAAGGATCCCGCCTTGTGGGCATCCCTTGGCTACCCAAAGATTTTTCTTGTGACCACAAATAATAGCCTCAACCGTTCTATCCCTGAGCATGCTTTCTATCCATCTCACCACAACTCCTCCCACTCCTCTTTCAACGAGGGCTTGACGAATAATATCGAACCTCGTATTGTCAAAGGCTCCTTCGATGTCCATAAAACATCCCAGGGAGACCTCTCCAAGCGAGAAGGATTTCTCTATCTTCGCTACCAGACTATGTAGGGCAGAGCCCGTTGACCTACCGGTCCGGTAAGCGTGCTGGTTTTCATGAAGTGGGAACTTAGCCAGGATTTAATCCCTGGTATAAAAGTCTATCAACCTTTCTAATGTTTTCATAATGAAGTAAGTCAGACTGATCGGTCTGTGAGAAGGTTTTCCCGGTTTCGGGATGAAGGTCAGTTTGACTTTTTCCCACTTGGTTGGGATATAACCCAGAGCCAAGGAGGACTCTACAGCCCGAACCACTCAACAGATTTTGACTAATTTAATTTTCGTGATTTTCTGACGTCCATATCTTTCATTGTAAATCTTCAAGAGTGATTTCCGTTCTGATTTCGCAGAGATATAAGTCAAAAAGTTCCACCAATCTGCAAAAAATCACGTTTTTTACCACTTTTTCGACCGTAACTTCGAAAGTTTTCGAACGATTTTGCCCAAATTCGTTCTTGCAACCAATCTTCTGATTATGTTTCAGGAAAACAAATTTTTGAAAATCGGATAAGATTTACCCGATTTATGTAGAAAAAACAGGTTGGGCCCAAGTAGAGATTCAGTTTCAGCTGAGTCCAAATGCTCAAAATTAAAAAAGGTTTCTTCCATAAAATGTCAGGCATGCACAGGGCTTTCAAACAAAAAAGAAATTATGAAAATCGGAAAAGATATGCTCGAGTTATGTACAAAAGACCAAAAACCACTTAAACGGCCCTAGCCCCGCAGTTTTTACGCGCTAGTGGGAAAAAATTTATCGCACTGGTGCGTTAAAAATTTTTGTCGCACTATTGCGAAAACTGACCTCGTGCGACACCGAAATGACGCACGTAAAAGCGAATTTTTTCGGTGAATTGCAAAATAGTATACATACGAGATGTGTACGTACGCGCGGACGAAGCCCAAGCGAAAAGTACACATCGAGTGTGTATTGGGGTATTTTGAAAGATATTTTTCTGTAATAGTGTGAGTGTGTTGGTGCACATACCGCGGAAATATTTTCCGTCACAACCAATACACTCTCACGTATACAGAAAAAATTTATCAGTCGTAACTTAATGTATAAATCTCGGTATAAATAGTATTTGTGCACTAAGCGAAGACTTAGACATTGTAGTTTCAAAGCAAACAGAACATGAATAAAATTGTACGGTGCACTTTACCTTTAATATGAAACCGAAGAGGTCGCTCGGTTTTTTTGCTTTTTTCTTATAAAAAGAAGTGACACCATCGATGCAAAATAATTGTGTGTCCGTGGCAATTGCTTTTTCATAAATATTTCGAGGCACTATGTATTCGTTCAACAAAGCCAAAAGTCTGTCTTCTTCTGAACAATTTTGAAAAGATTTTGTCTCAAAGTAAAATTTAAATTTCAATCTGTAATCGTTGAACATTAGCCCTTCCAAATCTTTATCCATAAAAAATGTTTGGTGCTCGGTCACTATTTTGTCCAGCGTAACTATTGGTTGAGAAATTCTATTTTCTTTGAGAAACGCCCACAAATTGTCTTCCAGCGATTTGTAACGTTGAATTAATGCATCAATAAAAACATTTTCGATTGCATTGTTCAGAGACGCAGTCCCAACGAGAAGGTGAACGAGATAGATATAGCAAATAATTATTTTCATTTTGAATCTAATTACACTGTGCACGATTTATGAATACTGAACGCTGAATTAAAATGTTTTCGGAAATTGCAAAACATATCTCCGATTACCTTAAAGTCAAAATATGGGACCGAAACTCAAAGGAATTTTTAATTTTTCCCGATTTGCTGAACCTCAAACTTTTGACGGAAGTTCCACTTACGACATAGCAGAATTAGATTGGGTTATTTCCTTGTGTAGCTTTGACAGAAGAAGCAACTGTGAAGTTCTTCAACATGTTATAAAGCAAGGAGCTGAAACGCCTGATTTAAACCCAGGTGGTGAAAATGTCAGAGGGTGGAGCGCAACGGAACAGGTACGGAAATAGTTTACAGGTGTGAAATAAAGCTGGACATTTTTGACAGATGAGAAATAAAGTAGGGAAATTTTTGACAGGTGAGAAATACAGCAAATAGTTGACATGTGCGAAATAAAACAGTGAAATAATTGAAAGGTGGGAAGTCAAGTAAGGAAATATTTGACAGGTGAGAAATAAAGTAAGGAAATTTTTGAGAGGTGACAAATACAGCAGTAAAATAATTGACAGGTGGGAAATAAAGTAGGGAAATATTTGATATGTGAGAAATAAAGCACCAACAAGTCAATTTTTGTCAAAAAAGCCTTGGAAACAATAAGTACACTGCGCATTTAACACATGAGCGGCTCATAAACATCTGCCTTGCGACGACGCGAGAAATTTATCCGTGTGCATGTTATGGCTTGAAGTGCCATTTCGTATTTGTAACAAACATCATTGCTGCAGAAAAATAGTTTTTGTAACTATTTAAGTTTAGGTCATTATTAAGGCAAACATATTATATTTGCAACAAACATGTTATACTACTATGTTTGTTATGAAAAAATATATTTGTACCAAAGTAAAGTCATTGAAAGCTATCACCAAGGGTCAAAGTACATCGATCCATCAAATCCAGAGCGTTTGTAAAATTCATTTATTCCCCGCAGTGCTTCCCTAGGGAGTTAAATTATACATTAATTGTCGAAGTCAAACTTTGTTTCGTTGATTTGTTGCTTTGGTGAATAAAATATGCAATTGCGGGATAATTTGTTTATCCACTCGGGCGACTACATCCCTCACCTTCGGCTCGTTATGAAAACCTCCCCCTCGAAGTTAAAAATTTTCCCCGCAGTTGCCTCTAAAATTTTTAGTTTTACAAAAGAATTACATTCCGAGCACTTTGTTTACGTGAAGCGATTACTCATGGATTTCGCCAGTTCAAACTCGCAAATACTTCTTTTCTGTAAAATTTTGATTTATACGCGAATTTCTACGAATCTCTTCTTATCAAATTTATTGATCAGCTCGAGAATAAAAAAATGTTCTTCGCTTTTAACTACGTCTTCTGTCGAGAAAAGTTTTAATTTGTACAGAAAAATGTTTTGTATAGAAATAGAAACGGCGGCATAAATATTTGTAAACCATTTTATTAGAAAATCATTTGTACAATTCGATTATGCCGAGCACACCTTCATAGAGTCCACTAAGAAAACCACAGCCAGCCAGTAGAAGTAATAAAATATTTTTTATGGAATCAAACGTTGACATCCGATTATCTCCTCTAGTCTTGACGAGGTATTCAATAAATACAGGAAAAACGAGGGCCAAACTATTCGAACAAATTGCACCAATGATGCTGATCAACAGTCCCACATTCGGAATTAGCATAGCCACAGCAAAAGTAACGAAAACCACAACTACACGAAAACACATTTCGCCAACGAATGGATGTGCTTCAGCCACTTTAATCCTTTGTTGTACAGATGGAAATAGAATTTTTATCGGAATGTAAAACTGTATAGCGTAGCCGAGTGCAACACCACAGGATATGACGATATTCAGCGATTGAGCAAGGATGTCGTCGGTGGGAAAATTCACTGTTAAACTTGACGCCACCTCTTCGCCATATTTCCAGTAGCCCATGAAACCAAAACTAAAAAGAATAGTAGATTACGTTGCATGTGGCGAAAATCATGAGTGCCTTTTGAGCTGTGGAAACTATTGTTTTGACAAGTGTAGATTTTGCTTGAAGACACACGCGTCACATACGATCTCACAAAATGATTTTTAATGAACTAAGAGTGAATTTGTAAATTCTTCAAACAGGTTCTATGAAGCTCAAACACATCATCTTTTCGATTCTCCTAAATTTGGTGTGAATGGAATCTGTGGGCTATCCTGAGAAAATCGTAAAAGAATTTTTAAATTTGTTCGGCCGGCAGAGGTGGTCAAAAGTATTGTAGTCGAAAAGCCAATTCAAATACAGTTCTAACGATACCCTAATCGAAAAAATCTGCTCAAAATTAATCTCAAAACAGAGCCAAAAATTTTTCACCAATTTTTTTGACCAGGGTACCGTTTGAAAGGAGTGGCTTTTCGAAAAAAATATCTTAAAAGGATATTTCGGTCAAGCGTGGGAGACTTAGAATCCCAATTCCAATTTTTCCCTTGCTTGACCGAAATATCCTGAAAAGATTTTTTGCGAAAACAGTATCCTGGTCGGAAAAGTTGGTGAAAAATTGGATTTTCGGCTCCATTTTGAGTTGAATGTAATTTCGACTACTCGCAACGGTGAGCTACTGTGATTCCTGTCATTCAAATCGTCCGCAAAAATTCAATCACAACAAAAAGCCTTTAAAAGGTTAAGTGTGACGCAGTCCCTAATGTTTACTTCCAAAATTAGTGACATCGTTTGAGGTGATACTATCGCTGATAATACGCAGAAATTTGCTTGAATTAAATGTTAGTTTGTGGTCAACGTTTTATTCTTTGAAAAAAATTGCATCACTTTTTTCTAAAACATAATTACTTTCTGTTCAAAAAATTGCGTCATAAATGTCAGACCCAACGACGAAATAATTTGTCTACGTACTTTCTGTTTTTGCACTGCAAAAATTTTTGTTTCGTTGCGCGAAGATTGTTTTGTTTTTTAAACTTTTACGGGTGAAAACTGAAAGTGTTGAAAAATTATTACGCTGGTGGGTCTGGCATTTGTGACGCAATTTTTTGAACACAAAAGTGATGCAATTTTTTGTTGATTTATACAATCTTATGATCTAGTGTTCAATGAATTAGTCCTAGTACGTCTTGGTTAGTTAGTTCAAATTAGTCAATCTGTTCGGTCTGCTTAAAATAAATTTTCTATATTTTCTACTTTCTGCATTTATTTTTCACTCTGGAACGACGAAATCCAAAATTTTTTTTCAAAGAATGAAACTTTGACCACAAACTAACATTTAATTCAAACAAATTTTTGCGTATTATCAGCGATAGCGTCACTTCAAGCGATATCATTAATTTTGGAACTTATGGTCTGCATCACACTTTACCTTTAAAGAGGTTTTCGTTGTGATATCGGTAGTTTTGGAAGTTTGCAGTTGTTAAAACTAAATTTCACATACAGATCGGTATATTTGGATTTAAACACTTTTTAGATATGTTTGATATGTCAGAGTTTTAAATGTCACATTACATAAGATGTATCCGCAAGAAACAGACGTACAAGCCAAGTATCTCAATGTAAAAGAAATGTGATTTGACGTTAATGACATTTAAAACTCTGACAAACCTAAAACTGTTTAAATCGAAAAGTACATCACCGTAAAAAAATTTTCTTTTTTTTTGAAAAAATGTTTCTCCGAAAAAAATTTACTTCGAAAAAAATTTTCTCTTAGGAAAAAGAAAATTTCCGAAAAAAGTTTTCTCCGAAAAAAAATTTCTGTCGAAAAAAAATTACGTCGAAAAAAAGTTTACGGCGAAAAAAAAGTTTTCGACGAAAAAAAATTTCAGGTGAAAAAAAATTTACGGCGAAAAAAAATTTCAGGCTTCAGGCTAAAAATTCTTTTCACCAATCTCTATGACTTTCCCGAAGAAACCAACCGTGTAACAATTCTAATTCAGAAGATAGCAAAAAATCCAAGATGGCGTTACTTTGACAGCTAACAGCCATATTCTCAGGATACCAAAAAAGTCTCCTTACCAATCTCTATAACTTTCGAGAAGAAACCAACTCTCTAAGTATTGTCATTCCGAAGCTTAAATTCGAAAACCAAAAAAAAACCTAATTTATAGCTTGGGAAAATTGACTGCTGGCAGCCATTTTTTTAAAATCCCAAAAAATTCTCCTGACCAAACTGGGGCAAGGCAAAATCGCCCAGTGTATTTTCACTTTCGACGATAATATCGTTTTTTGATATGATAATATTATTGTTGGAATGATAATATTGTTTTTAATATGATAATATTGTTCCTCGAACGATATCATTATTTTCAGTTACGATAATATCGCTTTCCAAACAATAATATCGTATTCAGACAGAATAATATCATTGTTGCAATGACATTTTCATATTTAGGGGTATGGGAACACGAAGAATTGAATTTTTTTGGGGGACTCTGCCTCCTCACCACTAGCGCCTGCGGCGGGCTAGATTACGCCTGTGGCTGACTATATTACGCCCTGCAGGCTGCCTTATTTGCATGGGCCTCTGCCCCAAACCCCTCTGGGGGCTCTGCTCCTTAGACCCCGCAAGGGGGATACTCCCCCTTGACCCACTATGCGGGGGCAGCCGCCCCTCGAGCCCGCTTTTTTATTGGCGCGTTATTATCATGGCCTGCGGCGCTGCATGTTATCGTCTTTTGTAATTTAAACAATATTTTCTTTCCTTTGTTTAACATTCACAAGCAAAGTATTTGCAATCTTTTTTATTCATAAAGTGTACAAACTTTAGGGGTATGGGAACACGTATGTATGCCTCCTCACCCCCGCGCCTACGGCGGGCTAGATTGCGCCTGCGGCTGGCTATCTTACGCCCTGCAGGTGGCCTTACGTGCATGGGGCGACGTTTCGTAAAATGTAAAAGTGCCTAGCTTCGCTATATACCTAGGTTTTAGTGACATTTTGTAAAAGGAAAAAGCTCCCTAGTTTTGTTAGCCACCTAGTTTTTTGTGACATTTCGTAAAAGGAAAAGTTTCCTAGCCACGTTAGCCACCTAGTTTTTTGTGGCTTTTCATTTCATTTTTTATCGACCAGGTGAGGAGATGAGATGAAGAGATGAGATGAAAAGATAAGATGACGAGATGAGATGAGGAGATCAGACCAGGTGAGGTCGTCTAGAAGTCGCACAATCGAATTGATTTTGAGACTCTCAGTTGGTCCCACATAGTATTGTAAAACAAAATTTCGTAAACGAAATTTTTTGCTCATGATATTCATCTTTGAAACAATAATATCACTTCTCACACGATAATATCGTTTTCTGATATGATAATATCATTTTGGATACGATAATACTATTTTGAACAACGATAATATTGTTATTTCCATATGATAATATCGTTTCTTAACACAATAATATCACTTCTCACACGATAATATCGTTTTCTGATATGATATTATCGTTTTGAGACGAAAATACACTGGGCGATTTTGCCGGTCACCTCCGAACTCTATAACTTTCCCGAAGAAACCAACTCTCGAGCTATTTTCACTCCGGAGCTAAAATTCGAAAACTCCGAGCATTACCTGAAAAACCCTCAAAATTGACCACTTTTCCACATGTCACGGCTTTTGCAGAATTTTCCCGGAAAAGCGGCCTATGAAATTTTTCCGAGGCCGAGACTGACGTTCAGTGAAAATTTTATGAAGATCGGCTGACTGGTTCTCCAGATCAAAAATAATTAATAGATAGAACTGATAGATTAGATAGAAACCGACAGACCAGAAAAAAAGTTTTCATAATAATGAGAAGAATAGAAAAATCCATGTCCCATAGAAAAATTTAATTTTCCAACGTCGATATCTCAGCCAATTTCCAACCGATTTTGATGAGTCTGGGCTTTAAAAATAATGTAGAGGGGGAAGGGGGTGAGGGGAAAAACTCAAAAGTTCGCGTATATATGGCTCCTTGTCCCAAAGGTTTTTGTATGGCGTTTTTTGAGTTTGTGGACTTCTTTTTTTGGGTGTGGGGACTGCGCCACGCCCTCCACTATCGCTGCGGGCATGATTTTGAGCCGACTTTTTCGCGTAGGGAATCGTTAGAAAGGTTTTGGCGGGGTTTTTGACAAAATAATTTCAGAAACATCTAGTTGGGTATGTGAGAGGTAGACTTAGAGAAACGCTCTCGAATTTCAAGTTTTTCGCAAAAATGGCTACCAAGACCACAATTAGTTCGAATCAGAAGATCTCTATGATGTTTCTGAAACTTGGAATCATTACGCTTCTCACCATATGTTAGGTTTTATTGGTCGCCGCTGTTAGCGACCTCTAGAGGCCTCCAAAAACCATGCGTAAGAAATCTTTTCACTACAACAACTCGTTTCAGCCATAGCACAAGACAGCCATAACGGAGAAACTGTCGGAGTGAAACAGCAAGTGAGATTTAGAAGCTTCTACAGTCACTTCTTCTTAGTCCTTGCGAAAAGAGTTCAACGACCGTGTACCATGATTGCAAGAGCGACGATAACATTCGTCAAGGCTTTCTGAAGAATGAAATGAAAGTCGAAGCGTCGATAGGAAACAATCATCAAAAATGTCAGTGAGAATATAACCGAATGAGAAACTAGCCAAAACGAATAGAGGCGCTGCAGTGTGAGGTAATGATTGACGAAAAAGTATACTGAGTTTTGGCGAGCATTTGAGTTTCTTGAAACATTTTCCACTTACCATATGACTAGAACGGTTAGAATTAAAACTCCCATGTTCAGCACCCCTAACGGTCTCGAAAAATTTCTTGGTTCTTTCATTTCATTCTGCAATGGTAAAATTATGCCAATCCCTTCGAACACATAAATGATGGTTCCAAAAAACAATGGCAATTTGTCAATAGTTATTGTCGCCATATTTCTCTCTGCCAAAGGCGGCAAATCGCTTGTAATAAAATAATACGAAATCGACATTCCCACGACCATGAATACTGCAGCCAGAGCTGAGCACGGCGCTAAAACAATAACCTAATTGAATTCTCATTCACAAAGTAAATGGAAATAAGTTTTGTCTGTACCAACATTTTACCTAAAAACTTTAAGTTTGTTATTAAAGATGAAAGTAGGATTGGAATGAGTGCCATGCCAATTATAGCTCTCACTTCGAATTCATATCCAAAATAGTTGAGAACATTTCGCATTGTGTTGCCGATGAACACAAAATAAACCGCACAGAAGCCGAGTTGAGTTAAAATAAGAAACAAATTTGTCAGAATTTTCATCAGTCTTGCGTGTTTTCTCCATTTATCGTTGGAGAGAAGAGCCAACTGGAAGGTTTCGCCGTAGTCGGTGCGTTTCTCTAATCCAAAATATTTACGCACATCGGCTGCACACTGGAGCAGTACGTGTTGCTCATACAATAAGATAAACGACAAGACGACAGTCAAAATCGGTCCGACAACAAAACCAATATTTTTCATAGCTTCACCCATCGCAAAGATTCCTGCACCGATTCCAGCTTTCACGAAGTGAATAATAGTTTCCAGGTATGTTGTGGGATGTTTAATTTTGTCCAAACCAATTTTCTCTTCGATACGACGAACATCGACATTTTCTTGTTTCATTTTCAAATTCCAAATCACAACTGACTCAACTCACGTTAGATGAATGTACTAGCTATCAACTGAAGTGGATCGATTACAAAAGGATTGATTGTGATACAAATTTCGTTAAGATTGGGAGGGCAAGATATATTAAGAAATATGCACGCACACATGAAAGTAGTGTTAGCAATCGAATCGTGCTCAGAGTATTGCGAAGACTATCAGACGCTCTTTTATGTGTATCGGGGAACCTATCAGCCTGAATGAATCTAGAATAGATGACGTGAATATAAATCGATATTACGGCCTCAAATTTAAAAAAAAAGCCGCAAATGTTTGAAATCATCAATTGTCTTAGTTTTTGGCGTAAAAGCGATTTAACGCGATTTGTAATAATGTCGTAAGAACGTGTGACTTTTAACGTAAAATCGGAAGTTCTAGTTTCTCCCAATTTCTCTCGCTTTTATTTTCTTACCAACTGGCATTCAAATGAATGTAGGTGTGTCCCAAAATTGTATGGAAAAAATAATTTGCCGAAAGGGCCATTCAAATATTGCGCACACTAAAAAGGGGGATATGTATGGAGCGCACGCTTTACTCAACCCCCTCCCTCCTCCTCCAAACAAGCGTGCGCACTATTTGAATGGCATTAAAAGTGTGGCTGATAAAAAGTGCCTAAAGAAAGACCAAAAATTCAAAGCCTAAGAATATATTACATACAGCGAACCGAATATAAGAAGGGACAAGTCAAATTTTGAACAATGAAATTCCATTGTTTAAAATTCGACTTGTCCGTTTTTATATACGGTTCGCTGTATTACTTTATGATCGCGTAATACAATGATTCCAAAACCAATAGAGTGTGGCTGTTTTACAATTCGTCGTTTCCATTCGTCCTTACCTCCTTTAAGTACAACTGTCCACTTTTGACAGCTCTGAGATTTGAATTTCAATCCCGACCCCGAGTCAATCCCCGATAACTCCTCCCACTGCTCATTCCCTTGTATTTCTATAATATTTCATTTTTGATATGTTGGTAATCGTTAAATTTGGTTACATTTCTTCGAACGCTAATATTTTCAAAAACTTTTCTCTCGTTTCGTATGAAGTTTAAAAATATAAAAAAACGAATTTTTGACTGTTTCACTTCGCAGACGTTATTTTTTCAGCGTCATCAGTCCACTAAAAATAAATGAGGTAAAACGACCACACTCTATTTACCGACTTTCTTGAGCGCGCTCAGACAATTAATGTCACAATTTACCGACACAAAGAAACATCCTCGATCTTCGCTGCTATTTTACGAAATCAGCGTCTAGTTAAATTTGTGAACTTATCTAATCGAATGAATGGAAACCGATGGGATCGTCAAATTAATATGGATCAAAGTTTCTGGGCAGTAATAGTATATGGGACAAATATGTGTCTTCTCAGAGAAAGTGGCATTGACTTCATTCTATTGTTTGATCAATCTCTAATAGTGGGACAGGATTTTTCATTGTTGTTTTACCCCTCGATGAAAACGATTGTTGAAGTTGCTCTCTATAAACAATGTTCGTTTCGTCTTATTATATGCTTTGATTTGAATTACAAATTTGCCGGAATTCTTTAAACAATTTGCGCAATTTCAATTAATAAAAATAATCGTATAAAGCGCCACTAAAAAAACACAATACAGTTTACGTTATAGTTATAAGTTTACGTTACGAGCTATGAGTTATAATTTATAAGTTACAAGTTACAAGTTTACGGTATAAGTTATGAGTTTATAGCCCAGATCAGTACTGCTCAGCTTGAAAACTGATCCGGATAAGTACTGATCCGTTGTTTCGAAACTGATTGGAATCAATACTTATTAGTTTTAAAACTGATCCGGATAATTAATGATCAGTTTTGAAACTGATCCGGATCAATACTGATCAGTTTCAAAACTACTAATCCAAATCAGCTTTGAAACTGATCGGTTTTGGAACTGATCAGTACTGGTCTGGATCAGTCACAATACTGATCTGCGCTACAAACTTATAATGCTAACTTATAACGTAAACTTGTAACTTATGACGTTAACATATAACTCAAGACAAATAGCTATATGTATATGTTATAAATTTGGCTATAAGTGGCTTTGTCCAAACCCTCTAATATCAATCCACGCGTTTAGTGCGACGTCGACTTATGTCAAACTGTACGAAATTTCATGGTATGAGCACCATTTTTCTTCATTTTAATTATTGTGAATTTCGTCATAACATTTTGTATTCTTTGACATAAGCCGACTCCGCGCCTCACTAAAAAAGTGGCATGAAAAATATGAAATGTTAGACCAAAAATGAAACTATTTTCTAGTTTTTACTGAAATTTTACATTTTTTATATGAATTTTCTTTCATACACTTTAACATATTACCTTCAAATTGAAACCAAAATAACATTAAAAGTGGATCTCATGTTAAATAGTAGATACGATTGATGATATTGTAGTCTTATCGCTGTTTATGCATTAAGTCTAATTTGGAAATGTCACAATCGTAAATAAAACTTTAATGTGAATATCACTTGCTGTACACTGTGACACTTACAGCTGTGGGTATATAACCCTTTATATATTGTCTTAGGTAGCGCTATGATAAAATTTTGCGAACTCTGCATAATTAACTTCTAATTTTCAGCATTTAGATTGATTGTTCACATGAAATGATGAGAAATTTACTTCCATGGCTGTAGTGTGAATGTGAAACTTTCCGTGGTTATTCATCAAACTCTTTTTTTATTAAAAAAAACTCAACTAGGAAATTCCGAAATGATCTCACACTAAATTAGCTTTAAAATGCAATCTAATTCGTGCTAAGAATCGGTGATAAGTAGACAATAAATTAGATTAGAAGATTTTTTACATTCGGTTTTACAATCACAATATTTGTTTTATCAATGAAGAAGATTCAATAGCCGTACGATTAGATTTGATTTTTTGTTTTCAGGTCCGCACTGAGCGAAATAAAACACGAGTAATCGAAATCCAATCATTAAACCGTATATTTTCACGCCACTTCCTATTTTCTGGCCATCTTAGGGACATCTTGGCCGATTTTGCTAATCTTCGATTTCGACACAAAAAAAGATAAACTTTTGCTGCATATATACGTAAATTGAATAAAAGAGAAGTTATATTTGTCTTGCAGAATGTAGAAATATACTTTTGTTAGGTATATTAACATCACACAAGTATATCAATTCTACAAGGCTTAATAGACCTTGTCTAGGGAGGGGCTATTTGTTATTTGTTCAGTATACTTTCTCGACAATGCTTCAGGAGAATCTGTTGAGTTCACAACTCAACCGCAACAGATAAAAAACTGATTATTTGTACACAGCTGATTGAAGTAGTTCACGTAGCTGTCACACACGACTTACCGGCCTGTAATAGTAGATTACAAATTAAACCATGTAAATTGACTATTACATAAAGTGCAAACTTTGCGGCATCGAGCCGCACTTGTGTAAATAGTCAATTTACATGGTATAACCTGTCTCCTGCTTTAACGTCTACTAATTGGGCGTTGAAAACACCAGAATATTCAGTTTATATCAATTTTTATAAAAATCAATTGCATTCCAAACAGAAATTCAAAATTACATTATATTTCCCCCATATTAGTAGGCCTTTTTCAGAATGAACTAACGTTCACATTTTGTTGCTTTCATTCTGTCAATCGGCGGTATTGTCAACAGTAATTATTATTTATTGTTAAAATAATTATTGTTGTAGTAATGGCAGAGAACACGAAAGATTTAACTTTGCGCAACCAAATAATAATGGAAGAATGAAGAATAGAAAAAAATCGAGCAGTTACAATCATTGCGTTCGTTTTGCAACTTAAATATATAGCTGAACGTCCTGCAAAGAAAATTCACCAACACATTAACCAATTCTTATCTTGTCGCTAAATTAACAACATGCACATTTCAAATTTCGTGCAAACGACTAGTAATGAAACTGACTCTTAATGAAGCACTTACATAGCCTAAAATGGCTAAGTAAATTCAACGTACCGAGTAGACCCGTGCGCCGGCGCCAGCCGCGCCGATTACCGCCGAAAATTTTTGAAAAATCCCATCGCCGCCGCCGAAAAATTCTAAATCGGCAAGCCGATCGCGCCGCCGCCGAATAAAAAAAAACGTCCCGCCGCCGCCAGCCGCCGCTTTTATTCTTGGACATTTTTCGGCGCAAACTACAAAAAATTTCAAAATTAAAGTGGTACCAAAATGTTCGTTTATGTAATCTTTTCTCTAAAACAATGAATATTATACACTTTCTTCTGAACTATAGGAAATGATTTTAAAATGATTTTTTTCATGAACTGACGCCATTTTGGAATTTTTTTTGAAGTGAAAGGTTGTGTTATCGATAGAGTTTTCTTTTCTTAAAATTTTGAGTCCTCAAACGTCTAAATCGAACTTGAATCGACGGAGTTGTGCCTACTTTTGCATTGATGGCCCTTAACTTGAATAACTGCGCCACCTACATACATTTTCTAGTTTTTATATTTTTCTCATATCAGCAAAGGTTCGAAGAATTCATGATGTTTTTAGACCCGCACGAAGTCCCTTAAGTCCATTGGTCGGTGCGGCACGGGAGGGTTTCCCCAAATTGCCATTTCGGCGATTTCCAATGACTTTGATCTAATCAAATTGTATGACATTACTTAATATTCTACTTATAGAATTTTAGTGTTTATGTAAATAAGTGTTTGCAACAGTTATTCTTTGCCAACGGCCGCTCGTTTACAAATTGAAACTATAAACATTTTTAATTTTTTTAATCAGAAAATTTACTAGCGCTGATTTTTGCGCCGCCGCCGCCGATAAAAAATTGACGCGCGCCGAAGTCAGCCGCCGGTAAAAATCCTCAGCCGATGTAAGCCGCCGCCGACAGCTTAACAAATTTTAAGCGCCGCCGCCGAAAAAAGTGGACCGGCGCACGGGTCTAGTACCGAGTCGTAGACGTTAAAATATATAAGCAGTTCTTAATGAAAATAGATGGCAGCACATTCTGTAAACTTGACATTTAAAGCAGCCTAAGTAATTTGAGAATTCTAACATTTGGAGCAAATTATCTTTAATTCATGATATTGACTTTGCGAGGATAATAGATGTCGCATTTATCGATGAGAATGGCCTATTGTTGAAAGCAGTCATTTTACTCCTACTAGTTTCACAAAAAGTAGGGTAAGTGCCTCGGTTATGAGCCCCGAGTTGCGAGACTTTCTTTTGTTCTTTTTTGAGAAAAAAGGAAAAGACAATAGCGGCTCGTAGCTAAAGCAATTTCTAAACAAGCTCGTAACCGGTGTTTTCACCCTATGTATTACAAGTAGCGCTAGGTTTGTTGCTCAGCTCCTCAAAAAGTAGAACAAGGAGTAAAACCGGTGAATAAAGATATAGATTTATAATTCTTATCAAGAAAATCGATCAAGATACACTGTGTTGAATTGACAGACAGACGGACAATTTTTTTGTGAACTCGACATTTCTATTCCATAACCGATGCTCCTCTATTACTCTAGGGTGGGGAAACCTACACTTTACTCCGGTGTGCAAACTTCGATGGTAATAATACTATATTGTACACCGTCTTGCCCAAAGTGAATTTTTGTAGCATCGGTCCTCAGCTTAGGGAAAATTACAAAATCCACTTGTGCAAAACGGTGTACACATGGATGCATCGTTGCAAAATAGTATATATCCACTTCAATCAAAAAAAATTGTAGTTTTTGATACAAGTTGCATTTTAGAGACTCCACCAACAGCTTTTTATAGCCAATAACAAGTGTTGTCTGGACCACCGGCTTAACGTGACTTCCGAACCACGTCTCAGAGTCAGGCCCGACGAGAGGCAGGTGGGAAGGTGGTGTTTTTTCCCTGGGCTCCAAATTTTTAGGAAGCAGCTTCTAACTTTGTCAAGAAATACGATAAAGATATTTCTCAACAACTGGAAAGCGAAATAATTCACCTGAAAAATGTAAACAAAGAAAATTTTCAAGCTGACCTATCACCGTTCGAATTGTTAAATGAAAAAGCGTCGAAAAATTTGCAGTCTTTTTCCAAATACGTATGCACAGCTCTTCGAATATTTTGCACACTCCCAGTTGCTGTTGCGTCAGGTGAACGTTCATTCAGTGCATTACAAAGAATTCGCTCATGCTCCAACCAAACCCGCTTGACAGGACTAGGAACTCTCTGCCTAGAAGCAGAGCTAGCGAAGACCATAAGTTTTGATCAAGTGATTGACGATTTTACATCTCTAAAAGCGCGAAAAGTGTTTTTAAAATATTTTTTTTTATTTTTGAATAAAATACTTTTATCTTAATATGAGCTGTTGTCAATCTTTATTATTTCGTTCCAATTGAAAATATACGTCCAACAACCCAACAAACACAAAAACGAATAGGTTTTTCGACAAAAAATTTTTTGGTTGTAAATTCTCCCCCGGGACCCAAATTCCTCTTGGCGGCCCTGCTCAGAGTAATGCAAATGTAGCGCCTTATTCAATTACACCAAGAATTGTTAGGCGCATGATTATTATCTCGCCTAAATGTAGACTTAGATATTTCGTACACATATTCATCGTATATGGGTTACGTCCACGGGAACTACATCTCAGTATAAATTATAATTTCAACATGGCTGCCTTCGTGCCAAAAAAAATTGAATTATTTGCAGATATCATACTACAGGACACGCAACGAACTTCACTTCTGTCAAATCTGTCACTAGCATTTTGCACTGTGAGCCAGTTTTTTCGGTTGGCAGATAACGAATTCAAAATAAAAGCTGTTTTTTAATATGCTCGCTATTGCACTTTGTTGCAAATTTTATAAACAAAACAATTAAAAAGAAAAGCTGTCTTTGTAAACATATTTCTTACGTTGCAAGTAAAAAAAACATCAATTTCGTGCGTGGTGTGTTTGTTTTCAAAATGGTTATCGAGTGTTGTGTTCCGTATTGTAGAGTTAAGGCCAGCGCCGGGTTCCACAATTTTCCAAGGAACAGTGAACGGTGACGACAATGGCTAAAAGCAATTAAAGTTTTTTACTGTGAGAACGACGAACTGGACTCGTTTCGAAAAGTTTGCAAGAGACATTTCCTGCCTAGCGATTTCTTCGTACATGCTAACGGGTTGCTTCGTCTCAAATTCGACTCCGTCCCCAGTCAACACTTGCCTTGTTTTACATGGTTGGAGCATAGTTACGTAAATGAATATACGAAAACACGCATAATTGGACTCTTACCAAAAATTCAAACGGTAATTATAGAAATAAGATGAAATGATTTAATTTGTATTATTATGGCAATGAAAAGTTAACGTTTTGTTGTTGAATGTGTTTTTATGCGATTTGTTTACATTCGGGTATGCATTAATGAAAAAAAATGTCATCTATACACAGGTTAACCACAGGTTAACTCTTCTATATTATGATGGCTCACAGCGTTCACAGTGGAGTGAAGTTGTTAACCTGTCATGTAGTATCATAATTTCAATTTATTCAAAAAAATTTTGGCACGAAGTCAGCCATATTGAAATTATAATTTATACTGAGATGTAGTCCCTGTGGGTTACGTCATACGATTCAATCAGTGTGTAAGTCGTCATGAGCACCAAACACACCACAACTAGCCAACTTTTGAAGCATGAGTGAACTTTAGGACGTTATTAATGCTATAATTGATAGAAAGATTCCACGTAGAATTTTTCCGACGCGGGATTTGAACCTCGATCGTTTTGGTGGAAGGTCAGTACGCTAATCACTGTGTCAACCCGTCCAAGTTTCGTATGAAGGTAGCTCAACGCACTAGCTGTGAGATTACCGACACGAGCTGAAGGCGAGTTCGGCAACACATCGTGGGCGTTAAACTACTAGCATGTGACACGTGTATCAAAAACCGTTTTTTTGCAATTCACCGACAAATAACGAGCTTTTCCATGCGTGTTTCCACTGGCGTAAATTTGTCGAAATTTCAATTATTTTTTCGTGCTAGTGCGAAAACTGAGCTCATATGAAAAACATACGCAGGGGACAAAAATGTTCATCCATAAGGAAATGCCTCGGACACATACTTTCATAGACAAAAATGTTCCCCTCAATTTGCTCTGCAACATAGCAAAAAAAAATTGCCAACCTTAGGGCAGACCTAAGGCCTACTTCAGCTCAAGCACAGGCACCGGGCCCAAATTTGTTTTTGAATATAATTCGACACTCGACTACCTCTTAAATAGAAAAAGAATCAACAAAATCAGTTAGGATTTATCCAACTTATGTAAGCAAACACGTTGGGCCCTAGCAGAAACTCAGTTTTAGGGTCCCGACTGAGTCCAAAGGTTTCTAATCATAAAAATTTCTTCCATAAAACGGGAGGCAATCCTAGACCTTTTGATGAAGAACAAATTTGAAAATCGGAAGAGATTTACTCAAGTTATGTACAAAAAATATGTAGTGCGCTAGCAGAAACTCGTTTTTAGTGCCCTAGCTATATCCTAGGGGATAACCTCAAAAAACTTTCTTCTACAAATTGTTGGGCTTTCATAGACCTGTCGATAAAAAAAAACAATTATGAAAATCAGAAAAGATTTACTCGAGTTATGTACAAAATACCAAAAACCACTTAAACGGCCTTAGCTCGGCGGCCTCAGGGCCGACAGTGCCCAGATTCAATCCCATTAAAGATATTTCGATTACCTTTCAGGAAAGAAAAAGTTTTTGAGAATCGGTTGAGTTTTACTCAAGTTATCACGGTGACGGACGGACGGACGGATGGACATTTTTTTTATTGTTGATTCGTCATCTAAGGACCATAATGGATGCTCTGC
Organism: Pseudolycoriella hygida; assembly: GCA_029228625.1. NCBI lineage: Eukaryota > Metazoa > Arthropoda > Insecta > Diptera > Sciaridae > Pseudolycoriella > Pseudolycoriella hygida. The sequence goes on along the minus strand of CM055403.1, from coordinate 20,468,232 downwards.
CCCTACTCCCGGGTCAAAATGGGGGGGGGGGGGTTACAAACGTCGTGGTAAACGCATAAGACCCCTTTTCGAAGAACTTCGTTCTATGATGTACTAGGGTGGAAACTAGGAGGGCTTGGAATGCCGGTTTGCCCCATCTATGTGTTTTACCGGCAGTCATTTTTTGGACCACATGCTTAACGTGAATTCCGAACAACGCCTAACGGTAGCTTGTATTTTACCACTAGGATTTCTTCTGATGCTAATTTTATCTCCGTCCAAAGCCAGACTCAGATATTTGTATACAGAATTCTTCGAATATGGGTGACGTTATATTTGTCATTCTCCTATGTACGAATCGTTGCGGCACCAAATTCACAACTACCCAAATTATGAAGCCTGGGTGTGCCTAGGAACGTTACTTTCTTGCTATGCATTGAAGAAAAATCCTATACAGAGTTTGTCCCCACCAGGATTGAACCCGGATATTCTTGGTGGAAAGCCAGTACGTCACCACTGACCTAATCCGTTCCCTAAAAGTGACTTCAGATGACACCGAAATGACGCACGAAAAAGCGAGTTTTTTTCGGTGAATTAGGAAATCTGTCTAATTTCAATACATCGCTGCAAAATTGTTATTTAATTTTCACCATTTCACCGGTACGGCTCTGTGTGTATTTAATTAGAAACGTGTGCCCGTGAGGTAGAGCTTTGCTAATTTATTATTTGGAGCGTACTACTTGCAACCACGAGCACATTATTCGTTTTTATAACATCAGATCAGATGTTATCTGTTTATTCACCAATGCAAAACGATAAGATATTAAAATCTGCTCCAAACAAGCCTACATATTCGCGAGTTTCTCAGTCGTAATTTTCCGTGCGGACAGTTCAGGTTTATACAAATTTTTGGAGCAACTAAATCATTATGGAGAGCAGCGAGTTTTTGACTTTAAATGATTATAAACGATATGCCACTGAACGATTAGAACAACCCTTTCTCGATTTTCTACAACGAGGAAGTGGTGCTGATGTAACGGTCAATGCAAATGAAAATGCTTTCACAAAATATCGGATTCGTCCCAGGTATACATACAGTAGTTGATAATCAAATAGTAAAACAGAAAAACTCGATGATAATAATAGTCAAGTGCTTGAATTAGGATTATTCTAGAGTAAGAGCTTCTAATCTCATTCGAAATTCGATGTTTTTCAATTCATTTCAAGGTGCCTGAGAAATGTTATGAATCGAGACTTAACTGTGACAGTGTTTGATCAAACGTTTCAAATGCCAGTTGGACTATCACCAACTGCTAGGCAGAAAAGATGGACGGAGGAAGGTGAAATTGCAACAGTTAAAGGTAAACTGAAGCTTTTAGTGCCACATCATCTTCAGCCGAGGTATAACGGATTTCATGATGAAATACATAAACTGCCAAACGGTTCCATCATAAAATTCGCAATACTTTGACAGAGACCGATGTCGCACTATGAGAGGAACGATTTACGAATAAGTCGGATTTACATCTTTTTTGGTGAATTGAAACTTAATTTTAGCCGCTGCCCATTCTCAGGTTTTGATGATTGCTAGTGGAGCCTCATCTGTTCTTCTTGAAGACATAGCAGCTGCAGCACCTGAGGGTTCTATACTGTGGCAGCAAATGTTTTTTTATCAAGATCGTTCGATCACTGAAGACTTAGTGAGACGAGCAGAAAAAGCTGGATATCGAGCAATCGTTGTTTCGGTATTTCCTATAAAATTATTCCGTTTTCGTTAACAGTAGCCTCAATCTAAGGTTGACGCACCCGGTGTTGCCGAAGGGAAATTGAGATATGAAAACAAACGGAACAAATACAACGAACCAATTCCTATGATAAATTACGCACGATATCAGCATCTCGGTGAAGGTACTGACGATGCAAGTGATTTGTCGTGGTCGGATGTAGATTGGATAGTTCAATTAACTCATTTGCCGGTTATACTGAAAGGAATTGTCACGGCTGAAGACGCTATCCTAGCAGCAAATCACGGAGCTAAAGGAGTCCTAGTGTCGAATCATGGTGGACGTCAATTGGATAGCGTTCCAGCCACTGTAAGTTTGATTGAAAACAGAGCCGAATGTGCAACAAAAAGAATAATCTTTGATTAGTTGGAAGCACTTCCAGAGATTGTGGCAGCAGTTGGTGATAGAATCGAAGTTTTCCTTGATGGAGGAGTACGTAGTGGCACCGATGTCTTCAAAGCAATAGCTCTCGGAGCTAAGATGGTCTTTGTTGGACGTCCGATTTGCTGGGGCCTGTTCCACAGTGTAAATTTCTTCTATTTTTGTTCAGACGCTCAGATAATTTTTAATTCAAATATATCAGGGCGAAGAAGGCGCGAAATCTGTTATCGAACTGCTACGAAATGAATTGGACGTTGTCATGGCTTTCGCAGGCTGCAGTTCACTAAGAGAAATAACAAAATCACATGTTCGGCTGATATCACAATATTATCACCTGCCAACCTCGCTAGACGACTAGTGAAAATTAACTCAATTTTTATTCTGAGAAAAATCGAAAAGTGTGTAGATATCGGTCTTATCGACAATTCGTAATTCAATTGTAAATGTAAGTTTTCAAGTTATTCTGAACTTTTGAATCAATAAAATATTCAATTGTAAACTTTCGTTGTCTGGCCGTCAAAAAAAGTTACATCGTGAGATTTTTATATTCTGTGATGTATCGAAATAAGACATCATTGTCTGCAGTTAACGTTCGATGTCTGCTTTTACACTTTTCAATCTACGTTAAAAGCCTCTTTATGGGTCGACACGTAGCCGCCGTGACGCAAATCCAACTGAAAACGAGTTCTAAATAAAACTGCTGGCGGAATAGCGACAATTGGTTGTTACAAATAGTTTAATTTACGATTGGGCACCTTTATTCTGTAAATTTAGGTATGAAGGTACAAATATGCTAGGAAATAACATCGCGCACGAACTTGGAATACGATGATTGTTAGGAGCAACTTTCAACCTTCATACTCAAACTTTTTGAATTCTGATTCATCTATTATTCGTGTGACAGTCATTCTCTCACAGTACATAAGCTATAGTTGAGCAATATTATGCTATAAGGTTGTAAGTCACAGACATCTATCTCATCTTTAAATTTGACATTTAGAGCGAAAGAACGTGACAGAAAATAGGCTTACTTGATTATTGCAAAATTACACTCAGTTTTGAATAATTTGTCATTTACGCACGATTCTGTTCTAAAAAAAACATCGCAAATTTGACACTTGACATTTTTGCAACGTGCTCTTATGCTTAGTACCATTAGTGAGATTGCAAAATTAATAAAAGCACCTGATTGCATACCTGGTTACATTTACGTGAAGTTTCACTCAGCACGGTGCGGCTGAACAAGATTTTTTTTGAAAAGTTCGGGCGCATGGGATTTCTTTGCGGAAAATTGTTTTTGGGGCTAAAACAAAAGTTTTTTGTTCTGGCTCAAAATGACGAAAACAACCTTTCCCATATATTTTTCAAAGTTTAGCAGAAAATGATGAAAATAAATTCTTGCAAATTGACTTTTTCATATTTTTAAAACATTATTCTAAGCAAAAAATTGTTCTACGGTATGCATCTAAATATTGAATCTGTCGTGCGTGGAAATTATGCTGGATCGCGGGATCCTGGATCCCGGGAAGTTTTTGAAAAAAAAATTGGTTTCCTTTGCACTTTCACCGGGAAATTGTACCATAGGAAAATTTTCTTACCATGAAGCAATTGCCACTGGGATGGCAATACCACCGGGAAGGCGGGAAGCTCATATTTTCAAAATTTTCGACTACACGGAATCAGTCAAATAATAAAATTCTTACCTACAATGAACCCTACAAACAAAAATTTCCCACGGAATCAGCCGATTAATAAAATTCTAACTTACAATGAACCCTATAATAAAAAATTTTCGTCTGCCGAGCTTTAGTCATTGGATCGATACTGAATACCGTAGAAATCGTACCATACGTACCAGTGACACCGGGAAATCCTTCCAGAAACACCGGGAAATCGTTGGCTGATTTTTGGTTCCCGGAAAATTTTGACTCGGTTCCCAGAAGAAAACATTATTTCCATGGCCATTCAGTTGGACAAAAAATGCCAGATTTTCTCACTGAAAAGAGACACAAAAGAGGACAAAATTAATTGTTTCTTTTGTTTAGTTTGACATTTAAGAATTGTAGCCTACAGTCGACAACAGTTCTAAAAGGGTTTGGGTACAATTTGAAAGAAATAAATTTCGCCTGCCGTGCTTTACATTATATTTTTTCTTAGTGTGTTTTCTTCTTGTGAAAACTAAATTTCCCAACAATTAATTGAATAAGAAACCATTGTAATGGTATACGAAAGTAGCTGTAAGATCAAAAAACTAACGACATAACAATTGATGTCATTTTTGGGACGTCATACCATGGCAACGGTGCACAGACAGACAGACAGCCTGACCCTGCACATAAAGCAACGTACTGTTGGTGCAGCTAGTTGCACTGAAATCTAGTTAGGTGCAGTAAGGTGCAGTGAGGTGCAGTAAAGTGCAGCGAGGTGCAGTGAAGTGCAGTGCACAGACAGACAGAATGCCCGAGCATTCCCATAAAGTAGCTACCGCTACTTAATAAGTACGGATTTTTTATCCAAAATTCTCGCCTGTGTCGCGGCACGACGCCGAATTAGACTGGTTATTTTAAGTATATGTCACGTTTCCTCCTAGGTGAATTAATTGTATCGATTACTTTATCTATTCAACAGTCTAAAATTTTCTCGCTCGCGCTTTTTACACGATCTTTGTCCATTACAAACAAAATAAAATTATGCATAAAAAACCACACTACTTATAAAAAAACTTGGAACATTCATTCAATAGAAAATTTTGGCCTCCTCGATGAAAAATCCCCCCCCCCCCCCCCAGTCCGAACCGAAATCCTTATAAAAGGCTCTGGTAGGGCGCTCTTTTGTACATAGTTTGAGTAAATCTCTCCCGATTTTCAAAAAAAAAAAAAAAAGTTATAATGGAAAGGTTCATGGAAGAAAATTTTTTGATTAGAAACTCTTGGACTCAGTCAGGACCCTAAAACTGAGTTTCTACGAAGGCCCAAAGTATTTGCTTACATGAGTTGGATAAATCCTAACTGATTTTGTTGATTCTTTTTCTATTTGAGAGGTAATCGAGTACCGAATTATATTCAAAAACAAATTTGAGCCCGGTGCCAGTGCATAAGGCTCAAGTGGGCCTCAGGTCGGACAAAATGAAAACTTCGATGTAAATTCGTTGTATTCTCGATGTATTTTTGATGTATGAGTATTGTAAAGGTTGTATATGTGATGTGTTCTTGTCGTTTTAGTGTCGTATGTTTGGTGTATTCATGATGTTTGAATTGCATGTGTGATGTAAAAAATTCTACCACCAAATACACATAACTTTTACAACACTAATGCATCACCAGTACAACGCCAATGTATATCACGAGTACAAATTTATCATGTATCGATGTACTGGAGATTTATTAGTGATGTGCTGGTGTTGTATTAGTGTTGTACAAGTTATGTTGATGTATAAGACACCAAACCAACAACAACCCATCGCTAATACAACCTTTACAACACTCATACATCAAGAATACATCAAATATACATCGAATATACATCACATTTAGTATTTGGCCCTATTCTGCCATACACTCAACTAAAAAAAATTTTTTTGCTATGCTGCAGAGCAACACACTTTCGTCTGTCGAAGTATGTGTCCGATGACTCTACTTAGGGCAGTAGGTCGGTCCTAAGGTCGGCCTTTGACAAACAATTTTTTTTTGCGATGTTGTAGAGAAAATTGAGGTGAACATTTTCGTCTATTTAGGGGTAAATTTTGTGCTTTGATAAGGTTTTTTTTGCACCGTTGCTTCGGACGGGTTTTTCAATATTGCCCTCTCGGCAATTTCTCCTTCTTTTTCTTTTTCAGCCCATTTGTATCCACTGCTGGATGTAGGCCTCTAATGTTTCGGGGGTTTTTAGCCATTAAAACACTACGGTCTGAACCGAGCCGAAAGTTTCGGTATTTCGGATATCCGTCTCACTTCTGCTAGCGCCCAAACGAAGCCGGTTTTCGAGAAATCGCCAAAAAAATGGTTTTTCACACAAATGGCTCTGGAACTACACTAACTAACGTAGGATATTTTCATTTACTTTGGCTTCTATGAAGGAGCACTGAAAATGACAATTTTCTAAAGGTCATAGCTCCGGATCCAGTGGACCGATTTTAATGACCAAAAGGTCGATTTTAATCAGAATTTCACATAAAAGCCGAAGAACGGGGCCTCAAGGGGGTACGACGCAAGGCAAAAAAGTCAAAACTTATCTTATATATGGTTCCGCAGTCTAAAATTTCTGATTTTTTTGATCGTATGGGGACTTGCGTCACGTATGTAATGCTACCGCGTGCCCTTAATGAAGAGCTTGTATAAACTGACTGCAGCTCTAAAAATATTCAATATCTCTGAATGAATTGGCGACCATTAAATTATTGGAATTTTCCCTTCACATTTACTCAAAATTCCCCTGTCACACTTATATTAGGGTGTAAATATCTGGAAGTGTTGTTTTGGCTTCATTTTTGTGGAAATAGTAGAAAAACCATCGAAATAAATTTGTGACTTTTGGGAAAATTTTCCCAATTTTTTCCTAAAAATAGTCCCTGAACTTAAGAGTTAAACCAATATTTACTTAAATACGTTCGAGTCTTTTCGTAACATGAACTCTACTTGCCACATCTATTCTATTCTGACTGATTCTTCATAGTCATACTTCCCCAGTAAGACCGAATGTCAATGAGAACATCAAAGGGTTCCCATATTCCTTGTGTCCATGAAAAATGCAGAAAATAGGACAGCAAACGAAATAATTTTCATTTTATTTTTAAATTTTTATATATTCAATCATTTCTGGCAACGTTTTTCAACGTGGGTAGTTTTCAATCGAAATGTGTTATTCATCGCCGACTGCTACCTTTCACATACTCAATTAGAGTTCATAAAACTCTGTACCAGTCGCTGATTGATTTTATGTTCAAGTCACGTTACACCACTTACGATGAAATTTTCTCATTAGTCAAATAATGACGGTGAATGCTACAAACATTTTGCAATTTCATTGAAATGGTTTCGGTAAGCGTTTTCAAGCATCGCTCGACTCTTGCAACTAAATAATAAGCTGACACGATCGAGCGCAAACATTTTAGAAAAAAAGCTTAGAATTCGAAAGTAGACATTGAGTTCAATCCACCAAATTGTCGTTTCACCCTTCGCTAAATTCGGATATGCGTTTATGAGAAACGCTGTTATTATGTGCCAAAGATAATATGCCAAAAATCTAACAGTGAAAGACATTGGAGTCTTGGAACAAGAACAGTAAACCATATATTGCATTCGAAAGCCTATTTATATAGCGGAACGCCCATGACTTTTCTGTTCTCGTCTTCTCGAAAGATGAAAAAGAAAATGCTGTGATGTGGTGGCATATAAATGAAAATAATGTGTTTCAATGTTGAGATTTTTATAGATATGAACACAATGGTCTACGAACAATTCGCCGGAAATGATTTCGCTCATGGACAACTTGGCAGTGAAGCATTTTCGATGATTGACTCTTCGACCTTTACGTAACATTGTACTATCAATACAAAAGGGAAATTTGCGGATGCGACGTGAAAGCATGTGGAAAAAAAAACGTTAACAAAAGTAACAGAAAATATGAATAGATACGCCTGTCTCAAACAGGACTTTGATACCATTTGAGATCGATCACTTTCGACAAAATGCCCCCGAATTATGTCATGCTCCCAAACTGTTAGTCACAAACAATATTAACATTTTCCTATTATACACCCCATAGTACAGTGGATTTGACTTTTCGTATTAATTTTGTGTTTATTTCATTCCGTAATATTAAATTTTCGCTATGTAGCAATGCCATGTTATGTGGTTCCATACTGTGGATCATCTTTTTACGCGTTCAGGAATGAATGGTATGTTCAATTCTATGGTACAATTGTACGTCTGTACAGTGCCTGTTTTTATGTACGTATTTTTTGGTCGGTGGGATGTTCACTGTAACGTATTCACGAAATCATCCCTTCCAGCGGATATCGGTCGAAAATTAAGGTAAGGGTCAGTTCACAAAATCGGAATTCTTAGACTCTCTATCCCCTGTCACGCTTCCCTCATGCGCCCCCTTCCCCCTGTTGCGTTACGTAAATTATGAACGACCCCAAAGCGAAATTAACGTGACGTTTTTATTCGACTTCCATGATTGAAAACGCAATGTATAGGGTGGAATTTTCATTACTGTAGTAAAGTGAGCCATTTGTGTTAAAGTTTATTTGTCCTACAGAGCTACTACACAAATCATACCACTTTGTTGAAGAGGAAATATTTAGTTGAAAATGTAACTCAAGGTGTCAAAGAAAGAATTAATTGTGAGCATTAGCTCAGATTTAATTTGATTTCGTTACAATTTTTTAAATTTAGTTACATTGTAGGCGATTTTCTTCGCCAATAGTTATTTATGCAATTGGGAAAAATATAATTTTTTTGACGAGTGTGAGTTTTGCAGCCCGCGCGAAGCTAAGGGCTGCAATCACACTAGTCAAAAACATATATTTTTCCGAGTTTTGTACAATGTTTTTCATTCCGAGGGAAAAATATTTCAAAAAATGGGGACTGAAACCAAACTTATCGAAAACATTCCACCTCAATAATCACCAAGCGAATTATAAACTGAAATTGTCTTTCTGCGGAAAAATTGTGGAACACAACAGCCACCCAAAATATCTCGGCGTTACTTTGGACCGGTCTCTCACGTACAGAAAATCTTGCGAAAAAACGGCGGCTAAAACAAAATCGCGAAATAATATCATTCACAAGCTTTGCGGAACCACGTGGGGCGCGAACGCTGAGACTCTGCGCACATCAGCGACTGCACTTGTTTTCTCCGTCGCGGAGTACTGCAGTCCGGTATGGCTAAATAGCGCGCATACCAGCAAAGTTGACACTCAGCTCAACGATACGTTCCGGACGATTAGTGGAGCAGTTAAGTCAACTCCCGTAGAATGGCTTCCGGTACTGACGAACATAGCTCCACCTCATATACGTCGGCAACATGCACTGTTGAAAGAGTATCGGAAAATCATGCAAAATCATCAACTATCTATTGACCAGGATATGCAGCTACATCATTTGAGCCGACTCGTGTCCAGAAGACCGTCGAACTGCTTTTCTGTTTTAAAATAGGACAGAAAACAGCAGTTTTCCGTCCTAGGAATGAAAATATTTGTGTATGTTTGACAGTTAATAATTTTGAATCGTTATTCAGGGGCACCGACTTCATGGGAGCTCAGGGGCTCGAGCCCATAATTCAAAAAATAGCCCCCATTGAGAAAATAGAGTTAATTAAGTAAAAAAACATAAAAAACGAGAAACTACACGCAAACGCTATCTCAGATCCGCACGACCCCGTTTCAAATCGATCCCCGGATATCCCCGGAAGGGTCAATTTATTTATCAATTCAATTCTCTTTTAGCACCCACAAAATGTTGAAATTGTTTAAAGCCAATTCCGAAAACTCGTTTTTAAATTCATGTATATTTCTAGCTATGTACTACCTTTATATAGTTATATACTAACGATCTTCCCTTCAACCACTTGTTCAACAAATCAATCATCTAGGTCCTCGGCAAACCCAAGCACCGGCCTAGGTTCACATACATTTGGATGTATCAATAAAAAATCGTTTCAGTTAAATGTCTACCTCAAGTATTTCATTTAAAGTGAGCGATAGTATTAACGACTTTGTGCCCAACTAGAAACAAGCACAACTTCGCCCCCATTAAAATTCAGTCACCCACTAAAGAGTTTGCTATTGAAAAGTATCAGCTGTTGGTCTGAAACTGTTAAAAAAGATTGGAAGTAATATAAAAACGCTCAAGAAGACCGTGCAACAAGTTATCTGATTCAGAGGATTGCAGTGGCAGTTCAACGGGGAAACTTAGCCTCAATTTCAGGAACCATTCCTCAATCTAAAAATTATAAATTGAAATAAATTAAATAAATCAAAATGGTATCAGAGACTACCCTTGAGTTTCCAATAAGATGAACAAAAATCACATGCAACACAATGTACATCGTATGATCATTTTAACGAATGTCCACCTGAATTAGGAAAGCTAAAATCAGGAATCAAGAAATCAGAAGTAAAAATCAGGAAATGAAAATCAGGAAACGAAAATCAGGAAACGAAAATAAGGGAAAACAAAAATCAGGAAATACAAAAATCACGAAATACCAAATTTAGGAAAAACCAAAACTAGGAAATACGAAAATCAGAAAGGAAATAAATCAGGAAAAACATCAAAGTTTTCAATTCCTAAGGACGTCGCAATCTGCCCCCTAAACCCCCGCGCCTGCGTCGAGGTACTAACGTCTTGCAGACTGCCTTCCGTGCATGGGGTTCTTCCCCAAACCCCGCTAGGACGCTCCTCATTAGACCCCGCAAGGGGGGATATACCTACGTGGGGGCTGCCGCCCCTCGACCCCGCTTTTTTATTTTCCAGGATTTATTACGACCTGCGGCGCATTCTCTCAAAAATTATTTTGCTGGTTTTGGTTTTTCCTGATTGTCTGATTCCTAATTTTGCTTTTTCCTGATTTAATTCATTCCTAATTTTTGTTTTTCCTAATTTTAGTTTTTCCCGATTTTTGTTTTTCCTTATTTTTGGCTAATAATTTTTTCCCCTAACTTTCGGTTTCCTAATTTTTTTCCTAATTTTTGTTATTCCTAATTTTTGTTTTCCTAATTCGTGTGGAATACCCATTTTGACAATGATAACTGTCAGAAGTTCTCAACTTCCAATTTCTTTCTAGATGTCAAAAAATTGCCGTCTTTGGAAATCGAAGTTGATGCAATCAATCGCAAATTCGATTGATTCACGGGAAGCTTTTGTACTGACTAAAATTCATAAAACAGAAACAAGAGACTTGATAAGTTACCCGCATCTCTTACAAATGAAAGAGTGATTGAAGACCCTATAATATTAACTTTTCGGTAGAACAAAACGAAAATTGCTCGCTCCGCTCACAGCCTTTACTGCTTTCGGACATTCCGTCAAATAGACCGCAGTTGCGTACCCAAATTTTCTCTGAATATTAGATTTTGACCCACTTGCGTCTGTTGATATTTTGTTGTAGTTTGTTTGAGCCCCCAATGACCCAAGCCAAAGTCGGCGCCCCTGTCGTTATTGTTTTCTTACGGCTCACACTTCTGAGGAACAATAATAACGATCCAAAATTATTGACTGCCACACAGATACAAATATTCGGTGAGAATCCCCTGCATTGTTTGTTTACCGTAATCTCACCACCTTAGACACTACAAGTAAATGCCAGTGCAACTACAAACTTTCTAGACGTTTAAATTCTCTGAATCTAAGAGTTTGATCAGGAGCCTAGACTCGTCTAATTCTTCGGTCTCATAGTATGATTACTTGATCCAAGAATCCATTTCATGGATCTCAAGTTCAATGACTTTACTCTAGTCACTTCCTTTTATTTGAAATTGAGGGGGAATTCGCAAATTACGTACGCACCTTAATTTCATTGTTTATTTCACGAAAAGCGTTTTATCGCAATAAAGGTGTTGCATCTGGAAAACTCACTTCACTAATGAGTATACGTGGAAGGAGAGACTAAAACTTAACCGATTTCTCTTTTTAAAAGACTAATGTTTCGTACAGAAGACCATTTTGAAAAATCAAAACACAGTATAGTCTCATGTTACACTTGATTGCAACTGAACAATTATTAGTGGCAGATTTTTTGTAGAATTGAGAATGAGAGGGTTGGACATATATACTCGCTTAAGTACAGCGTTGGCTTATGTCAAACTGTACAAAATTTCAAGACGAAATTCAAAATACGTCGAGCGGCGAAAAATGGTTATTCTGTCAGCTTATCGCGTAATTTCGAATATAAGCGAATATGACGTCGCGTAGATAGTTACGAGTTTTCACTGAACGTTGAGACATTGATGCATTTGGTGCGGCACTGGCTTCTGTCAAAGTATAGTGAATTTCACAACAAAGTCCCTTACAACCACTAAATGAAATAATGCACATTAAGAAATTCACCACATTTTTGAACTCCCATCCGTGTGTTGTATATTTACTTATCTGTGAATTCTAATCTTTGCTGTCAATTTTTCCTTTGTTCGACTACGAATTCGTATGGGTCTGTAATGGTATCGTATGTGGTCGATGCTTGTTGCTGCTAAATTCTATTAAAGTTTGACAACATACATGCTCTGCTGAACTCCCCATTTTTATATTTTATTTAAATGCAGACAGTAGTTGTTCGTACAAATGCAGTAAAGAAATTCGCGAAGAATCTTATTTTGAAAGACATGAGCAACGATATTATACAACACAAGTATTTTCCACCATCTGACAAAATGAAAAACTTTCGTTTGCCATGCATAATGCATATCATTCTGATGCCACTGTATTACACATTTCTTATTTCTGCTTTCGACGAAAGAAAAACCGGCAAAACTAAATTTATTTGGAGTCTTATCCACAACGACACAATTATTTTATTTTTCGTACTTCTGACAAAGTGTAGTAAATAATTCGTAACATGAAGCACTTAAAATAAACACCATTTTATAGCTTCAGGCAATCAAACCACATAACATGCATAGAACATTATTATGTGTCTCTTCAGTGTTGCTCCATTTGTCCCATACGCTCCAGGGATTATTTACATCATTTCGTACTATATCTTGGTTTTCGGATATGAGAGTTGCGTTTAATGTTTCAACCAAGCAGTTAAATCGGTCCAGACCGAGACAACTACTATTAACACAATGCAATGGATTTTAGACGAAATTGAATCTATAGATTATTCGCTGAAATGGAATGCAATTTTTTGGTAGTCTTACAGTTTCATAAGTTTATCTGCAACACAACAAATGTGAATGACGTACTAAATTTTATGTACAGAATAGAGGTATCGCTGAATTAGTGCGGAATTAGTAATTTTTATCAATAAGTTTCCGAAGTAATGAATTATGTAGCAGGTTCCAATGTTTGCCTTCCCATGCGAAAATTGAATTTTACAAAAAAATTTACGAAAAATGTCTACCAAGAATGTTCCACCATTTCATGGATCATTTTTGAATGGGTCACATTGCTATGTAATGCTCAACTTTCGCATGGGGAGGTAATAAAAATTGCTAAGGGTCGGAGTGGGTCTGAGTCGAAGTGGTGGGTGACCCAAACCTCATCATCATCAAACTTTATAGACCATTAGTACCTTTCGGTGTGAGGTCTTTATGCCACAACCCCAGAATTGTAAACTATCGTCCTCCATGCCCTTCTATCGCCTGCCAAGGAGATGGTTTGTTCGCCCAGAGAAAGTCCCCTAACTTCCAAATCTGATTTAATTGAATCAACAAACCTTCTCCTTGGTCTACCCCTTGGTCTAACACCCGAGACCTGTGCATCCAAGATCCTTTTCGGTAGCCTGTTATTACCCATCCTTTGAACCTGCCCGAACCAGCGAAGACGATTGGCCCTTGTCGCTTCTTCCACTGATGAAATCACTAAATTTTCCCTAATGTCGTCGTTCCTAATATGATTATCACACCGCTCCCTCCTATTAACTTTCGCTATGTTCATAAGAACCCTCATATCAGAAACCTCCAGGCCATGCACGAGATATCCGCAGTCAACCCAACTCTCACTACCATACAGAATCGTCAGCCGGAATATTGACCTGTGAATAGCCAACTTTGTTTCGCTACTTAATTCCCTTTGGTGAACACGTGCGACTTCAACTGACTGGCAACCGCGTTTCCCATTTTCCTCCTTTCCTCAAATTCCCTAATCAACTTGCCATCCTCTGAAAAAATGGTTCCTAAGTGCTTGAATTCAGAAACCTGCCCCAGCTTCTCCCCATTTAAATTGCAAGGTATCTCCTTCCGAGATTTGCCGACATGCATGCCCTACACTTATCTTCATCCCATACTCCCCACATGCTGTATTCAGGCAGCCAATCCCACCCTGTAAATCCGTGGTATTATCTGCCAACATAATCAAGCCTGGCGTAGGCCAGGATTTTCATTATTACCTCACTCACCCCGACATTTTCCTGCAAGTTTGCCCGCTAGATGATTTTGTCCATGAAAATTATGAACAGAAGCGGGGAAAGACAACAACTCTGACGAACGCCCTCTTTAACCTCGAAAGACTCGCTAATTTCGCCATCTATTCTTACCGCGGCCCTGCTTCCTAAGTAAATACTCTTAATGGAACGCAGTAAACTCCCATTGATACCGAAATCGCTAAGATCACCGAACAGCTTCTGCCTTGGTACCCGGTCGGATGCCTTCTCCAACTCGATGAAGCATAAGTATAAGTTCCTGTTCTTTTCATAAAGCTTTTCGATAGTCTGTCTGAGGCAGAAAATCTGATCCTGAAACCCCCTCAGAGGCCTGAAACCACCCTGAATCTCATCCAGTACACCTTCCACTATGTTCCTAACCCGGCCAACAAGCACACTCGCATACACCTTACCTACCACGCTCAAGAGCGATATCCCCCTGTAGTTACTGCAAACCTTACGGTTGCCATTCTTATAAATTGGAGCAATAACACCGAAGCTCCAGTCAGCAGGTACTGTAGAAGACTTCATGTCCAAATTGAAAATCCTACAAAGCCATTGGATCCCACCTGATCCGCTATACTTAATAAATTCCGTACTAATTTCATCAACCCCTGCGGATTTTCCTGCCCTTAAACTGCCGACCTTTCGGGACACCTCATCCAGTGTAATTTCTTCCTCCATCCACGAGCCAGGACCTGTATCACTATCATTTTCTTCTACCTGATTCACAGATGTAAATAAATCCTGAAAGTGATCCCACCAAGTCTTCAAGACTTCACCCATGTCAGTAATTAACCCGCCGCCTTTATATAAAATACTACTACATCCTTCTTTCACGCCACCGGGCCTAATGTCCTGTTTTGGCTTATTGGGTCTGACCTGAATTTGACCTCAAACCTTAAAATCCTAATCAGGTTAACCTGAACCACCTGAACTGAAATCCACAGGTCATTTTGCCTTGATATAAAAGAAAGGAAAAATTGATTATGATTATGAGAATTGTCGCGTTCGAAGTAATCAATTGAATCTTTATTTGGCGCGAAATTCGAATTCATCGAAGGAACGCAACCATTTGTACAAAACTTCGAAATTTGCTCCGAATTTGCTCGCATAAAATCAAAAGATCTTAGTATTGTGTAAATACTTTCAGTTTACTGTCTGTACTCATTTATAAGAAACTTCCAGATACGAGAATTCCTAACTAAACATTCAAGACGAATAAAATTTACTGGTTTTTACCGGTAATTTTTGTTCAATTTACCGCATTTACCGTTTACATGTAATTGAAAAAGACGTTCATTCTCACTCAAATCGAACTAAATTTATCAGGTTGACCCATAGGTCAACCTGAACCCACTCAGGTCGAACAAAATTTTTTCAGGTTGGAAACACAACTGAACGTGAACTGAAAAAATTGGGTCAAGTGAATTTTGACCCAGGTCAACCCATTCTGAATCTTGCAAAACATCAATAGAAAAGGTCGTCGTTTCTACAATTGAGATTATAAGGCATTAGACGGATAAAATAAAACAAATCATTCATTATCAACGTCATTTCAGAACAACCGCCAGGGATGAATTTCCTAGTGGTTTTGAAGCGAATTGTTTTCAGCGCTCTGAGACTCAAAGACAGCCAGTATCAAAATCAAAGAATCAACCAAGAAATTCATCTTTTTTTCGTCGGACTAGGCTCGTTTCGACTTATTATGAATTACTTTAACGTTTACAACTGATTTCGACAAGATTCTGACGTAAATATGGAAAATATATTTTTTTGAGGTTATGTATGGGGACAAATCAAACCTGTCACTTTGTCTAACAACGACTATTAATCTGCGGCCTACATGCACAAATATTTTTCCCAACATTTTTGAACATTCTTAAATCACGTTTTAAGAATTCTTACATTTAAATTGTGAATATTTCACGAGATATAGATTTTTTAACATGAATATAACGGATATATAACTGTGTGGCCCCAAGCGGCGTTTGGAGCACAGTCCCACGTAGGTATCAGTAAGGGTATGGCTGCTTGCATGACGTAGTAAATGCCCGCCGCAGGCGCGAGAGTCTAGGGGGCAGAGCCCCCTATGCTTTAAAACAAGCTTCTACAACAAGAACGCCACAATTCCTTTTATAGACAATTTCGTAGGCTTCTCAATTGACTGACTACTTCAGTCAACACAACATTCAGAACAAAAAAAAAAACATTTTGGCGTCTCTTCACATTTTGGAGAATTTTCTTGGCGTTTCATATTGATTGGATGGCGTGTCAAATTGTCCAGAAAATCGCCACAGTGTGAAAAATCGGCAATTTAGCATGTTTTCTAGTGGATAGTTAGCTGATATTGAAACATAAATGCTGTTTGAAAATACGCCGCAGGCTGTGATCTTTAATGCGCAAAGAAAAAGGGGGGTCGAGGGGCGGCAGCCCCCGCAATGGGGGGTCAAGGGGGGCATAGCCTCCTTAAGGGGTCTAAGGGGCAGAGCCCATAGCAAGGTTTGGGGCAGAGCCACATGTAGGTATCAGTAAGGGTATTCAATGCCCGCCGCAGGCGCGGGGATCTAGGGGGCAGAGCTATGCTTTAAAACAAGCTTCGATAACAGGAAGCCATATTTGATGAACGCCACAATTCCTTTTATAGACACTTCGTTGACTTCTCTATAGACTACTTCAATCAACACAACATTCAGAACAAAAAAAAAACATTTTGGCGTATCTTCACATTTTGGAAATATTTCTTGATCACGACTGCGCTGCACTAAACGGACGATATTATCATACCACCGAGCGATAATATCATGCCAGGAACGATATTACATACCATTGGGCGATAATATCGTTCCAGTTACGATATTATCATACCACTGGGCGATAATATCGTGCCAGGAACGATATTATCATATCACCGGGCGATTATATGGTTCCAGGCAATATTATCATTCCGGGCGAAAATACAGTCGGCGATTTTTCCTTGTCCCATAGTATTCCGATCAATTAAGTCGTGGACAAAGAGTGTTTTTTTACCCATTGACGTTTCAAATCGTGGTATAGTCATTTGCATTGGTCTAGAGGACTGACCAAGTGTCAAAAAATTTTTAAGGTACGTAGGTTGCCCTGATCGATTAAGTTTATACAAGAAACGCATGGATCGGACCTTGAGGAATGTGTCGAACGAGCACCCAAAAAGGCGCTTTACGTATCCTTGAGTACTTCATTTCATCTCTTCATTTTGTAAGCATACCGAGTACACGCATTCCACGCCACTTGTAACGAATGTAAAGAATCGGCATCTATATCTGCCATTACTGCATCACAGTCAATGAAGTGCGGCAGCAACAACGTCTTAACTAACATTATCTTTTTTGACGCTGGCAAAAAATTTCCACAACTCCATAGGCCCCGATAGCGTAGTGGTTAACACGTCTGCTTGCTACTATGAGATCGAGTTGCCAGTGCGTTGGTTCGAAACTCAGCCGCCGACAGATTTGTTCCGATTGTTAGATTTGTAAACAAAACAAAGCTAATTGAATCGGTTCAAGTCATGTGAAGTTGAGTGTAGCGCCATCGTACGGCTTACCGGTGAAAGGCATTGTTGGGAGGTGCCGGTATTCTACTCCTACTAGTTTCGTTCCTAGTACATCTCATGGATGGCATTGGGTTTGTCGCACAGCTTACCACTGGCACAGTAAAAACTTTCCGGTAATGAAAGGATCTCAAATAGTAGAACCACAAAAAAGTAGCGAAACTAGTAAATAATGATATAGCCCCTAACCCTTCATGGGTTGTTAAGGCAGATTATTATTATTATTATTATAGGCCCCAGAGACTGCCATATACTACCCGTTTAACTTCCCTAACGTAAGCAAATTATTAACCCACAGCCCAAAAATCTTAGCCTTATCTACATACTTCACTACTTCGCCTTGAATTAGAACGGGATTATCCAACAACACTGGATCATCAACGCTGATCCCAGGGTTGGAAATAACCATAACTTTCGACTTCTCCGCATTGATCAACAGTCTATTTTGATTTACCCAGTTTTTGATTTTGATTAAGTCCGAGTTTATAAGAGCAACACCAGCCCCAAAACTGAACCAATCGTGGTGCAGATACAGTTTCACGTCATCCGCGAAGAGATGACATTTCGAATATTGGAGGACTGCAGGAAGGTCGTTTATGAATAATGAAAACAAAAGCGGGCCCAGCACTGAGCCCTGTGGAACACCCACGGCTGTTGACATAAAGGCTGACAGATAACCATCAATAAGCACCGCTTGGCTCCTTCCAGACAAATAAGATTCGATCAACTTTACCGCTGATGAGGAGGATAAGACTCTAAATTAATAAGTTTAGCCTTGGCTTGTATGATGGTAGGAATAGACGACTTTTCCAGCCCAACTTCCTCAAGGCGAATAGTAGAAATGTTTTTTGTATTGACTCGATTCTTGAGGAATGAATTTCGTAGTTTCAATTCCAAACAACCTTCGTGTATTCCAGCGCCGATCTAATCAGACAGCAGTAAATGCTCTTCAGTGCGTCTTCATCGTCCATTCCCTAAGAGTTACATCTGATGAAACCCGAGATGGAGTAAGCCCTCGATGTAATATAATATATAGCCTGAGTGAGCTAGCCTGAGTAGATCTTATCAAATTATCAAAATAGTTGTTTTTTAAAAAAATTGCAACGTAGTTCAAAGAGAGTTAATATTTTTGCTGAGACTTGCGTCAGTCAACATGAACGAACGAACTTAAAAATTTTTCATAGGCTGACGCATTATCGATAATTGCTCAGATTCTGAATATTATTACTTGATACATAATATTGCACACTTCTGCGGTGACAGTCCAAAGAATTCACTGGTATGCTATCCACGTGAACAATTTTATTTGGAATTTAATTACACTTTCTTGTCGAAGTCATTTTCGTTTTACAAATCTTATTGGTCGAAAGTTATACATTATCAAAGTCAGTCTAACACAATATGTTTAGTTATCCAATTCAACTGAGAATAGCAGTAGCAAGGTACATACAATAAGCGATATATTTTATGTATACCGCACACGAATAACAAATTTTTTATAAAACAAAGAGGGAAGAAAACTGAAGAAGAGAAGAAGTGTATAAGGATTATTGGCAAGGATTTTCTTTATGTGATGTATTAAAATAACGAACCATGGCATGCACGACATGTTTGCTTGATTGGGTATAAGGAGACTTGTTCAGGATTGTTTGATATTTGACGCTAATTCTTGAGATTTGGATAATACGTTTTATATAGTGTTTCTCTGCTCAAGTTTTTATATATATTGCTGTTTGGTAATGTGGATGGCGATGTAAAGTATTTCGAAAAGATAAACATAGACTGATATCAAACGATCAAGCCTGTGTGATAGACGATTGGGTTGGAACCATTTTTTTTAAATAGCCACAACCATTTCGTGCTCATTGAGACTCTCCAACCAGCACTGCTCAAACTAGAGACACTTTACAATATTTACAGAAAGTGCTATGCGCACTCGGGTGGGGTGCAAATAGAGTCACTATTATAGTAGTTCTATTTGCACTGATTTCGGGTGCCAATAGCATATGTAAATGAAAAATTATCACAACAAAAACCTTTTAAAAGGTAAAGTGTGACGCATTCCCTAATGTCTACTTCCAAAATTAATGATATCAGTGGAGGTGACGCTTGCGCTGAAAATACG